>PVIA01000892.1:0-319521 GCA_004024845.1 Tonatia bakeri
ACCATTGAATTACATGCTTTAAAAATAGTGAATTGCATGGTATGTGAACCATAGGCGATACAGTTCTTCACTGAAGTTACTAACACAATCTATAATGATGGGATGGGAAGCAGCAGACAGCCAAAGTCTGTAACAAGAATTAAATGAAAATTAAATGAAAATCAAATTCTACAATTTGATTAAGACAGATTTAAATCCATATTAAACAAATCTTAGAATAATTGAACTGAAAAATTTGAAAACCTTAATTTGAAAAAATTAAGATTGAAATTTTAAAAGAAAGGATGGAAAATGCAGAAAACAGAGAGTTTGGTCTTGGTAATGACTTTTTTGGATTGGACAGTAAGAGCAAAGAAAAGCAAACGTAAAGAAGTGAAACTCTGTCAAGCTAAAACATCTCTGCTTTTTAGTTTCATTCAGCAAATGAAAATAAGAAATTTAACATAATATTTGACCTCCAATGCTTAAACAATGTGTACTTATCACAAAAGTCTAGAGGTAGAAAGCTGCAAGCATCAGTTTAGTTGTCTAGGCTCACCTTTTTTTCCTGTTTCTCTACACTTAGCTCAGATCCTCTTGCCTGATGGTTACCTTGTGGGTACAGGATGGTTACTGAATATGCAGGGAATTTCCACAACCAAAGCACTAAGGAATTGAAGAAAGATCCCTCCTATCCTACTTGTTTCTTTTTCAGGAATGCAAAATTTCTTAAAGGAAACCCCTATCCCTGGAGATCATGCAATATTCCATTGTATAGATGACTCATATGATGGCTGGTAGCAGCAAGGGAGCCTGGAAAATTGACAGTCTGTCAGAAAGTTAGAGCAATATTGTACTCAACTTTGATCCAATGTGATTCATTGTCTGGGGCAGGACACTTTATAATTCGGTTCTGTTGTAATGGATACACCAGCCAATGGGAAGTGTCTAATAGTGTTTACTATACACAGCTTTTGAGCTGTGTCCTTATTGAAGAAATAGTAAAATCCCTAATGATTTGGAGATAATTTAGCCAAAATATTTAAATAGATGGAAATAGGCATTCCTTCTTCCCTTTGCTCCTTCATTTCTGAGTAGATCCTCCGTGAACCCTCTAGAGAACATCCTGTCATAGCCTGTGCAAGGTTTGCATGTGGTTATGGTATCCACCTTCCAGTCCACTGCTCACTTCTCAGCAATGTTTCTTTCCAGAAGTTACAACAGTTACATTTGACTTTACAACTCACTTAAGCTAGGATTGTTAGATACCTGGCCATGATATATGCTATACAAAGCCTAAGATAACTTGAATCTGAATGGGAAGTTCTTTTTTAAAGCATTTCATTCTTTTTTTTTAAGATTTTACTTACGTATTTTTAGAGAGGGGAGGGGAGGGAGAAAGAGAGGGAGAGAAACATCAGTATGTGGTTGCCTCTCACTCACCCCGCAATGGGCACCTGGCCCACAAACCAGGCATGTACCCTGACTGGGAATTGAACCAGTGACCCTTTGGTTCACAGGCCAGCACTCAGTCCACTGAGCCACAGCAGCCAGGGTTCAATGAGAAGTTTTTAATAAGCTTTCTTTTGACCCTTACCAGCTTAACTATAACTGGGTAAAAGGAAAACTGCATAAGAATTTAATATGTCACTTCCTTCTTCCTTACCTATAATGGCAGTTGCTAATCACCAAAACTCAGGAGGTAAGAAACCAATAGCTCATCTATTTTAAAAATAGACAACCTGTCATCTGGACAATTGAGTTTATATTACATTAAAATATACATTTATTTTTTTACTTTACTTGAGTATGCTGACATATAAAAATTAATGTCATTATTTGCCTATAAAGACAATACTTAAATATTAATTAAATAGTTTTTATTTTCCAAAAATTAAAATACCAGACAAGTATTTATCCTCTAATCTGGCTCCGTATGAAAGTACCAAAATATTCTCAAACCTATAGTTATCCACCAACCTGAAAAGCAGTAATTTTCTCATTTTGCATATTTCTGATGGATGCAACAAGTTCTATGCAACTGAGAAGAGACAGATTTAAAATAATACAAGAACACTGCAGATATGCAAAAATAATGTTCTTAAGTCTTTTTTTGTTAAGAAAAATGTTGAAATCAATGAGATGTCTACAGATGGCTACTTTATTATATACAGAAATTGTGCCAGAAACAATACAAAATCTCAGATTTAAAGAAAGTCTCTTATATATTTATTTGTATAAGACATTTTTACTGCCTTTACTCTCACAAATATACTTTGCAATATAATCTTCTTTATTCTTTTTTAGTTATATAAAAAGCATAACCTGGGAAAAATATGGTAGACTTCACATGCAAATGAGTTCAAATTGCACAAAAACTTAATTTTACCTCATTTGCTGACATGCATATGTGATGTGTGCATAATGTGTGTGTGTGTATTTCCAGGTTTAGTACACAATTTTCCTCCAAAGAAAGTACTTTTTTTGATTGGTCAGCAAAATCAGTCATATTCCTGGATTTAACTAAGTCTCCAGAACTTTGTGAAGTAGATAGTTAAATATTTATCTGGACTATCTGATCACCCCACATCTTTTAGGTTCCTAAAACACTTGTCAATATCTAGCCTTATTTCTGTCTACATTAATTTAGTTGGCTTCCTCATTTTACCTTTGGGTCATGGATTTTCCATACTCCAGAAGTGACTCCAGCCTCATCAAAAACAAAGAAGCCAAAACAGAAGTGATATTCAGGCCATGTAAGCATTTATTCTGCTTTTCCATTTACTGAATTATGATTCACTGTTTTGTCTAATCTTTTTGCTTCTTCACAACTCTCTCCAACCTTTCCTTGACTTTAGACCTCTGTGTATATCCATTTTCTTCTTAAGAACTGTTTTTCGGGTAAGCCAGCTCCAGACTCTGTTTTACCTTGTCTTTTCATTTTCTGGGCAGCCACCCTGTCTCCCTGTGACCCTCGATTTCCCCATGACTTTCATTCTTGCACCTGTGGGAGCCTTCCTCACTCATCACAATGTATTTCATTCAAAAACTTCTACTTCAGGCCCGCCTCTGCCTATTTGATCTCTAGATGTGTATATCCAATTCCTATTAAACTTTGCTTGGATTTCTAATAGCAATGGCAAAGTTGACACTGGCAAAACAGAATTCCCCTTCTAATTTTATCTTCATCTGATCCTCACCCCCTCAATCTTATTGCCTACCCTGTTGCTGAAGACAAAACCTAGAAGTCAGTCTTTGTTCCTCTCTTTCCTTCAGCCCCTGTGTGAAATTCTTCAGCAAATCCTGGCAGCTCAAACTCCAAAATCTGTTCTGCACTCATCAACGTTTTTCCATCCCTAAGGCTGACACCTGAATACCAATCAAAAACACCTATCAAGGGAGCATGTGAAATTCCTCAACTAGTCTCCTTGATTCCAAACTTGCTAGGTTGCATCTGGTGAACCAGAGGCAATGATCAAGTAGCAAAGGTTATCTAAGTCAAATTAAATAAATGCATTGCAGGCTGTGTGTAACACCAGGGGCAGAAAGATATATGTTGATGATGTGGGAAGTATAGGAAAAGCAAGGACAGCAAAAGTGCAGATCCACCAAGACCCAGGTTTAACCTAAGCATTCAAATTCTGCCTGGCTGCTCTTTCTCACATTCCATCCATTCAGGCTTTCAATCTCAGGCTTTAGAAAGAAAAACATCATATTATTTCACTTAGATGTGAACCTAAAAAAAAAAACACAGAATAAATGAACAAACAAAACAAAAAGCAACTCATAGATACGGAGAACAAATTGATGTTTGTCACATGAGAGGGAGTTTGGGTGGCAGTGTGAAAAGGGTGAAGGGATTAAGTACAAACTGGTAGTTACAAAATAGTCACAGGGATGTAAAGTACAGCATAGGGAATATAGTCAATAATATTGTAATAATTGTATGGTGCCAGGTGGGTACTAGACTAACTGAGGGATAACTTCATAAGTTACATAAATGTCTAAATACCAATATAATATTGAACATCAACTGTAATTGAAAACTGAAAAAAATGCTGTTTAAAGTATTGAGGTTGGTTTCTACAGGGATTATAGGTAGAAAATTCAGGTCATAGGGTCCAAATTGAGAATTAAATTCTCATGTGAGTCCTTGAATTCTTCTGCGTTCCCCAATTGGTGATTGTTATGTTAAACCAGATTTCTAGATAAAAGTGCTATTGAATGAACAGGAGTGAATGGCACAGTTGACTGCACCCAATTGCTGGATATATAATTCAAAGTGGTTCCCCTACTTAATTTAGGTCTGGAAGATATGAAATGGCATATTAGTATGCAACCTCATGATGAAAGAGAAATTATACTATAATTTGCAGTTTTACTCTTATAATTTGTATAATTATTCACTTCAAAGTGGTAACCCCAATGCATACGTAAAGTTGGAGAGCTATAAATTCATGAATACATCGTTATAATATTAGCATGTAATATTATATATAGCATTGTCTGATGAATTTTTATACTGAATTGGTACTGAATTACCTCTGTAGTAATTACCAATTTCAGTATAATAATGCATTACTAATTTTAAGTAACCTTTGTAAATACTGAATTGACATTAAATTACCTTAAAAAAATAATATTTTAATAGAAAATTATTAGTCTACCAGATATATTATCAGTGGCTTTAAAGGGATTTATTAATCTTAAAATAAGTAAGTAAATAAATATAGGAAGACATTAGGTGTTCTCATTTGTCATTAGCTGTTTAGTTTCTTGACTATTCAACAAATTTCAATATTCTCCCTTTAACAATAAAATTGTGTCTCCAACTAACAATCTGAAAACTTTGTATTTAAAAAAAATTTATTTCCTAGTTACAGAAATGCAAAATTAGGCATGCTACATTCCCAAATTTACTTTTTCAACCCTCTCCTATCACTTAAAAATAGCTGAACCAATTTAAACTAAATTGGAATTTAAAAATAAAGTACTCCTGAGAAGAATCCCCATCTGTTGAGTTTCTGTCTCAGAGCCTGGTTTAGAGTTGAGTTACAAACAGTGACATAAATTTACAATGGGCTGTGGGACCACCTTGTTTGGTAATGAGAAATAGTGGTCAGCAATGAGGGAATATATTGTGCTTAGATATCAACCTCTTTATCATTCAAAATGGTAGGTTTGGGATTTTAAATTGATAACCACTATAAAGGTGTGGGTCTATTTCTGGACTCCCTATTCTGTCCCATTGATCTGTGTGTCTGTTTTTATGCCAGTACCATGCTGTTTTGATTACTATAGCCGTGTAGTATAGTTTGAAATTTGTAGGTAGTGCAATTCCTTCACCTTTTTTTCCCCCTCAAGGTTGCTTTTGCTATGCAGGTCCTTATCTGATTCCTTATAAAGTTTTGAAATATTTGTTCTAGTTCTGTGAAATATATCATTGGAAACTTGATATGAATTGCATTGAATTTATAGATTGCTTTGGGTAGTATGGGCATTTTAATGATGTTAATTCTTCCTGTCCATGAATACGGTATGTGCTTCCACTTATTTATATCTTCTTCAATTTCTTTCTTCAGTGTCATAATTTTCCAAGTACAGGCCTTTTACATCTTTGGTTAGGTTTATTCCTAGATATTTTATTCTTTTGAAGCAATTGTGAATGGGATTGTTTTCTTAATTTTCCTTTTAGTTAGTTCATTCCTGTTATATAAAAATGCAAGTGATTTCTGGGTATTAATTTTGTATCCTGCTACTTTGCTGAATTAATTTATCAATTCTGGTAGTTTCTTAGTGGAATCTTTTGGGTCCTCTATGTATAGTATCATATCATCTGCAGATAAAGACAGTTTTACTTCTTCCTTTCCAATTTGTATGTGTTTTTATTTTTTCTTCTTGTCTGATTGCTGTGGCTAGGATTCCAGTACTATGTTGAATAAGAGAGGTGAAAGTGGACATCCCTGTCTTGTTCCCAATCTTAAGAGAAACACTTGTAGTTTTTGCCATTGAGTATGATGCTGTCAGTGGGTTTGTCATATATGGCCTTTATTATGTTGAGGTATGTTCCCTTTATTCCCAGTTTGCTGAGAGTTTTTATCATAAATGGGTGCTGGATTTTATCAAATGCTTTTTCTGCATTTATTGATATGATATGTGATTTTTTTATCCTTCATTTTGTTTACATGCTGAATCACATTTACTGATTTGTGAATGTTGTACCAACCTTGCATTCCTGGAGTAAATCCTATTTGATCATGGTGTATTATATTTTTTGATGCATTGCTGTATTTTGTTTGCTAACATTTTTTTGAGTATTTCAGCATCTATGTTCATGAGGAATATTGGCCTATTAATATTCAACAGAGGAAGCAAGGACATAGAATGGGGTAAAGATAGTTTATTCAATAAATGGTGTTGGTAAAATAGGACACATGCTGAAAAAGAAACTAGATCACCTTCTTACACCACACAAAAGAATAAATTCAAAATGGATCAAAGACTTAAATGTTAGACCCAAAACCCATAAAAATTATAGAAGAAAACATAGACAGCAAAATCTTGGGCATTGCTTGTTGCAATATTTTATCTAATACATCTTCTCATGCAAGAGAAACAAAAGAAAAAAATAAACAAGTGGGCCTACATCAAACTAAAAGGTTTTTGCAGAGCAAAGGAAATAGTCAATAAAATAAAAAGACATCCCACAGAATGGGAGAACATATTCATCAGTACATATAATAAGAGGTTAATGGCCAAAATTTATAAAGAACTTACAAAACTCATCACCAAAAACAAACAACTCAATTAAAAAATGGGCAAAGGACCTGAATAGACACTTCTCCAAAGAGGACATATAGGTGGCCAATAGACACATGAAAAGATGCTCAATGTCACTAATCATCAGAGAAGTGCAAGTTAAAACCACAATGAGATATCACTTCATACTTGTCAGAATGGCTATCATCAATAAATCAACAAACAACAAGTGTTTGCAAGGATATGGAAGAAGGGGAGCTCATTTTCAGTGTTGGTGGGAATGCAGACTGGTATAGCCACTGTGGAAAGTAGTATGGAGGTACCTTAAAAAAATTAAAAATGGATCTGCCTTTTGACCCAGCTATCCCACTTGGGAATATATCCAAAGAAACCCCAAAACACTGACTTGAAAGAATATGTGTGCCTCTATGTTCATTGCAGCATTATTTACAACTGCCAAGATAGGGAAGTCACCTAAATGTCCATCAATAGATGAGTGGATAAAACAACTGTGGGACAGTTACACAAAGCTGTAAAAAAGAAGAAAAATTTTACCTTTTTGACAGTATGTATTGACATGGAGAACATAATGTTAAGTGAAATAAGCCAGTCAGGGAAAGACAATTACTACATGATTTCACTCATATGTGGAATCTAATGAGTAAACTGAACTGACAAGCAAAATAGAGACAGACTCACAGATGGAGAACAAGATGTCAGCTATGGGGGTGGAGATTACTGGTTGGAGGGACTGAACAAAATGGAAAAAGGCCTGATGGACATGGACAATGACGATGTGGTGATTGTGAGGGAGAAGTGGGTATAAGGGGACTATATTGTAATTGAAAAAATACAGTAAATTTTTTTAAAATATCAATATCCATATATTTTGTTTGCATACCACTTTATCATAATACAACACCTTTTCTTACTAAGGCAGAAAGAAAAGCATGTAGTTTAGTAATGAAATGGAGGTGGGCAGAAATTGCTTGAAAATTTATAGCTTTCCCTAAAAATAAATTGAATGCAATTACCTATAGAGTACATACAAAAGAGTTAGAGAAAAGAGAAAAAAGACCACAGATTTGAATATTATGCAAACTCAAAAATAAGAAATGAAAAATCCAAAGATCTATTTCTTTAGTTAGGCAAAGTATATCACATGCAAAGTTAATATCCCAAGAAAGTATAATTTAAATATCTTTTCACTTCCAGGATATTCTAAGTATAAGTATTTTGGTCAGATTCTAAAATCTATGATATGACAAATTATATTGATACTTATAAGATCATTTTTCTTAACAAAACACAAAAATGCTGAATACAGTCTAGTCAGGATTAATATAGTTTTAACATTAAAAGACAGATATTACACCATCTGTAATGTTCATTTTATTTATCCGTTATTGAAAACCTACCACAGAACAGGAATCATCTTAAATCAGTTAGTCCAGGTTGTACCTTTGAAACTCGGTTTTTTTCTCATGTTATGCAGTCACCAAATGTCTTCATCTCTCGTAGAGCACTAAACTTCAAGTTCATTGTATATTTGTCTAGAGTTTAATTCCTTAGCATACTTGTACCTTGGTTTTCTTACATTCTATAATCCAGTAAATTGCAACACTTTTCTTCTCTCCCTAATGCTGATTGTGGAAAATAAATTAAAAACTTTTCCCAGTATTTCACAAAACAGTATTTAAAATAAGGAATGTCTAAATCCTCATGCAACCCAAACTAATGATGTTTAATATTGGTGACTGAATTAATCTCTAAAAGGATAATAGTTTTTTTATGTGTTCATTAGGTTTTCCATCTAACTTACCAGGTTTAAAATGTCTTTAACTTGCATTTGATTTTTCACTGGACAGTGGCTTTCTTTGACATTAAATTTTGCCTCAGAACCCATTTGAGCATTTTGTTGTGTAGTGAAATAAGCTTCAGTTGTATTATAAAAAAAAATCCTGCTTAACACAGCAGAGATAAGTAGGGAAAACATGCTATTTGTCAAAATCTCTTTGGCTTTAGCTATCATAAAACAGAAATAGTCCAGACGGATGAGCTTTTCAAATGCCCCACATTTCTTAATTTTTCTCTCATTGGCGGGAAAAAGAAATTGTGCTCAAAACGCTCCTTCATATGGGCAGCTGTTTATTATTTGTTTCTTTTAACTGATGCATAAACTGGGTTCTATCTACTGAGCAGTATATGTTCCTCTAATATGGATGTATGCATATTTCAAAAATGTTCTCCTTCACAATATTTTAATGTGAAGATAGGTCCTGAGCGGAGTTTATTGGTGCACTTGAAATGATGTAAAGGCCTCCACTCTTCAGTCTTTGGTGAAACCTGTGAAATGTAGACATTGATTTCATTTCTTCCTTATGATGCACTCCATTTCTAGACATAGAAATAGTTGATATTAACTCTGGTGATGAAAGTATCAGGGTACACAGTTATTTATGTATACAAGTCTAATAATTCCCCTTTCTTTTAATCCTATATTCTAATACATTTTATCTTTAAAATTTTATATAACAAAGGTATTTATTTTCCCATTGTCTAAATGTCTATAACCATGCCTGAGTAGAGATTATATTTTTCGTTTGATATGTATGTTCAATGATTTTTAAGATCCAGTTATTTTTTGTTGTTCTCTTGTTTAAAGTAATTGATCCATTTAAGAAATATTCATTGAGCACATACTAAACACAGATTACCACACACAAAATATATATGGCCTGTGGCTTCATAGAACTTACATTGTAGTGATAGAGATGGGAATCAGTTAAATAATCACATGTATAAATATAGCAGGGAAGGCTTTGTAGTAGAGGAGTGCACTGACATGTGAAGACCTCACCTTGGATGGGGAAATGATTAAAGCTGAGACTTGAAGGATGTGCTAATGAGATTAAGGCAGAGTGAGAATATCTCAAGCAAATACAATGGGATTTGCAAAGGCATTGAGACTAAAAGAAGCATGAAATTGTATCTACAGTTTAAAAGGCCAGGGGCATTGTAAACTGTAGTAGGATTATTTTTCTTATCCTAAAAGCAATTTGAAGTCTTGAGTATAAACCATTCAGTTGGAGAAAGACCGGTGCTAGTTTGCCTGACTTTATTTTACATCAGGTAGAAATAGCCCTTTAACTTGATCTCTAGACTATTAACTAATTAATAAAAGATTCTGGGCATAAAATTGAGGTAGTGAGAATTATGATTAATTACTCATAATGAAGATGAGCATCTACAAACTAGGAATACCCAATAAAAACTTCTTGAACTTTGGCTATAGCAAATTAACCTCCTATATTAAGAAAATCTGTACTTCATTTATGAAGAATCTTGTCCCTTTGAGTATATGCACCCTGGTCTTTGCTGATACCACTGGGACCAGCTGATGGCAAGGCTGTCTCTCCCTTGACTGGTTAATGATGCAAAGTCTTAGGGTCCATTGAGCTATGAGCCTGACTCTTATTTTCCTCATCCTTTCTAAGATGTACTGGCCTCCACCAGAAGAAGAGGACTATGGCACCTGCCCTTACTGGAAAGCAAGGTCCTTCCCACCCATTACAGACTCTCTTGTATGAACCTAAGAATGAAGACAGAAGGAGAATAAAAGGTAAGTTTGCTTCTCGGAACTTGCATATACGCGTTCTTTATCTTTAGACATCAATCAAAATGAAAGAATCTAAGAATGAACAAGAACCAGATCTCAAACTTGAGTGACAGTTTTCAGAACCAATTTCATAATAAGATTTGTATCTTCAAAAGGTGCCTCAGACAGCAGAAAGTGAAAAAAAATTGGAAGTGTGAGTAAATACAGAGAGAATAATTTAGAGGTCATAATGGTGAGTTGTCTTAGAGCTTTGATTAGAGGAAAGAAGTGGGTAGGGAGAGCATATGTTTTACTTTAGATATTTTGAGTTTGAAGTGGCTTCGATCATCTAAGTGAAAATGCCAAATATGTAGCTGCTTCTGTGAAATTCTGAGAATAGTTCCAAGAACAAATAAGAATTTACAGGTCTTTCATTAGCATACAGATGACCTCATTTTTTCAATTCTGTGATTCATTCTTAATGCAATAAAAGTGTTACAGTAAAGAACTTTCTCACTTGTACATGAGAATCCGTGAGCATAAAAATATGCTCCCACCCTCCCTATTCACCCAATTTCACCCCGTGACTTTTTTTTTATCACTTTTCTGAATGAAAAAATCCTCAAAGTGAAATGTTTTGCCAATATGGAAGAGGTGAAACAAAAAACCAGCAGAAGCATTAAAAGACATCAAAATCAATGAGTTCAAAAACTGTTTTGAGCAGTGGAAAAAAATCTCAGTAGGTTTATAACATCAAATGGAGAGTGATTTGAAGGTGACTGAAGTTTAAACATGTAAGAATAAATACACAATTTTTAATAATAAATTCTGGGCTTTTGTGGTCCCCCCATATACACACAGACACATACGAGCACAAAAGGTGACTCAGACACTATAACTGGTCTCAAAATCCCCACTGAAACAGATTTCCTTTGCCTTTACCTGCAGGGGTTTTTTTGTTAAACTAAGTTGGGAAAGTATTTATTTTTATATTACTTGTAATATTAATAGTAAAGAATGCTTATAAGTAATTGAGCTATGAAGAAAATAATTGTGACTTAATTTAGAAGTACTAAAATATTTCATTCACTGTTTAAGGCAAATATTTGTATTTTTTCTTTTAAAAAGGCGTATTTCTGTTTTTCTTTTAAAAAGGCATTAATTCATGTTTAATCATGGTATATTCAGTTAATTGATAGGAGAGGAATTTTTTTACATATCAAGGCAATGAGTCTAAAATATATGGTCTGGCACAAATAACGCCCCCATTTTATTACAAAATCATAAGCATGTAATTCTGTAACATAACAATATCACACTCAAGCATACCATATGACATTTTAGGTGAAATTCAAGTTAAAAATTATAAATTATTACACCCATATTATTACCCTACCAACAATACTGAAGCAGGCATTACTTCTGATGGACCCTGTACTTGAAAATTAATTATACATAATTTTCTGTCTTCCATTAATCTTTTAGAATGAGTGAGCTACCTCCTTAACACTGATTTTAGATATCATGTAAAGTAACATAAAAACAAAATCTGATGCTTGATCTCATTCCTTTGTCTTTAGAGGAGCTAACTTACAATAATTGTAGTTGTATGGTATGCAGACCATTTTTCATAGTCTTTTAAAACTATAAGACTGGAGGAGTCTGTGATTAGTTTCTCTTCTCCTTAATCAATCTTCATGCTCTCTAAAAATTACTTTCTGCAAGCTATGCTACAAAAGTCACCAAAGTCTTTATGCTCCCCTGGATCAATCTTGGAATGTCATGATACTTATGTGCAAATATGGCCAGAGGCTTCTAGCATTAATTTCTCTCAGAAGTCATTATTGCAACATTAGCTGCCTGTGACTGAAGGGGATTGCAGTTGAAATGCTGAGTGAATTAATGAAATAAATCACTGGTGAAATCTTCGCATCCGACACGCGCCATTAATTGCAATACAAACTGTATATTCTTATTTTAAATAGGAAATCCAAGTATTTAATCAATTACCTAGTTCAAATAGATATTAAGACCCAGCCTTGTAAGAAGTCAGTCATGACCCAGTCTGAAATATATGACCAATAACTACTTAGTCTACTTGACACAAAATAATTTAATAAAGCCATAGCATAGAGTTAGTCAAATCTTATTTTTCCTATCTAAATAAAATAAAATTTTAATTTATTTTGAACTTTTCATCTATTTATCTGCCTTTGTTTGGAATAGCAAGAAAAATAATTTGCCTGTTCACATGTTTGTCAAATGTGAAGGCTCTTTGGGATGGTTCCACTTCCTGGTGCTGTTGCTTCAAATGTGCCCTTCAGCGAGGCGCCTGGCAACCCCTGTGTGTATTCGGGTTTCCAGGGTGAGAAGTGAAAAGAATTCATTAGTGGTTCATTCATCACTGCCTGATAGCTCAGCCAGGGATATATATAGTTCCACTTCTATAGTATTTCCTTTTAAAACGTGGACTGGCATAAGGGGGATCCTTAAATGCATTATTGAATCACATGTTCAGGCCAAGGAAATATATAAAAAAAGAGAAGAGGGGTAGGGAGAGAAGAACAGGAAATACGCAAATAAGTTTTGTCAGTATAAATTCAGGACTGTCTAGAACTGGGAGACATACAACCTGTGTTTATTGGTTTATTTATTTTTCTTCAGACAAATACTCAGAAGTGGAATTGCTGGGTCATATGATAGCTCTAGTTCACCCACTTTTATATGCATGTGAGAAACCGTTCCTTTCAGAGTAAAATAATTAGCTCATGGACCTCAAACAATTTAATTATCCACAGCCACTTCACTGATTCTAATTAGCTATGAAGGGTGTGAAATTTGGGGCCTTGTTCTTTTCTTTGTCAGTTGTGTTGCTTCCCTATTGCTATATTACAAATTACCCCTAAAACATAGCCACTTAAAATGACAAACATTATTATTTCACACATTTTCTAAGGGTCAGGAATCTGGGAATGGCTCAAGTGGGTGGTTCTGGCTCAAGTGGGTGGTTCTGGCTCAGAAAATCTCATGAGGTTTTAGTCAAACCAACAGCTAGGGTTATGGTTGGTTAGGGCTAGAGGACCTGCTTCTCGGTCCATTTGTGTGGCTGTTTTTGGCAGGAAACCTTAGTTATTGGTCACATCGGCCTCTCCCCAGAACCACTCATGATCTGGTAGCTCACCTTCCCCAGGCTGAGTGATCACAGAGAGAAAATCAGAGCGCACGCCCCAGAGGGAAGGTACTACATGTGATACAGTCTCAGGAGTGACATACCATCACTTTTGCTGTGTTCTGTTGGTCACATAGACCAACCCTAGTAAAATGTGGGGTGGGATCCCATGGATGTGTGACTGACGAGGAGTGTAAATCACTGGAAGCTGGTTAGCATGAGTCAAATTAGATCTTTAGTATCACAAAACCCCAAAGTCTAATTTCAATAGTCTGTGATTCAAGCATATTCTGAAATCTATTTATTTTAAAACTAAAAATGACTTTGGACATGATCTAGTCATTATCAGCTTCAGAGGGGAGATACTACCAAGTAAATAAAGCCTCATATTTAGTCTAAAATAGCACTTTGTATTTTTGTCATTTACTTTTTTTTTTAAATTGTATTTTATTGTATTTTTCCCATTCCTATTTATCCCCCACACCCTTCCCACCATAGTCACCACACTGTTGTCCATTCCATGAGTCCTTTTCCCACTTACTTTTATTTATACTTTAGCTGTTTAGATTTTCCTTATCCCAAAAGAATTCTCGACACATTTCTCTCAAAAAGCAATCTTTGCATTATAACACTTGATGACTTCTTATTTTTCTGAATAACTTATATTCTGATTATGGAGATAAGTATTTGTTATATAAAATGATGTATTCAAGAAAAATATATAATAAATGGATGACTATTAAAACTCAAAATAAATGTCTGCAGTAAATGCAAGCCCAATTGCAAACTTGGGTATATTTCTGTAGACTAACAAAAAGTATTACTAAGAGGTCATTTAAGAGAGATAGAGAATATAGATACATAATATGATCTAATGATTGTATTAAGGAAATTCATAATATATTCATTACAGTTCTGAATATTTTAATAGGAATAAATATCAAGAAAATGAAACTGGAACATTTTCTATCTGAAGCTCCCTTAGAACAAGATATAATTATATTTCAAAAGACTTTATCTAAAACAACAGTGCTCTGAATTATTTCAAAATTGGCTATTAATTAGATATCTCTAGTCCTATTTGTCATTCTAAATGCTGGGTGATTTTAGCAGTAATTTTCTAACAAAAGAAATTTAATGAAATCTCTGCTTTACTAAGTCATTTTAAAACATTACATTTTAGAGCCTATTTCCTCCTATAGCTTTTTGATGTTTGTGGTAAATGGTCAATCTTGCACACTATTTTATAGCTGCGATCTATGAAACCAGCAATAATATGAGATTTCAAATATGGATGGTAAATGTCAATAGAGCACTACATAAAATCATGGAATAAAACATAAAGTTATCTAAGTTGCATATAAAACACCACTTTAGTGTGATACTCAAAATTTACTTAAACACAGTGCAGTTATCCAGAACAGAAAAAGTAGTTTTTAAAGGAATATTTTTTTAAATACAAATATTAATATGTAAGTAAACTTTTATTGTTGTGTTTATGTCTAATACATCAGGCATTTTACACCGATGTTATTTTTTTAAGAAAGAAAAGCTACTGCATTAGACTATCTAAAGACAGATGATGTTTTCTGTCTCAGAACTATGATAACGTGGCAGCAGTGGTGTTCATAACAGCTGCGGTGGGACAGCCCATGGCGAGGGGGGCACCAGTTCTCCCCTTCGGTAAACACAAACCCCTACTGTCCAAGGTTAAGAACATCTTGAAGGAGAGCAGTTCTGTAAGGCTAGATGCAACCATCTTTCATTTTCTCCCAATGTGAAGCTGTAGCTCACCATGTCGGTCTTAAAATAAACAGCAGTGAAAGCAGAATTAACCATTAAATATACTAGTCTGCTCTGGCTAAAAGCTTATGTGCATATTTTATATATGCACATATATGATATATTGATATATATGTATGTACATATACATACACACACATGCAGATCAATATATCATATAGTAAAAAGAAGAAAATAAGGTAAAATTTGTTCATTAATTAACCCATTTATTTGTTCTCATTTAAAGCAATGCATTCAGGTAATGAATGTCTGTATTAGCAGTTTATGAAGCTGCTATGTATGTGTGTATTATTTAATTTTTTCAATAGTGATTTAACATATATTGAGCAATTACTATGTGTTAGGCAATTTTTTTCAGTGCTTTATATGAATTGGCCCTCTTAACCCTCACTTCAACCCTACTTTAGAGAGGATGAAACAGGAACAGAAGAGTGTCGATGACTCAGCTGGGTCACATTGCCAGTGGTGGTGGGACTGGAGTTCAAAGTTGGCAAGGCTGACTTTGTAGCTCATGCACCTACCATTTTACCACATGGTAATGGAATTGTTACATTGCTACAGACAGGAATTTTGGTTATATTGTTATTAACACTTGAAAAATAAGAAGAATGGGGTAACTACACAGAAGCAATTAAATATAGTGCAACATAACCAGTGATATAAAAGAAGTATTTCCAGAGTGCTATGCAGTTTTAGAGGAGGGAGATTACCTGTTCTGGGAGTCAGGGATATGCGACAAAACTTTACCTACTGGCCGATCACAAGTCCAAGAAAAGTAGATCCCTAGTCAAAGATGAAACATTTTGAGGAAGTTTTGAAAACATCTGTGGCTCACAATGTTCATGTGCCTCAATTTACCTTTAAATAATCAGTTTTTAATAGCTAATGGCAAAGACTCCATAAAATACAAATATAGGGTTTTTCCTGCAGAGAAGGGTTATGAGAACTGTATTTTAATAATAATGATAGCCCTGGCTGATGTGGCTCAGTTGAGTGCCAGCCTGTGAAACAGAGTGGCCGGTTCAATTCCCAGTCTAGGATACACGCCTGGGTTGTCGGGCAAGGTGGGGGGTGCATGAGAGGCAACCATACATTGATGTTTCTATCCCTCTCTTTCTCCCTCCCTTCTCCTCTCTAAGGTAAATAAATAAATAAAAATCTTTTTTAAAAGGATATATATTTTTAAAATAATGATAGCTAACATCACTAAGCTCTAATATTCTATGAACTTCAGATATATTTTTCCCTAATCCTCAAGACAATTTTTATGGTAATTACCATAACGACCTCACTTTTTCGATGAAGAAACCAGGGCAAAGCTTTTCTAGGCCTACTTGCCCAGACGAATGACTGTAGGCTCCTTTGAGCAAGACTAGGGAGGTTTTCACTACATGTATTTGTAGTGCCCTAGTGAGGTCCATTCTCCAGACAGGCAGCCCTGTCTTCATCCAAAGCTCTTGGGTTCATGAATTGCCTCAGGTCTAAAAAATGGCTGAAGATCCATAATTCTCAGGTTTGCTCTCTCAGGTCTGTTCTATAGTTTGCCATATCTGGAGTATTTGCTTATGTAAATCAGGTAAGACCTTAGACATTGATTTTACTTTTTGAAACCTTATGAACAATTAACCTAGAGATCTTTAATTGCTTCAGTGGAGTTCTAATTACCCCGCCTACCTTGTTGCCTGTTATGGTAGTGATCCCCTTGGTCACCTCCTGTGTTCTGAGATCTGGGATTCTCTCACCCTCACTGAGATGGGATTTCAGGCACCCCACAACCACATTCTTAGTGCAAAGGCAACAACCAATGAAGTTGGTTTTGCTTTTCATCTTTTTACTTCTCTTTTTAAAGGAACCCTGTGTTTTTTCTAACTAACCTGTCTCCTAAAACCTTTGTGAACAGAGAGCCTTCTGAGGCCTGTTTGAGGATGGAGTTCAGACATGAGCAGGGCAGACTCATGTGGTAAGGGAGTCCAGCCATCTTTGACTGAGACTTGTGTGGGTGTGCAGCAGCCAGGCTCTCTGGTTACTTCCCCTTGTGAGGAAACTGAGGCTGAGTTCAATTTCATTCCTCAGTAGTGCCTCTCACCCTGTCTCAGCCCAGTAACCAATCCAACATTTTCTTAAAGACCTCTCGTCTGTTCCAGGACCATTTTTCCTATCAGTTAGGGTTGTTTTTTTTTTTGAGACACTTGGACCAAAATACACCCAAAATTATTTTACAGTAAAAGCATAGGGCAGTTAATAGAATCAAAGGGGGGAAATGACATCACAACATACCTCAAAAAAGAGCAGCCTAGGTAGTGGGAACTAATCCGCAGCATAGTCCTTGTGCTGACACTGGATGAGTCCATGACAAACATTTTCTGTGCTTAACACTTCCCAAGAAACTAAGGCTGATGGGTCAAACTGAGGTCACAAAGTCACATTCCTTGATCAAGGAAGTATAGAGCTACTTACGTGACAGTTCCATAAGGATAGCAGTCACTGAGATGATCACCAAAACAGAAACTGAGATACTACAACTAAGAGAAGCAGGGATGGAAGATGGGCCTGCAACATCAATAACTGACTTACACTTTGAGTCCATGAGACTGCGTATTGGACCTTGAATATTAAGAAGCAGTCTCCCTGACTGAAAGATCTTTCAAACATATATAAATATATTCAATGATGTAAAGCAAAAAAGTAAACATAATAATGAGATAAGAAATCTCAACAGAGAACTAAAAATAATAAAAAGAAAATACCAAAAGGAATTTCTAAAATTAAAAAGTAAAACATCTGAGATGAGAAATTTACTGAATGGTCTTAGCCACAGCTAGGAATAGAACAGAGAGTCCAGAGGTAGATGGACTCACAACGCCCATTTATTTTTTGCGAAGGCATCAAGTTAACTGTGGGATAGGAATGTCTTTTCAGTAAATGTTGCTGGAACAACTTGGCAAACACATGGGGAAAAACCTTTCCCTTCACCTAAAGCCAAATACCAAGATTAGTTTGGACGGATCATAACCCTAGAGCCGATGATGATGCTTTCAGAAGAAAATTTAAGGGAATATCTTTGGGGCCTTGAAGAAAACAAAAGAGAACAGAAGAAGCACTTATCCCTTTAAAAAAACATAAAATTGATTTAAAACATAAAATAGCTTTCACATCAAATGAAACTTAAGAAATTGCAAATGGTAATGACATATTATAAGAAAACATTTGCAATATGTGTATAATTCCAATTACATGATATCCAAGAATAGATGAAATGATTTCTGGAAGTAGAAAGGAGAAAAATAGGAATAGGATGGATTGACAGTGAGAGTACTTTCTGTGGAGCTGAAACTGTTTTTATGTCTTGAGATTTTGGTTGTGCTGCTGTATACATTTATCAAAAACTCATTAAATTATTTTCTGAAGATGTGTGTGTCACTGTATATAAATTTTACCTCAACAAAATTTTGAACATTATTTTAAAAAAATAACAAATTACTTTGACTAGCTTGCACTAGCTTCTCACTGCACACCAGTGGTTCTCAGTCAGCTACAGTTTCCCCCCAGGAGTCGTTACCGTTTGGAGACATGTTTTGTCGGGCTGGGCTGGGCTGGGGTGCTCTGGCTACTAGTGAGCAGAAGCAAAGGTGCTGCCAACATTGCAGAGCACCCAACAACAAAGGGTCCTGTGGCCCCAAACGTCAGGAGTTCTGAGGCTGAGAAACCCTGCTCTACACCAAGCAATTTATAAGCATTAGGTCATTTCTAAAGTGTTCTAAGAAAAGTCAGAGGCTAAGGTTAATTGGTTATTTTGGTCAATCACATGCAGCTATTCCAAGAGCGTATAAGCATTACAGTGAGTGTTTCACAGAGTGTGAGGGATCAGTTGATACCAATTTTTGCCTTAACACACAATAGATAGGTAAAATTGGGTGTGGGGACTGGACTCCCATTTTCCATAAATGATAAAAGAAACAGGTACCAAACACAGGAATACTCATAGCTGGAGTTAATTTTATATAAAAATTTGTGGATAGCCATATTTGAAGGGTCAGCTGCGAAGAAGAGCCAAGTACAATGTGTTAACATATCCCAAATGAGGCCAATAAAACTAGGTAAAAGTGGTTTCAGACAAGAAAGCAAAGATCATGGTACAAAGGCAGAGCCAGATCAGTAATAAGAAATGCCAATGAACTAAGGAAAGAGAGGGCCTGGGTTTAGGGAAATTTTCAGACCAAAAGCCAGCAGATGTTGTGACTGTTTTTTATCCATAACCTATAAAAATGGCAATTGACACTTGAAATATGAGAAAGCCTAGAGAATAAACCCATGAATAATGGGGACAGACACTTCCTATCTCCCAGTGAAAATAATATTGCACTTGGATTTGGGAGGCTATGGCAGAAAGCAGATTAATCCGCTTCTGTAGACTTGCGTTTCTTCACCTGTAAAATTGGGCAGGAGCAGCTGGAGTTATGAGGTCTTTCCACTAATTTGCCCATTTTCTTCTTGCTTGGTCTGACAACATCTCCAAGCACACAAGGGGCACCGAGGATGGAAGGGGCCATGCCTAGAGAAGAGACTCTTTCTAAACCAACCCCCCACCCCCACTCACATCTTTTTGTTCTTTGCTTTACATTTACAGCATTTGCAGGGCTTCTTACTGATTTATTTTTGGTCACCATCTCTCCTCTTGATGCAACTGGAACTATTTGTATAGACGGCTTCCATTCACAGCACATTCCGTCTATATTTACAAACAGCCCCCGGGCTCATTGGAATGCCCGGTGCTTTTGCGCTCTTTTCTTGCCTCAGGACACCACATAGACATCCTTCTTTGGAATATACGCCTCTCTTACTAATCCTTCTGAATTCTTAACCAGTCAGGATGTTTATCCACTGGATTCAACATCTGTAGTTTTAATCAGGCAAGTAAGTGAAAAATTTAATTTTTAGGTTCAGCAAGTCAGAAAATCTGAACTAAAAATATAGGCACTTTATTCCAGTGTATTGAACCCAGCTCTCACCCACAACACTTGTTTTCAGTGATGCTTTCCTTTTCGTAATATCCAATCCCCCTTCCCTGCCTTTCCGAAAGGATGTTCAGCAGTGGAGACGTGGAATCATAAGAGAGTCACCGCACATAGTCCCCACACAAATGCTGAACAAGTATTTTCAAGAACTCAAGACTCACAGCCGCAGCAGCCCCAAATCAGTCCCATCCTTCCACTTTCTCAGCCTCTGCCCTGTCGCGCATGCAGTGCCTCTGCGGAAGGGCTGTGCATGACTAAACCCTGTGCTTGGCAACCACAAGACTTTCAAATAAAAAAGTTCTGTGATACAGGACTTTGATATAATATTTCCTAAATGGTATCTCATTCAGTATACATTAGTCATTATTTTACATTTTCTGTTTGACTTTTTGTTATGTATTTCCCTAAACCGTTTACTCTGTGCCTATCAAGTTCTAGGCCCTAAGGCAGAGGCGAGGGATGCAATAGGAACAGTGGCCACGGCACTGGCTCCCAAGGAGCTCACAGTCACGCTTAAAAATCTGGCATTAAACAGTTTACAACAACTACAATAACAAAAACTATAAAGATGCTGTTTTCTGACTTAAAAATGAATCTCATATTTTTCCCAATGAATGAGAAAAATTCCCAAATGAATCCCAATATTTTGCTTCTTACAAGACTTACAAAACCAAAAAGCCTTTAGAAATTTTTCCTTTTAAAAAAGCAACAATTTTAGGAATTTTAAAGAGTTTACCATAGTATACTACTAACTAGGTTACTTTTCTATGATTCATTAACATTCTGATAGAATGACAGTTAATTCTGTTAAGAACAGCACTTCTTATACTTGCTACATAAGCCGTTCTATTTAATGTATGAAAACCCAGTCAATACCGGAGGAATCAGAACTTAGTTTGTATCCATGCATATGCAAGACTTCACCGTGTCCCTCACGGATGTTCACAGCACAGTTCTGCTGACTAACGTGCCTTCAGGTATTGACAAGCAAATACTGGTAGTTTCATCCTGACCATGAAAAGGATCACCAGCTTCGGCTTCAGTTTTAGAAAGTGTGCACTTAACACAAGGAAACAGCCCTGGAGTCAAGGTTGGCACAAAGATGTTCCACCTGTTCGTCTAACAGAGACCAACAAATGAAATTTGTGTTGACATTTTTTTTTAAAAAAGGACATTTCCCATTTCTACCAAGGTACTTTCAAATGTGTCTCTTCGAGAAACACCTCATTACAGGGTACTCTGTTAGAAGGAAGCTCTCAGGAAGAAGAGATCGTTTGACTCTGAGTCTGCAGTGTTTTTCCCATCTACCTAACAACCGAACTTTGGGTACTTAGATTTGTCTTGTCCAAACTCTGTCTGTCTCCTATCCTGTTGAGAAAATCTACCTTAAAAATATCGATAAAAATGACAAGTAGCATAAAGGACTCTAACATATATTAACTCCTCATAAAATGTCAGAACCTAAGCCAAATGCTTTGTAAACATTAATTTATTTATTGTACAGAACTTCCTTAGATATTGACTATAAAGAGAATAATAATAGTGCTATTCATCCCACATGGTTATCCCAAGAATTAAATAAGATTAAATAATTACATTTGGAGTAAGAGCAGCTCTCAACTGCATTTTAACACAAAATGGCAGGTGAAATGTTTTGTTTATTTGCTAGACACCAATAAAACATCGAACAGGGATGCACAGCAATGCCAGCAGCAGACGCAAGCCGGCATGCTCCTGTTGTCTCAGTGGAACACCATTCATGGGTCACCCCTCTGGGCAGTTCAGTGGGCAAATTCTGGGATAGCCGTGCCTCCTGGGAATTTTAAACTGAGCAAAGTACTCTGTACTTTTGGTCAGATCTTCAGGCTGCAACCCTGAAGCAGGGCTTGCAAACACCATCTCAGGGAGGAGCGAGGGTGACGGAGAGTCACCAGCTCACCTCAGATGTGAGATAACACTGAGTCCAAGCACATCTTCAATATTAGCGATGAGTATGTATAGAAAAGCATACTCATTTAAAACAGATTAAAGGTGTTTGTTGCATGAAGAAAATAGATATTTGACAGAAACTGAAAAGAACAATTTTGAAGAAAGTAATTCCCTTAAGAACCAGGGGAAAACTTTTTGTTTCACTCACTTAGTGTTTTCAGAGGACAGAAGAGAGTATGATCACCATGAAACAGAATCAAGGGGGTTATAAAAAGATAAAAACTGAAAAAGAACAGGGGGAAGCTTCCATTTCAAGCTGTGGAAGTTTAGCTAGCTTTTATTAAAAAAACTTCTTGCTAAGAACAATTAGAAAATTTTGTACATTAAAATGTAGAAATAAACTATCTGAAGGCATAGTACAACCACAAAGTGAATGAGAATTTGGGAATGTGAGAGGTGAATATTACAAAAAAAAAGGAACCTGGTGCAGAGATTTTCAGCTGGTGTGCTGCTACGGCACACTGGTGTGCCACAAGAATTTCTAAAACATGCAATACCTGACTAGTTACTTGGGGGTACCAACCTATTTTCCCTTAGATTGTCAAATAAAAAAAAAATGATAACAGCCAACACAATAGCCGTCCAGTGTGAATGAATCAAAATTATATCTATTTTGTGTCAGATTGATTTAAAAAATATGTTTTTGGTGTGCTGCAGAATTTTAGTGATTATTTTATGTGTGCCATGAGATGAAAAAGGTTGAAATTCACTGACCTAGTGTAATAAACTTACATTGCCTACCACATTCTATCTTAAAGTATTTGCCAAATCTTAAGTGGTAGCCTCAGCCCAAGTCCCTGATGAGCTCAGCAAAGGTTCTAACCACGTCATGAAGATGGAGCAAACAAAGGTAGGAGGGGTTCAGAGTCCTTCCAGGTAGAAGAGTCCTGGCACCCACTCCAGGCTTATAGCCAAGGTGCTCAAAGGGCTAACTTTTGGACCAAGAGTGAACAAGAAGTTTATTAACCCTTAGAAACCAAAAGCCATTTTCAAACAAACTCATGTCCTGTTTGGATTTAATGTCATCTGTCCTTACTTTAATGCCACCAAAAGAAAAAGTAAGGACTGCAAGAAAAAAAAATCTTCCAGAGCCTCAAATTACATCTGCAATTTCTAACAAAGAGTCAAAGAGAACCAGGTGTGCACAAACCATTAGAAAACAACAAGTAATAGGTAAAGGCCCAGGGGAAATCATGATCACATGTTTGGTGTCAAAAAGAAGAATATCATACAAAAAAAGAAATTAGAAAATAGAATCAAGTGGAAATTCTGGAACTGGAAAAAACAAATTGAGATTAGGAATCCCATGGATGTGTTTAACAACAGAATAGACACAGCAGAAGGAAAGATCAGAGCAATCTGTAAGAATGCAATACCCAATGGAAACACGGCAAAACCAAAGAAAAGGTAGTGGAGGAGAGACAGAGGAACACAGCAGGCAGTGAAAGGAAGACCTCCAAGAATAGAGAAAAAAGAGAAATACGTATAAAAAGTACCAGGCCTTGTCCAGGTAGCTCAGTTTGTTAGAGTGTCGTCCCAATATGCTGAGGCTGCAGGTTGATCCCAGGTCAGGGGTCAGGGCACATACAAGAATCAACCAATGAATGCATAAATAAGTAGAACAACAAATCGATGTCTCTCTCTTTCTCTTTCTAAAATCAATAAATTTTTAAAAAATTGAAAAAGTATTGGAATTTGGAGACAGGGGCAGCTTTTGTAAAGAATAGCAGCTGTGTTCCTGGAAACTTTGGTGACCTTTACATTTCTTGGTGGAAAATCATGCTATTTGCTTCAAAAATTTGTCAGATCATCTACTTGTTAAGCACTGGATACTGTTTTGAAAGCACCATATGAACACACATATAGATGCAGCAATAAATAGACAGTGGTACAGTCAGTTTTAAGTTTGGGAAAATGTAAATTCAAAATTATAACGTGTCTTTTAATCACATACATTTCAAGCCAATCAAAAGTTTTTGTTGCTGGGTTTGTTTTTTTTAAGGGTCAGTAAAATAAACCAAGAAAACCAAAATGAGGTTTTAATGATGGGCCCTGAATCTATCCTTCAGTCTTCCTCTCTGCAGGATCTCTCCTCTATGTAGAGCAAACCATGTCTTTATAAACGAAGACAGGGCCAGCATTCCGGGCTCTGCTTAAGTCCGCTTTCTCTACAGAGCCTTACGTGAGCATTCTGTGTCTTATGATCTGTCTTTTCTCTGCACTAAGCCATTTAAACTCTCAATCATGCATTTAATGATGTGGTTATCATTTCATTTGTTCCTTTCTTTTCAATTATTTCCCTAAATTTGGAGTTTCATATATAAAACACAGTAAGAGGGTACAGTCGTATCCCAGGTTGATAGAGGTTCTAATGATAAAGGACAGAACTTAGGAAAAAGAACTGAATGGGGAAAAGTGGGCTTCTAAAAATGTGTTTTGGTAATAGTATGAGGGCTTTATTATAACCCAAAGAAATAAAATAAAATACTTCAACTTAAATTTCACAAAATATTTCCAAATGGAACATATTTTTTCAAAATCTTTCTCAGAAGCTTTGCTCAAAATAGGATACATATCCACTTACACATTAGTAAAATGATCATTGGTTCTTGAAGCATCCAGAAGTTATAACTGCCTTATGTTTCACAAAAATAAATCTTTCCTTGTGAGGAAAATATGTATAATTCTCTTTATTCCAGGAAGCTAAGTACAATCAATAATATGGGAAATAAGATCCTAGAAAAATCATTCTTAACCCTTTAATACAGAAATATCAGCCAAATTGTACCAAATATTCCAATTTACAGTCAGAAAGTTTCTATGCTGTATCTCCCAGATTAAAAAATTTTCCTTCTATCTCACTTTCTTCTTCATTCCAAATCAATTTCTTTGTTTTCCTCAGAAGTTCTATCTTTCCACTGGACACTGCTAAAAAAAAAATACTAATATCTGCCTGGGAGAGGTAAGAGTGGTTAGATCCACAGGGATTCTGATGTCTCTCAACACCCTCCACAGAACAAAAGTGGTCCTTGCATTCCACATAAAGTGTACAAATGAGTCGCCAACACACTGCAACTCAGAGGCCAGACCTCACGTATCTCTTGGTGGAAGATGACTAACTAGCAGTTGCATTCGGTCAGAGAGTAAAACCACAGGGACAGAAGCTTTAAACGGTTGTTTACAAATAGCTAAAAGTGTTGAAAATATTTCTTCTCTTTATAATTTTTTCCAGATCAAAATAACTCTGAATTTTTACTTTCCTAAAGTCATGTAGTTTGAACTTACTTACTGGGATATTCTTGTGCAGAACAGTTAAAGGAATATTTATTCTGTCTTTTATCCCAGTAGTATATGACAATGCTCCCTTTAAGAGCACTCTTGCCATTACTAAAAGCGGAATATTAAAACAATTTATTTTCAATTTTATTTGAATTTACTTATTTATTCATTTATTTTTACCTTGAGGACTGTGTTGGATATAGAAAACACACAAGCACACACATAGACACACACACATAGAATGATGAACAGAAAGAGGTCCATGTCCTCAAAGAGTTAAGAATCTACCAAAGCTGAGAAGCCATGCAAGGAAGAATCTTTTAAGGAACAGGTGTCATCATTAACAACTGCTCCCCTTCCATCCATACCACAAAAGTGTTGTCCATGCCCTTCCTAGATCCTACTTACTGGGCCAGGGTACCCTTCTCCAAGAAGCTGGAAAGGACTCGGCTTCTTACCATCTTTGTCTTAACAACTTACTCTTTCTCTGAGACACTGTTCTCTGTGAGAGCTTCCTTATCCAAAGACGCCTGAAAGTTCACTCTCCTTCTACCTTAGGGATGACCATCAGCCAATGTCTGCCTGATGTGGGGCCGTAACACCAGGCTCACAAAGACCAGAGATGAGGGTTCTAGAGTTGACTGGTGACATGCCTAGTTATTAAATATAAATATTTCTCTATATGACAAAATTGTTTTCAGTAATATTCATGTAGTGGTGCTCTATGGTATTAATATTTTAGAATATGACTTCAGAGGACTCTCTTACATGTTTAGTAAATTCAGTGTCCCCTTTTCTTTCACAGAGATAGATAACCACACCAATATTATTAACCATCTGAGGGACAATAATGTTCATGTTGTAACTGTTCCAGGCCTGACAGGTTTGTGGTATTCACGTAGATGGAAAATATTCACAGAGCCTTTGGGAGGTCTGGCATGCCTTTATTCACAGGTGGGTGAGCCACACATGCTGCAAGCCACGTGTCCCCTTGCATGTCGCTGCATGGCACATGTCATGGCCCTTGCTCCCTAGCATGGCACCCAGCAGGGAGCCCTTATCCCCTTTTAAATACTAGAACACACAAAGCTGGCTTCAAGCCAGAAAATTATATAACATAGCATAATTCTACACATGTGAGCCCACTTCATGTTATGGAAATAGTCTATTGGACTCAGTCTCAAGGCTACGAGAACACTATTTATCAGGCCCCTCCAAGGCTATGAGAACACTGCTTCCTTTAGTTACCCAGACACCTGGGTGAGGAAGCCAGACTGCCTCCACTTACCCTACAACATTATTCAGCCAGAAGTGCTAATCTCTTTTTTATATTTTACATATATTTTGTATCTCATTGTGATATAGACAATTTTTTTGTAATTTGAAATAAACATCATGTTTGTCTCCACGACATGTCAAAATTTCCAAAAAAATAGCACTGATTATCATTTACTTTGATAAATATACATAGATTAGAGACAGCCAGAGCTGAAAACTTTATGCTTTGTGGATATATTGGCTGGATTTACTTTTTGCCAAAAGAGATTCGATTTCACAAAGAAGACTAAACATTTTAATACATTTAATTTTGAACCTCACTCTTAAATTTTCTGTGCATAAAATTGAATTAATATTTTAGCATACAAACAGGCAAATACTGATGGTAGTGTCTCCTGTTCAAGCAGTGCTAAATGCTGAATAACAGTTTAAGTTAACAGTTTTTGGTTCTTTTGAGAGAATGAAGGCACATCACTGAGAGTGGATAATGGACAAATTGGTCAACAACCCAATCTATATCTTTATTAGTTGGCAAGAAGTACCCAACAAAGAGAATTGGTTTTTAAATCAAAACAAAGTGGTATGCAAGGTCCTTTAGTCACCTTGCTGGTAATCATTGCCCACTGAGCACGTAACTTTTCATACACACTCCATCCCTCTGTAGGGTCTGCACCTCCATCTTCTTGTGAGTCCCAGGAACACTGACTCACTAGTTCTGGATGCTGCTGGCCTAAATGTTGTCTCACTTATCTTTACTGCTTCCACGTTCCAAGTTCAGGCTTGTTTATGCAACATTTATTAACTCATTCACTGAGTGAGGAACACTGTAGGAAGAAAAACAAAGGGAATGTATAAACCTCTCAAGTATATAGAAAGGGCAAAAATTATTAGTACCACTGTACAAATGGGAAACCCAAGAGTGGGGAAATTTAAAGAACTTGCCCAAAATCAGAGTATGGAAGTATGCATTTAAATTCAATTGTAAATATCGTCAAGGACATATTTCTTGTATATAACATAGCCAGAAAAACTTCATTGCAACCCAGAAAAAGTCTTATAACCTGCTCAAATCTTTAGTTTGTGACATTCACTTTGCAATTTTATGTGATCAAATTTTAGAAACATACTGACTAAAAGAGCAGTGTGCTTTAATTTCACATCAATACCCTGTTAATTCTACAGGGAAAAACAATGCTCCATCACCAAGGGTAATGTAAGATTGTGAATTATGGATGAAGGTAATGGTGTTAGAGGACTGTGAATTCTTTGAAATCTCCACTGCAACCCAGGAGTAAGCCTGAATTCTAAGGCAATAGAATAAAATTTGTTTTAGAGAATTCATATTTTAACTGGGTAGTATATGATTTTTATTATGACTTGCCCAAACATTGATTCTAGAGACATGACATACACACACAAATACAGTAATTCATAAAATAACCATGAAAATATCTTAGGGTAATTTTATCATACTTAAAAGTTTAGATATTTTATATAATTATATATATATAATTATACATATCAAAATACTAAAATTCCATTAAACTTATCTAATGTTTTATAATTGTATATAACCATTTTCTGAAGCACCTATGTAATTTTCTCAGTTACCAAATTTGAATGCTACGTCAATCCAATTTAAAATCTGTTTGATACCAAAGCATGTACTATCTAATTTATAAAAGCAGCAGTACTGCCCTGGCCAGGTGGTTCAGTTGGTTGGAACAATGTCCTGTGCACCAAAGTGTTGTGGGTTTGAGTTCAAGTTGAGGGCATGTACCTCAGTTGCAGGTTTGATTCCCCATCAAAGCACATACCTAGTTTATGGGTTTTATCCCTCACTGGGGCATGTGCAGGGGCAACCAATCAATGTTTCTCTCTCTCTCTCCCCCTTCCTATCTCAAAAGTCAGTGATCATATCCTTAGTGAGGACTTAAAAAGAACAACAACAACAAAACCAGCAGTGCTGCTGTAATGGTCAAGATGAAAAGATAATTCAAAATATTTGGGAGAAAACAGAATAATATTTTTGTCTCACATAGAAAATATTAAAATAGTTATAATCCATATGTGGGTGAATATATATATATGTCATCTATCTAGCCATTCTGTTCATGAATAATTCACTGACTTCTTACTCCTTTCTCTGCTTCCCATATTCTGCTAAAGGTGCTGAGTAGAATATTTCTTTCTCAGCTCTGGTTGACCATGTGACTCAATTCTAGCTGATGTGTCCTAGGAATATTTTCCAAGGAGCATCTGAAAAACTTTTTTATCTATTGATAAGACTAATAAATGGATCTGGCACTGCCCTTCCTCCTTTGTACTCACCAACCTTAATACATGTGTTATGTTCAGTGCTGCACCAGCCATTTTGCTAAAATGAAGAGAAAAGCATAGGGTGAGAAACTTAATATGCTAATAACAGAAGCACAGAAAGATAGAAGCCAGGACCTTGATGATGTTAAGTAGCTGGACAAATGCCACATAATCCCTGCTTCTGGACTTCTTGTTTTGACTTCCAATCATTATCAGGCGAGTTGTCTGTTACTTGCAGCCACAGTCACTCCAATTGCTGTGTGTGATTGCACGTATGGGTGTGTATGAGTTACTTGTAATTTCTTCAAAATGCTTAATGTCTTTATGATATGATTTTTTCTTTAGCAAGAATACTAATAGGTAAAATCATTTGTTTTTAAATTAAATCTTTGTTTTTATAGAGAAGTTTTAGTTCACAGAAAAATTGAACCAAAGGCACAGAGATTTCCCATGTATCCCTTGCCTCCACACATGATACCCTCCTCCTTATCAAAATCCTCCCCTATTCCAGAGTGGCACGTTTCTTACAACAGATAAACCTATACTGACACATAATTACTCAAATTCCATAGTTTACATTATGGTTTACCCTTAGTGTTGTACATTCTATGGATTTGGATAAATAGGTAATGACATGTATCTATCATTACAATACATACAGAATATTTTCACTGCCCTAAAAATCTTCTGTGCTCTGCTTATTCATTCCTTTTTTTTTTAATTCCATCTTGTGGGTTCCACTGATATTTTATTGTATCCATAGTTCTGCTTTTTCCAGAAGGTAATATAAATAAAATCTTATAGAATGTAGCCTTTTTAGGTTGGCTTCTTTCACTTAATGCTATGTATTTAAGTTTCCTCCATGTATTTTCATGGTTTCATAGATCCTTTTTCCTCAGCACTGAGTAATGTTCCATTGTCTGGATGAACCACATTTCATTTATCCATTGACTCACTGAAGAATATGGTTGCTTCCAAGTTTTGTCAATTGTGAATAAAACTGCTATAAACATCCATCTGCAGGTTTCTGTGGAGACATAAGTTTTCAGCACCTTTGTGTAAATACCAATGAGCATGTTTGTTGGATTGTGTGATAAGAGTAAAGTCTAGTTTTGTAAGAAGCTGACAAAATGCCTTACACAGTGGCTGCAACAATTTTACATTCCCAGCAGCAATATATTGGAGTTCTTGTTGCTCTACATCCTCACCAGCATTCAGTGTTGTCCGTGTTCCAGATTTTGGAGACTGTTTGGCATGTAGTGATATCTCATTGTTATTTTCATTTGCATTTTTATGCCATATGATGTAGAGCATCTTTTCATGTGCTTATTTGCCATCTGTACATCTTCATCAGTGGTGTCTGTTAAGGTCTTTGGCCCATTTAAAAATCACACAGATTGCTGTCTTATCATTGAGTTTTAAGTATTCTTTGTATATTTTACATAGTAGTCATTTATCAGATATGTCTTTTGAAAATACTTTTTTCAAGTCTGGCATGTCTTTGCATTATCTTAATTTTGTCCTTTGTAAAGCTGTTTTTAATTTTAATACAGTCCATCCTATCAATTTTTTCATAAATCTTGTCTTTAGTTTTTCTTAAAAAAGTTATCACCAGCCCTGGCCAATGTGGCTCAGTTTGTTGGAGCATCATGCTGTAAACCAAAGGGTCATGGGTTCGATTCCCTGGTCAGGGCACATGCCTGGGTTGTGGGTTTGGTCCCTAGTCAGGTTGTGTGTGAGAGGTAACTGATTGGTGTTTCTCTCTCGCATTGATGATTCTCTCCCCCTCTATTTCTTCTTCCCTTCCCTTCTCTCTAAAATTAGTAAGCAAGTCCTTGGGTGAGGATTTAAAAAAAAAAGTCCTCACCATACCCAAGCTCATCTTATATGTTGTATTCTAGGAATTGTATAGCTTTGCATTTTATATTTAGGTCTATGACTCATTTGGAGTTAAATTTTGTGGTGGGTATAAGGTCTGCCTCTAGATTTATTTATTTTTTCATGTGGAAGCCCAGTGATTCCAGCACCTTTTGTTAAAAAACAAAACAAAAACATTGTCTTTACTCCATTGTGTTGCCCTTGACCCTTTGTCAAATACCAGTTCACTATTTTCATGGAGGTTTATTTATGGGCTCTCTTTTCTAGTTCATTGATCTATTTGTCTATTATTTCAGAAATACCATGCTCTCTTGATTACTGTAGCTTTATAGTAAGTCTCAAAGTTGGATAGTGTCAGTTTTTTTGTTCTTATCTTGTGTTGGCTATTCTGGATCTTTTGCCTCTCCACATAATATTTAGAATCAGTCTTTCAATATCCACAAAATAACTTTCTGGGATTTTTATTGCAAGTGCATTAAATCCACAAATCATTTTCCTCTGGTTTTCATGTTCTTTGTAGCTCATTCAGCCTCTCCTTACTGTAAATCAAACATCCAAACTAGGATGTAAGAGTTTGCATAGGCCCACAATCCTCAAAATCAAGGGGAATGTAAAATTCCCAACTACCTTTTTCACCTTGCCTGATGATGACCTGAGAAAAAGAAATCTTCTAATATACAATTCCTATGTTAACTTACATTTTGTCCAATGAAAGTTATAGATGACTGAATGAAAAATATTAACTGGTAGCTGAATTCTTTGCCAAAATCCTGTATATCATTGATTAGACCCTTTGGGAGGTATGGTCCTAACAGGAATTTATACCCAACACTTAAGGGAGTAAAATAGCACTTGGATTTCTAATGGTTTTCCCCCAAATCACCATAATTTTTAGTAAAAATAAGTATTGCTTCTTCTTTATCCTAAAGGGACAAGTTATTGAACATACAGTGGGACAAAGTAGGTTTACAGTTGCAAGTACACAAAACAATTTATTCTTATTAATTATTAATTATTATATTATTTTCCATGCCAACAAGTGTAAATCTATTTTTTCTCCACCTTGTATAATAAATAGTGAAATTCTGTGTTTGACAGGCATTGTAAATTGGTATGAATGATAATTTAATTATCATTAGTTGAAGCTGTCTTCAAAGACTTGACTATTGCACAAGACATGATTTGTGCTCAGTTATAAAGCTCAAAGAGTTCATTACTATCTGCAGTATTCCTTTACTAAACAGAGGCTGATGTATTGAGCCAATTGTCATGGTATAACAATCAAATAAACAAGACACAATTGAATAAAAAATGAATGGGAAATGGAGGAGTTGTTTGTTTGCTTTGCCTTAAAAATTATTTAGATTTACTTTCTCTCATAGAGAAGATTTCTGTTGTCATTACTTTGAAGATGGTCATCTCCTCCAGGATTAGCACAAAACAAACACTAATATACTATTGATGATCAGCTCTCTTTTTTTCTTGCCATGTATTGGGCACAAAAATCAATCTTAATTTTTTGTTAGTGTAGTCACCCAGGCTTTCAGAAATTAATGTAGGATTCTGGGGAAGAATTAAAGTATTATATTTTAGTCATGTGTAATAGTCTTTTTAGTGTTCATGTTTTTGTCAATGTTAGAAGCTTAATATATATATGATGTCTGTCAGGAGAAAGTCCAGCCATTGTTAATATAACCAGAGCAGTTTGCAGGACACGTATGTGACCAGACAACCAGGGAGAGCGGACTGGAATGCACATGCTTGAACAATGATGACTTCACTGTACTAGTCAGGAGGGAAGTAGATGTGGTTAAGTTAGCATGTGTACTGCGTGGCTATTACGTTCAAAATGACTAAATGAGTAGAGCAATGAATCTGCATCAAATTTTGTGTTAAGCTTGAATATTCTTCCACGGAAACTATTTGGATGATTCAGAAGGCTGAAACTGTGGACAACTGGTGATTGGCAGCTTCATCACAACAATGTGCCTGCTCATGCATCACACCTCGTGCAGCGTTTTTTGTAAAACATTAAATCACCCAGGTGACTCAGCCCTGCTACAGCCCAGACTTGGTGCCCTGTGACTTCTGACTTTTCCCAAAACTAAAGTCACCTTTGAAAATGAAGAGATTTCAGACAGTTGATGAGAGCCAGGAAAATATGACACACTAGCTGATGGCGATTGAGAGAACTGTGTGAGGTCCCAAGGTGCCTACTTTGAAGGGGGCTGAGGTATCATTGTCCTATGTACAGTGTTTCTTGTATCTTCTTCAGTAAATGTCTCTATTTTTCATATTACATGGTTGGATACCTTCTGTATAGACCTCATATATTAATATATGTAATGTTATATACAAGCTTATTTTAGTCACAACATCATACTAATTATTAATTGCTTATTAGAAATATGAAAATCATTTTGACTGCAAGCTTCACATTACGACATGCAGCCATATCAAGGATTCATTTGGTTAACTCAGGCAGCCCTAGAAATTAGTATGATATGCTTTGGAATTTAATATATTCATCCATCAGAGTAGCTTATTTCTAATTAAATAATAAGCTCCTTATTTATACTTCTTTTTACCCTAGAAAGTATTTTTAGGTTAAGTGCATGTATTAATCAATTAATACAATGTTTCTGTTATTTCAAATACATCATTAGTTGTTTAATTGAGTTTAAGAAGCATTATCAAAGTGAACCCGTAGAATTAAGCATGACTTCACATCTAAGCAAACTGAATCATGTTAAATGAATTAAATTAAATAACTATCTAATGATGAGAACTGGGCTAAGTCCTATTGGGAGGAAAAAAAAAGTAAAAGCTGTTTTGATAACTTGTTTGTTAATTGAAGAGAGCAAAAATGCATCAGAATTACCTAAGAATCTATGTATGTTAAGTTGCAGAATCTGTTTCCAAATGAGAAGAGATGCTTTGCAGCACTGATCTCTACTCTTCTAGTGGGACCACCTCTGTATTGAGAGGAGGGCCCCCTGTAACACAAAAGTTTTAATTTTTCATTTAGTGTCACTTCCCATGTGTCATCAGAAGCAGCTTAGAAGTTATGTTGTAAATTTTTCAACTCTCCCTAATTATTGAAAATCAGCACACACACAAACATATAGCAGAGATAGAAGATGAATCACATGGGCATAAAGAGGAATTTGTTCATACAACGGTAGCCTAACAACTGGTCCAACTCAAGGCAAGCCAAACCATACCAGAGGAGAGGGAGCCTCATAAATACAGCTTTGGATTGCCAGTGCACTGCTATCCGTGTTCACTGGTCTGTGCTCTCCCCACATTCTCCACCATTTTTGTTGTGTTCCCAAAAAGGCTAGCAGTAATTGAACTTCACAGCATTTCGATAAAGGATTTCCTCTTTTGTTTCAGTGATTGTATCACACCTAACTTTTTAAATAATCTGAGATGCTCTTTCCCTGAGAACTTCTACTTCTAGTCATTTAGTTTATATACATAAAGTTTCTGTTGTTTAAAATGTATTCTTTTAAGGACAACAAACACTTAAGAATCTACCATGTTTCAGAAAATATATAGCAAATGGAGATACAAAGTTTGTTGGAGAAATGGAACAAAAATTATAATAGATGGTTTTATAATGTTAGAACAGGTATGTATGGAAAGTGCCAGGTGAAGATACCTCAATTCTGGCCAGAATAGAGTCCAAAAGAGGAACTGGACTGGAGCTGATTTCTGAGAAATGAGCAGTTTGTTAGGCAAAATAAAGGTGCTGGCCACTCTGGGTAGAGACATCGAATTCATTATGGATGCCTATACCATGAACTGGAGGCCTGGTAAAAAATGAAGCTTCATGTCATAAGTGGTCAGCTTTATAGATTTTAAAATATGCCCAATCTTTGAAATGTTTATAAATAAAAGCGATGTGATAGATTTTCATGTTAATAAGATAGGTCTTGCTCTGTAAAAGGTGGGTGGGAAATGTAAAACTGCAGGGCACAGATAGAGACCAGTGGATATTTCAGTTTAATAGCAGCATCAAGTTTGAGCAAGTCAGTCTGATCCAGTTAGGTTGAAGCAACAAATGCAGAACATGGTCTTAGTTTTACATGGGGTGGAGGCATCACTGAAGACTTTGAGTGGAGGCAAGAGGGTGTAAATAACTGGATTGTTATTCTGACAGATGTCTTTGGAAAATGTATGCAGGATTGGGTGGAAAGGCAGTGAGAGTGAAGATGGGAAACTGATTAGTAGTCATTTACAGTAGGTTGATTCTTAAAGAATGTGTGGCTAACAGTCAGCAAAAGCAATGGTTATAAAGGAGAGAGCAACTCAGAGACAGGTATACAACTCAAAGACTGCCTTCCTTGTTTAGAATTTCTCACTTATGGGTGACTTTTGACTATCTTAGAAACTATGTAGATTTAATTTATTTTGTTTACTGCTTCTCTTTAGAACTGGAATATTAGTTCTGCAAAGATAAGATACCTTTTTTTTTTGCTCAATGTTGTATCCCAGCAACAATACATCATAAAAATTTCTTCATTAAATGAAAAATGTATCAAGTTATAGAGATATAAAGAGCTCTTAATCCTATCATGTGTCACTTATATTATTCCTCACAAAATATCTGAAAATTAGGATACAACTCTCCTAATTGTTAGTTTAATTTTATGGAGATGTTTGTATAGTCAAGAAATAGTAATATTTAAATATTTTTTAAATGCAGTTGATTATCATTATTTGCAGTAGTTGTATATAAAGTCTCTATAAACACTGTGTTAGCAAATACTGAGCCATTGTTCTGAGAGGAAATATGTATACATATCTCACATAAATAATAATCTTAAACAACTCAGGTATTTGGTCTTAATAAGGATCAAATATTAGTCATTGTTATTGTTACTATACATTACCTGACATTTGATTAACTAAATTATCTTGTGATTTGGACTGGATATAGAAACATCTAATGTATTCTAACTTGTAACATTTTTTTCTTAATGGATTCACTGTCTGAAAAAAGTACCCTCCTTTTATAAATGTATTAGACTCTTTAATATATGTTCTCAAGTATAATCCATAACACCTGCCTTCAATTATTTCTTTTTAAAATGTATGTATTTACCACAATATTAACATGTAATTCAATTATGAAATTTAAGTGTTTAATTTCAGCTAAGTAAGAATTTATCTTTCGATGTTATAAGACTAAGGAAGTTACAGTCATCACAAAATCAGGAGGATGTTAGCCAGTGAAAAGGCACAAGACACATGTAGAGAGTGCTTGGAATCTTTTCACAGTGCCTTTAAAATACTATCCTGACACATCTTGATTTTGGAGATATAATCTAATTTCCTATAGAGAATAAATACAATTTTTATCTATTTTCTTAAAAATATTCACCTTAACAACATGGTACTGGTAATTTTCAATACTGAGTATTTAGGTGAGATAATTTATGGTAGATGGTGGTAGGTGGCATTCATTGACATGAAGCCAAGACTAACTATACATATTTAAGATATAACCTGGTCTGTCACTGGTCAGCTGGATTTTAGGGGTAGGTTCAGGGTCTGTCAGCAGCACATGGCTCTCAATCCTCAGTTGTTTTCAGAGAAACAAAGGAGGATATTGCTATCTTCTATACAAGACAGATGAACTGGGGAATAATCAAATTTGACCTAACCTTTATGTTTCCTTTATACTTTCTAGTTTCCTACAACAGAATTCTCTTTTGAAACAAATGGAACTCTACTTGCTGCTGATAGATACTCATGGTCAAAAACAGGGGTGTTGAGAATATACCTTACTTTGTAGTAGCTGACTTTCTTGTTGTTTAATGTAACAATGTTCTTAATTTTCCTGTGTTCAGCTTAAAATTAGAGTAAAAGAGCAATAAAATGCATTGAATCAAAACCATCTTTATGAATACTAATCACTCAAAACCACTCTTGGCCCAAACCAAGTCCTACTGAGTAATTGCAGTTTTTTACATGAAACTTCTTACACATTATTTGTGTGGTTTCCAATAGGGTACCATTTGGGAGGCAAAAAAAGAGTAGTCTTAAACTGGTGGCAGTAACCACCATTGTCATGACCTATTAGAGACTGAATGTTTACGGCCTCTGCAAGTGCACATGTTGAAGCCCCAGTGTAACTGTACTTAGAGACAGGGCCGGTGAGGAGGTAATAAAGGTTAAATGAGGTCACAGGACAGGGGCCTAATGGGACAGGGCTGGCATCATTATAAAAAGAGGAAAACACACTAAGTCCTCTCTGTCTCAAAGGAGGAAATGTCATGTGAGAAAGAATCCACCAGAAACGAAACCCTGCTGGAACATTAATCATATACTTTCCAGACTCCAGTAGTGTAAGAAAGTAAATTTCTATTGTTCAACCACCCAATCCATGGTATTTTGTTATGGCAACTTATGCTGACTACAGTGATCCTCTTCACATGTCCAGTTAGGTTAGGAAAGCTAATGACCTCTTATACTACCTCTCTGAATCAGGAATCACATAGGTTGTATATTTGTCTGTCTTTCTTTCTTCAAATGACTTTTTAAAGACTTTTTATTTATTTATCTTTGTTCTCTCAAATACATTTAAAAAGTAGCATTTTAGACACCGAATCACAAATGCACAGAAAACAAAGTAGTACTTGATCGTTTCACAAAGAGTTTTCCAAATTCCGTTAGCTGCTTTGCATAAAATTCAAAGATTTCAGGGCGGTCAACAAAGGGGACAGACTCTCCAGCATTTTTCAGCAAAAGTGCATAACGGTTTAGAAACAGATCATCCAATTTTATATTCTTTGCAGTCAAATGGCTTTTTAGACTATCAAAGAAAAAGAAAACAACATGCTATTTTCTTGTCTTTATAACATTTTTATTTCAAAACACCCTTGTAAATAGGTTCTTGAACCTTGTAAATAGGTTCAAGAATGCAGACTATAAAGTATGAAAGTTCTCCTTCACATTGTCATTCTCACAACTCTCCGTAGATGTAACAATAGGTATAATAATAAGTTATGCATTCCTTTAAATTTATATTTGTGCACTTATATGCATAGATCAACTTAAAATACTCATCTATGTCAAGTTAAAGTTAGGTCACTAGGGTGGGTGCCAATTCAGTGTGACTGGTATCCTTACAGATACTGGGAAATTGCAGAGACACAGACATGCACAGACAAGGAAGACTGTTACAGTCATATAGAGAGAATACCACATAAAGGTGGAGGGCTGGAGAGATGTGTCTGCAAGCCAAGATATGCCAAAGATTGCTAGAAAACCACCAGAAGCAAGGAGGATTCAGGAAAAACTCCTTTTAGGTTTCAAGGGGAACACGGCCCTGCACCATCTTGATTTCAGACTTCTAGCTTCCGGAACTGTGAGACGATACATTTCTGTTGTTTTAAGATACACACTCTGTGGTATTTTCTTATGGCATCCCTAGAAAACCAAAACAATATTATACTTCAATAAAAGTGCTTTTTAAAAAATACAACCTTACAGATAACTGCTATCACATGCTCTACCCAATCCTGGCTACTGAGCAGGAAGACTAAAATAAAATAAAATATTGTGATTTGAGAAGTAAACTATACCATGGTATATATTTTGAAAATCCATTTATAAAATGGCTTTTATTGATGATTCCTTCCTTATTAAATTTCTTTATTTTCAAAAGCACTTGGAATTTCCTTAAAAACTTATATACATACACATATATATGCATAAATATGCTATAATGGCTTTAGTTCTTTAACTTCTTGAAAGAAAAAGTTTAGGAAAGGACAATGGAGGATCTTTCCAACTTTCTATTAAATATTAATGAGCATCTGTCAATCTAAAGTAACAAGAAATTAAGATAATGCATCTCTACAATGGAGTGGATGCCAAAAATATGCAAAGATAATAGTATCTTGGCTTATATATTTGTTGTTTACAAGAGAATTTTAAGAAGTGCTCTGTTTTATAAAATAAGTTATACCTATTTTCAGCTAATGAGTTTCACATTCTCATGGGTAGTGTTGTTTTTCCTTGAGAAACCACTAAGGATATTTACAATCTTATTTTTTTCAATCAATTAATTATTAAATACCAAGTATGTCCCCAGTAGTATTTTAGACACTACAAGGGAATTGTTCAAAGAACAGTTATTTTTTTTTGGAAATGTACTTTTAAAGTTATTACTACTATACCATCTATACCCTCATAGCAGATACAGTGAGGAATTATGGCTTTGCCTATAATTTAACCATTTAATTATTATTCTCCTTCATCTTACCTAGAATTGTATGATATTGTTGATTTGTTTGATCGATGAAGAAAATCCTTGCTTCTTCCTAAAATGCCTGCTTCCTCATTCTGACATTTTGTCAACAAATGGCAATTTTTCACAGCATTTTCTATTTATCTGTGTCTTTTTATATATACTCGTGTAGTTTCTTATGTTTACATATGCAGTTTTGAGGGTTCCGGTTTCAGATCACAACTTGGCACTCTCCCTCAGCTCTGAACTGACACCACAGACAACTGTAGGGTGTTATCTTGTTTATAAATGTATCAGAGAGAAAACAGTACAATTATTTTACAGATGACCTTTAAAATACTATATTTAAGCTTCAGAAAACTCATCAGTAATATTTCTAGGTGATGAAAATAGCATGTGGTGCAAGGGCTAGATTTATATAAATCCAAGGGTAAGGAAATGGGAGGGAGCCTTCGAGAGCAGGGAATAAAAATAATGAGCCTGATTAAGATCAGTCACCCTTTTACCACTGTGAGCCTGTAATTTTAAACTAAATACAATTTATAAATGATAAAATATTCCATTCCCCCTCAAAAGTGGGGTCTAAATTATAGGCAATTGTGTTTACTATTGGATATAAACACATTTTTTCCAAATTTGCACATTTTAAGTTATTTTCAAGTATTTTGTTCTGCGTAGAAGTTTGAAGAATCTACAACCAGTTGACCAAAGGAATGTATGTAGCAGAGTCTACACACAAAGTTATGAAACAATCATTTTTGTAAGATCAAAACCATCAATCTCATACCGAGTAGGAGCACTAAATATTCCAAGGAGACCTGGGTATGATTGGAGACCTGAAGATCAAGGGAAGTTAAGGCCCCCCTACAACCATCCCACTCTTACACAAAAAATGAAGGAGGGAAAAAAATGTGGAAAATTTCCCTGAAACACAAAATTTCCAAACACAGGAAGAAATTTAATGCTAGGCAAATTAACCAGGGTAATAACAGAAGTATGTATTCACTCCTGGTAAAATTAACTTTATGGAACAGCTTGACAGAAATTTCAAAATGAATATATTTAAGTTGCCAAAAGAGACAAATGAGAGACTATAATAAATTAAAAGGGATCGATATTATAAACAATGGCATGGCTTAATCTTATGGACACAAGGGTGATCCAAAGAAAATACACACAAAAAAGCACATTATGTATGATTCCAATTATATAAAGCGCAAAAACAAGCAGAACTAGTCTGTGGTTTAAGAAGAAAGGAAAGTGATTACCATTTGGGGTGCAGAGACTGGTAGAGGGCTCAGGGGGACTTTTAAGAATGTTGGTTATTTCTCTTTTGTCATTTGTGTGCTGTTTACATAGCTGTTCACTCGGCAAAGTCTTTGTGCTATAAAATGATGATGCATAATGTATTGCAATTAAAATGCATGTACTTAAAATATGAACACTAAATACATTTTTTAGACCTTGAAAACACTTTCTGCTAAGCATTGCCAGTAGGAGAATGCAGGTGTATGGAATTGATGCATTATCTTTTGGGTTTATTGCATAGCTGAATGTTAAAGTAAGGGTGGCTAAACTAAAAGTAAAATTTTAAACTAAAACTAACAAAAATAATTGACTAGCATATTAAAATGTTATGAAATCATTAGAAATACAAATACATGAAAAAATTCCAAAACATATCCTCATTTTATTCATTTTCAAAATTAGTGCATAGTGGTTTCATTAGCTGGCTTAGATCTTCTTCCTCATTTTCTTCTTATTAAGAAATATGCCAATGTTTGTTCACTTGCTTGTGACTTTGTATTTGCTGTTCCCTCTTCCCAAACTGTTGTTACTCAATTTAATCTTAATAAATTCCCTTCTTAAAGACTAAGTGGGGATGGTTTCACAGATGTATGTATATGTCCAAACTCATCAAATCACATACATTAAATAAATATGTACAGTTTTTTGTTTATCAACTGTATGTCAAAAAGCTGCTAAAAAGAAAAGAGTAGGTTGGAAGGCCACATCCTCTGGGAAGTCTTAACTCTTGCTCACAGCCGAGCTTCGCTGTGGCTCCAATGCCCCTTATCAGATACGGAGATTGCTGGGAGAGATGCCACCTGGGCTCTGACATCCTTCCCACTGCTTCCCAATCCTGTGATAGTGACAATTCACTTAAGCTCTCAATGCCTTAATGTTCTTGTGGGTAAAATGGGAATAAATATCACCTTTTTAGGATTGCCTTAATAATTAAATATATTAAAACAGAAATTCATAGGCTAGTATTTGGCACATACTAAGTGTTCATTAAATTCTAACCATTATTTCTGAATCACAGCTTTTTCATGTTTCATAATTTGGCCACTGCTAGTTTCCCTAAGTTTTCCATTTTTGTCTTTACTATATCCTATTAGCCTTGTACCACATGAGCATTGGTCACATATGTGGCACTCAATAACTGTTTCACAATTTGCATTGAATATCTTAATTATCTAATTGTTAAATTATGGACTTATAATAATTATTATGAAATATTCTACAAAGATAGTGGGCTTAAAATATTGGTAAATATTCAAAGTATATCAAACATGATTTTATGGTATCTGTATTAATATTTCTAAGTTCTCTGAATATTATATCACACAAGTAAGCACTAATTTCCCCAGAGCTCCATGAGTCATCTGTGGGTTACTTGTATGGGTTTGTCCCAATGAACAAACTCTCTTTTTACAAAGAAAGACAACAGGACAGAACCTTCCAATCACCAAACACAGAAAAGCTCTAGAATATAATGACATTGATCTGAGTGAACCAAATTCTGTTCTTAGTTTGCACTGTCCTTTAAGTTGCATTCACTTTGAATTTTTCCTCACCTGGCCACAGGCATAATCTTCCCATATATAATATTTGTCCATATCTTTGCAAGGATTCTTAAAAGTTCAGACTTATTTAATACCTCATAAAAGAAAGCCCTATTGGAATGTCTGTAACAAAAGATGTTGGGTTTGGGGAGTTGAGTGTAAGAATATAATTAGAGACTTAAAAAAAGAGGAGATATTATGAGGCCTAGGGAAAGAACTGGAATAATAGACTTCATATAAAGCAATAATTCTTCCCTTGCTTGAGTTTGGCCCCTTGTGATTCTTGGCTTTACTCTTCTCTCTGTGTGTGCCAACTTTTCCTTATTTTACTCCATTTGGCAGAAAGTAATGATTCATGATTTTACTTACAACTCTTCCATTCACAATAGAGTTGGGGTTCCTTAATTCAATTTTAAATTCTCACAAGAGATGTTTATTGGCAGAGACCTAGGCTTTCAAAATAAGCCAATCAATTATAGCATGGAAGCATAGTTATGCTAATAGTGTGGCTAGATTCACACACACACACACACACACACACACACACACACAATGTGTGTCTGATTTTCATGACAACAATGAAAAAAAGAATCTCAAATATGGTGGGCTTTATAGCATCACCCTGAGAATCTGTATCCATTGGAATCCTTAGGATGTGAGCTTATTTACAAATATATTTTCTTTTAGAGGTAATTAGAGTAAGGACCAAGAGAAAAAATCATACTAGATTAGGGTTAGACCAAAACCTGATGATAGTGTCCCTCCATACAAGAAATAGAAAGTCCGAGAAGAAAGTGATAGGCAAGTGGAGACAGAGACCAGAGGGATATGTTTAAAGCCAAGGAAAGCTGGAGGATTCTGTGTAACCACCAGACGCTAGGAGAAAGGCTTGGGAAACTTCTCCCTCAGAGCCTACAAAACAAAAAGCTTTTTAGTGGCAAAATTGCAACATTTTCAGGGAATAAAATTATGGCAGAGGGAACCAACCCTGCTGACTCCTTAATTTCAGACTTCTGGCTTCCTGAATTGTGAGAAACCAGATTTCTGTCGTCCTTTAAGCCACCATGTTGGTAGTAATTTGTTATTGCATCCCCAGGAAATTAAAGGCCAAGCAAGGAGGAAAACAGTGAAGGAGCCCCTTTTGTCCACCCAGAGGTTCCTCATCTTATGTATCTTCTCTATTAACAATGAATCTGTCTTTTATTTTAAGCAAGTAAGGTATTCCAACTTATACACGTTTTAACTGTAAAAGAATCCTAAGCAACTTAACATAGTGATGCAATACTATGATCACTCACAAGTTACATAAAAAGCAGGAGATAATTTCTATTTATTTCCAATCATCTGCTGAGTTAAATGTATGTCGCTAAGTAGTAATGCCCCCTCACTTTAAGGACCTACTCAGCAGACCTCACTGAAACATTCGTCAGCAGGCCTCCAGGTCCTGGTATCATTTGATATTGATTCAATGAAAAGGTGACTGAAATGAAGTGCTTGAGGTAGTCCTTAAATATTCCATAGTCATCGAATACCTTTGCAAATAGCTTTTTAATGGCAGAATCAACACATTATGATTGGATTTGTACTGAACAAATGAGGACACATTGTCATCTCAGCCAATATTTGAGTTAGTTCAGGAGAATTTCAGCCAACTTCTATTTTAGGTGGGCTTGGCTGCAATTCAGTACCTGGAATAAGATAAATTTTGAAGGTTTTTTTGTATTCCTATAAAAAGTACATTTTTATAGGAATACACAACAATTTAAAAATAATTTAAAACTTTTTTTACATAGTTAGAATAAAAACTAAAATGGAAAGATGCAGCATTTTTTTCCACAGTAGGAAATTCACAGCTTAATCATATCTCAAGTGTCCTGTGAAGAGAAAATAAAACAGCGCCGTGTCGTATATCTGAAGGTCACTTATCCTGCACACTCAGCAATTTGTAGCATCAGTGAGAACTCGGTCACAATCAAGAAAGACCCATAAGTACAGAAAGACATATCTGTACATCTTTTGATTTGATTTAACAAAACACTTGATTTGACTGTTCACCAAGAGAACACTTGACATTTAATTTAAAGTTTCTACCACCATGGTGATTATTTTATAAATCCCACCTAGGCCTTTGACTATGAATGAATTAAAATTAACTAGAATTAGGGAACTCTGAAGTTAGCCACAGTGATGACAGAAGGAGTTGCAGTTAACAACCCGAAAGGAATGAAACAGGTAAAACTTTAATATAGAAATACATGCTTCCTAAAATTACAGCAAAATTAATTCCTGATCAATTTTGTAAACTTCACAACTGCTTATACCTCCCCCAATGTCATCTGAACACATATAAATGTAAGAATAAGTATTGCTAAACAAAAATTGCCATAATCAAAAAAGAGAAAAAACAATTTTTCATAGACTAGAAATGAAGTAACACATTTTTTAAGATTTTGGGCTAGGTCAAGGACCCAAGGGCTGGGTGTGGCATTGATATAACAGAATTTGTGATCTATTGGCGGTATTCTTATGAGGCATGCATGAGGGCAAAATGAGAAACTGTAACATAATTCAAGAAAAGAGTTTTTGTCCACTGAGAACCCAAGCAGCACCTTTTATACATAAAGCCAATCTAGAACTGTATAATGTATTTGATTAAATAAATTAACTACATGGAATAAGAGTCTAATAGTAGTACCAAAAACATCAAAGAAATTATTTTTTAAGAGGGACAAAAATAACCAAAGATAAAGCTTGGTAAATATTAAAAAGAAAACAAAAACATATAGTAAGATGGTAGAAATAATTTAATGTATACCATTAATCAAAATAAGTACATTTGAGTTGAAACTAGTATTAGAAAGCATTTAAATTATAAATACATTTTTAAAATGTAGCCTATATCTTGACGCAGTGCAAGCTTTTAAAAAAGAAATCATTGAAATCAAAGAATGTAAGCATGTAATGACTTAAAAATGCTTACTAATTACTTTAAAGGAGCCTGGGTTCCTGATGCTGTGAAGATCCTACCAGCACAGGAAGGCCTAGGTTTTAAAGAGAGAGAAATAAACTTGTATTGTGCCAGTTATTCTTTGTTTTGCTGTGTTTTATTTGTTTTGTTTTGTTTTCTTGACATGATGCTAAATCTTGCAATCAACACAGACTGTTAGATATTAAACTGGGAAAAGATGGCTATTCCATAGTTATTAAAATGTTTAATACATAAAAGCAATGCTACTCATGGACTTAGATGCAGCTAACAATATAGTCTTACAATAAATACATCCAAAACTAAAAGAAAAAAAAAGAAGACTTGAAAAAGTCCTGATTCTAGTGGGAAACTTTAATATAATCTCATATACTCATATTTCAGGCAAGCAAAAATAAGTAAATAAGAACATGTAAGTTGGAAATGGTCAGGGATGTTACTAAAAAATATTGAACAGCCAGTGCAACAAAGGCACTAATTAAGCTAGAAATGAACTGCCAGAAATAGAGTTGAATGGAAGTCCAATAAACATGGAATTAAAGAAACCACATCCATCCTGACTGGTAGGAGGGGCAGAGACACGGAATGGGCTGGTCCCACATACACATGTGGTAGATAAAAATTTGGGAGGGGTATCTCAGGAGCGAGGGCTCCCAGAACCACACTAGACCACCCAGCCCAGGGAGCCAGTGCCAGGAAGATAGGTCTTCATATCTTCTGGCTGCAAAAACCAGCAAAGATTGACTTGGTGTAAGAAAGTTCTGGAGTCCAAGGTGGGAAGTGGCAGTGGGTAGAGTAGAAGAAAGTAATGATGGCAAAATGGAGACAACTGTACTTGAACAACAATTAAAAAAAAAGAAAAGAAAGTTCTAGAATCCTAGGCAGTTCCTCTTTCTTTATAATTTTTAAGTTTAATCTTTATTATATTTTTTCCATTTAGTCCCCTGATACCTTGCTCCCCCCAGGAATCACCACACTGTTGTCTATGTTCATGACTCAGTTTTTCCTTTTTGCTCAATTCCTCCACCCTATAACCCCCTTCCCCCAACAGCTGTCATCTGTTCTCCATCTTTGAGTCTATTTCTGCATTGCTTGTTACTTCAATTTGTTCATTAGATTATACATATGAGTGAAATCATATGGTATTTTTCTTCCTCTAACTGGTTTATTTCACTTAGCATAATATTCTGCAGGGTCATCTATATTGTTCCAAGCAGTTCCTCTTAAAGAATCCACACATGGACTTAATCAGATGCACTCCACCTGAGCCCCAGCACTAGGGTAGCAGCTTGAAATGCACGAGTGGCATACAGGGAGGAAGTGAAGTGTCTGAATCAAGGCTAGAGCTAGGGGACAGCTTTCTCCTGGTCAAAAAGGCAGTCAAAAGCCATTGTTCCTTTTCTGAACCCCTCTTCCCCACAGAGCCACAGAGCCAGCAGGTGAATGCCATATCTGAGACTCATCAACCTGGATAACACTGTTTGTCCTGCCCTGGAGATCCCCAGAGTCTCTGACCCACACAACTTATGTGCACACCCAAACTGTTAAGGGTGGCTTTTCCATATGAATGGCTGGTCTTGGCTCATGCTTTACAACTTCCTAAATCACCTGAAATAAGCAACTGCTGGCCTCAGTGAACCTCCAGCCCCTCTACCTCTTGCTAAGTGGCCCAGGCCTGTCACAAGCAGCAACCAGCCTAGGTTCACAGCTTGGCTTCACCTGGGAATCTTCAAGACCAGCATAAGTGGCAGCCATCTACAGATTGCTTAATAGATCATGCAGGGTAGCCCTGGACAGAACACAGATGGGGGCTGACCTTGGCCTGCACCACCTGGGAAACTCTGTGACCTCTGCACCCAGAGGAGAGCTACAGATTACATTAGAGCACCATACCCTGCCCCCCATACAGCTGATCCTCCACAGAAGGGGGAGGTTGATGATCAGTGGTCACAGCCAGTCCTTACAGCTGACTGGCCTCAGTAAATCCTTCTCATTGATCTGCCAACACCAAACAAGGCTCAAATACAAGAGGAGGGTATGCTCAACCAACAAAAAGGAAACACCTTGAGAACCCATCTTGAATGACAGGGGACACTGTGGCACTGGATCCTACAGGACACCTACTACATTAGGCCATGATACCAAGACAGCAGGGTCATAGAAACTTTACTGAATACCTAGAAACAAATGCAGGGAGACTGCCAAAATGAGGAGACAAAGAAACATGGCCCAAATGAAAGAACAGATCAAAAATCCATAAAAGAAAACTAAACAAATAGAGACAAGCAATCTATCAGATGCAGAGTTCAAAACACGGGTTATAAGGATGCTCAAGGAACTTAGTGAGGACCTCAATAGCCTAAATAATGTCCAGTCAGAAATGAAGGATATACTAATTGAAATAAAGAACAATTCACAGGGAAACAACAGAAGAGTGGATGAAACCACGAATCAAATAAAACATTTGGAACATAAGAAAGAGTAATGAAAGAAAACTTCCCTAATTTGGTGAAGGAAATAGACATGCAAGTCTAGGAAGCCCAGAGAGTCCCAAACAAGATAGATGCAAAGAAACCCACTCCAAGACACATCATAATTAAAATGCCAAAGCTTAAAGATAAAGAGAGAATCTTAAAAGCAGCAAGAGAAAAGCAATTAGTTACTTACAAGGGTGTTCCCATAAAACTGTTAGTTGATTTCTCAAAAGAACCTTTGCAGGCTATGGATATTGGCAAGAAATATTCAAATTCATGAAAAGCAGGGACCTACAGCCAAGACTGATCTACCCAGCAAAGCTATCATTTAGAATTTAAGGACAGATAAAGAGCTCCCCAGACATGATAAAAACTAAAGGGGCATAGTCACCAAACCATTATTATATGAAATGTTAAAGGGACTTATTTAGGAAAAAGAAGATCAAAGCAGAATAATTAAATGGCAATAAGTACATATCTATCAACAACTGAATCTAAAAAAAATACTAAGCAACCAAGAACAGAGACAAAACCATGGATATGGAGATCATTTTGATGATTGGGATGGGGATACAGGGACATGGGTGAAGAGGTAAAGGGATTAAAAAGTACAAATTGGTATTTACAGAAGAGCCATGAGCTGTAAATTACAGTATACAAAATGGAGTAACCAAAAAAACTTATACATATGACCCATAGACGTGAACAATGGTATGGGAATTACCTCAGCCAATGGGAGGTGCTGGGTAAAGAGGGGCAAAGCAGGAAACATTGGGACAACTGTAATAGCAATCAATAAAATACAATTAAAAAGTGGAGGAGGGATACAAAAAATAAGAATCAGTAAAGCAATGTGATGACAAAAACACAAAAATGATTACCATTTTGCACAAAGTCTATTGTTCTAGTTCTTTCCTGAGACTTGATAGTATCTCCCATTTTAATTTTTAATATATTCTTATATTTTGACAATAAATTTTCAAAACCCAAATTTTTTTTTCTAGAGAGCTAAAGTAGAGTTCTGTTATGCAGTTCTGAATAATTCTGAGCTTTTATAGAATTTAGAGAAAAAGAAAATCAAAACATAAATTTGTAAATCAGCAAAACTGGGAGAAAACGTTTAGAAAAAATATATCTGACAAAGAACTTGAATTGAAAATGCATAAAGTATTTCTATAACAATAATAATAAAGAACATTACAACTAAAAATATAAAAATGGGGAAAATGGACAATTTAAAAGATATATGAATAGCCAAGAAGCACATAAATGTGCATATTCTCTTAGTTATCAGGGAAATACAAATTAAACCACAGTGTGATACCATTATACACAGAAAGAAAAGCTACTTTTTAAATGACTGTCAATTTTGTTGTTGACAACTATGCAGTGACTGTTCTTTAGCGTTTGATTTATTTCACTTAGCAAAATGTCCCCCAGGTCCATCCTGGAGGTGGTCCCAAATGGCAGGATTTCCTTCTCTTTCTAAGCCTTAATTACATTCTATTCCATGTGCGTCCAAGACATTTTCTTCATCCATTTATCAGTTGATGAATATTTAGTGTGTTTCCTTATTATGGCCATTGAGAATGATGCTACACTGAACATGGAAGAGCATATACGTTTTTAAGATCCTAATTTTAATTCTTTTGGACATAAATCCAGAAATGGGATTGTTGGATCACATGGTAGTTCTATTTTTAATTTTTTGAGAAACCCTCATATTTCATACATGCTACAACAATTTCCATTGCCACCAGCAGTGTACAAGGGCTTCCCCTTTTCTCACATCCTTGCCAGCACTTACCTCTTCGTCAATATTGATTCTTATCAACATTATCTACTGAGAGACATACAACATTACTTTGGTGGTAATCCCACTGAAAATACATAATCTCAATCTAACCATGAAAAAACATCAGGCAATGCCAATTAAAATAATAATCCCAAATAGTTCCAAATTATTCTACAAAATAATTAACCAGTACTCATAGAAATGCCAAGGTCCTGACAAAGAAGAAAAAACTTTCTTGTTCACTGCTGCCTGGGGGTGCTAAAAGGATGCAACAAGTAAGTGCAATGCAGACTTTGGATTGGATCCTAAAAGTGATATTAGGCATTACGGGATAAAGCTAGTGAAATGATAATAAGGTCTGCAGTGTAGTTAATAATATTATATCAATGTTAACTTCCTGATAAAAAATTTGTCCTGTGGCTATGTAGGTTGTTAACACTCAGAGAAGCCGGGTGAAAGGTATATGTGAATGCTTTGTTCAGTTTTCTTAAACTTTCTGTAAATGTAAAATTATTTCAAAATAATTTTTAAAAATAACCACAGAACCCAATAGGATCCAACAATCTCTCTCCTCTAAATTCTTAGACATTTATGCAGCATACTTTTTCCTAGCTCACGTTTCGACTCTGTGTTTCCCATTCCCCGTTCTAAAACCCTGTGACACTGCAAATAGATGAATGGCCAATCTTATTTTTCTTATAATCAAAAAGTCTTAGCTGTTGCTCTATTGCTAGTTCTAACAAAAGAGCAGGTGGATTCTAAACAAGTCAATGAAGACCTGCCTGATTATTCAGTAGGAGCAGCTGTGGTCCAAAAATGCATCCTGACTCTGCCAACTACGTTGAAAACAAAGCCTACCCTCCTTCCAGAAGTTTTCCATCACTGCCCAAGCCATGCCTACTCAAAAATGACCGCACCTTTCTTTAAACTTTGTAATATTGTTTGTCCCCACTTGTTTCAAATACTGCTTTGGACTCCCATTATTCATGAACATGTCTCCTCTGGATGCCTAGATGATGACCTGTCTGTGAGCAGCCCCAGGTCTTAATCCTTGTTTCTTCATAATAACTAGTATCACACCAAATACCACGTAAGTGTTTGGGAAATTACTTACTTTGGTTTTTAGTTGAAGTTATAATAAATTAAAATCCACTTATTACTTTTTAAAAATTTACTCAAATTAATGGACACAAAAGACAACTTGTACTTTGGGATTTTTCTCAGTTTGACAGGTTAAGAAAAGACAGTCCCCACACACTGAGAACAGAAACTTTCTTCTGCCATAGTTCACTGAACAAAACTGTAACACGGGTCAATCAACTCATTCTATTCCATGAAGACAGGATGCAAAGCCAAATAAACTTTCCCAGTTAGAACAATGACAGGTGAACTATTGATAACACATCACACCCAAGTAAAGGGCCATCTTCAGCAACAATTTAGTCCTCAGATTTGTCAATTCTGAGGGCCTTGAGGTGATTTACAGGACAGGTTATATTTCCATGAAAGGAAAATAATGTATGTAAACCCTCAACCCAGAGAAGGGTAGAGATACTATTACTCTGGGGCTAATACGTTGAGGTAAGGGGCAGAGGAGGCAGGGTAAGGACTAAAGCCAAGTGTGATTTCTCTGGCTAATAGTCAGGCTTCCCATTAAAGCCTGCGGTAAACAAGTGTTTTCACAATCTCAATAACACACACATTAAACATTAAATACCTGTAGAATTTCTCTGGGCTTCTATAGTGCTTTATGCACATTATTCAAATACTAATGGTGTTAATGGCCAATTTGCCAGAAGGAAAAGAAATTCCAATACTAAAATGAGTACTAAATAATACACATTTAAGACTTCTCAAGATAAACTACTGAGGCTCTCTTGAGTACAGAAGCAATTTAAGAAAGAGCAGATTTGTTTTTGAAAATTAATTAGAAGTCCACTTAATTGCCTTGAGAATTTTGGCAACTTTGCAAAACCTGCCTAGCACCAAGCCTTGATGCGAGCAAAGTGATGTTTAAATGATTCTTAAACTTAAATAACTGGTATGCCCTTATGTTAGGATATTCTTAAAACTGTTCTGATACCTTTTATTTTTCTTTCTAATTTATATGTAGAATAAACCAATTTTTACTAAGTTGGATTGGGAAGTCATCCAGTTCCAAGCAAAGGATAGAATCCAAATTTTACTTAAGGGCTTTGATCTTACGCTTAAATAAATTGCTTTCAATTTTGGGACACTCTGAATTAAACCCATAGTAGGGTAGGCTTAAAGTTAAAATGATTCATATTTTGAAAGGGTGCTGTGAGTTTATAGTAGATGGCTTAAAACATGTGAAAGGTCATCAAATAAATGAAAGCATCATATGTGTGTGTGTGTATTTCTAGAAAGCAAAATTAGGACTGATGGGTTCAGAATACAGAGGGGTAAGTGGTACAGATTTCAACTCAATAAAAAAAAAATAACTTTTTTACACTCAAAGCTGCTAAAGTGGAATGGGATGTTTGATGAGGCAGTAGGTTCCAAGACGTTTAATGTGCTAGGGAGCTGATAAATCAGTTCAGTGGGTTTTATAAAGGGATTTATGCATTTGAAAGAGATTGGATTGCTTTTGAGGTTTCATTCAGCCTTAAAATTATATGATGCTAGATATATCTAAAAATAATAATGTAAAAAGAAAATAATGAGGTTTTTCTCTAATTTGCTATATAAAAACTAAGAAATGAAAACACTAAATGCCAAGAATGGTAATTGTTCTCAACTAAAACAATGCCCATGACAAAGAGAGATTCTCTCTGTGGTGTGCTGTCACAGAAATGAGGTCAACAGTCAGGGTCACATGTAGGAATCTTTCTCAGATCATCTTAGCCTCCCACCCCTGCCCCAAGCCACAGTGGGGACTTCTACATCTTCTCTGTCCTTTGGCACTGAGCCATGTCTGGTCTGTGCCTAAAGAGAAGAGAGCTGCAATCAGTGTCACAGCGTGACGGGTGGCTCCAGAGACTCGAAGCCATCTCTCACCGTCTCACAGACAAACAGGGAAGTTTTATCAGGTTCATCTGATCCCTGGGTAAGCAGCTCACATTGACACTCCTTTACTTCCTCAGTTGTTGACCAATTCATGACACACCACCTGCACCATTTCTAAATGTCCGCAAACTTTGCAGCCACTTCTAGTTAACTTTTTGAATGTGAGAGTATTTTAGGGCTAATGAATGATACACAAGGAATTCCTTGAATGTGCTAACATCAAGAACTGTATGATAATGCATTAGAACCTCTGGGAAGTCATCGGTGTCGTGGGTAAGTGAGGCATCCTCATTCCCTGTTAAAAGATAGAGTCCAGTGAGTGAGATGAAGTAGGACTTTGGTTGAATTTGAAAGTTAAAGGCAAAGCCAGAATGACTGGGAGAAAGACTGGCTCAGAGTAATATCTTACAACAGGGAAGATTTATGTTAGTATTTTCTGCTCACCTTCTTATGTTTATTCAAGGAGTACCCATTAGCTGTAGTCTGCACATCAGGTCTAGTCTACCCAGTATCCGGAACCTAATTCTCCTGCTCCTGTCTTCTCTCTAAGGACAAGGGCCTTCTGATTGTTCTGAAGTCTGTTGTTTAGGAAATTAATCACAGAAAAATGTTTAACGTAACTACTTGAAGATTTAGGTTTTCAGTTAAAGGCACCTTTAAAAGATATCAAAGGACAAATATCTAAGAAAAAATTTTAGTGCAGACCACTGGATTTGGGGATTGTATTAGGTAGAGAAGGTGCTTTTAGTATCCTGGAAATGAAGCAACACACATTATTTCAAAAATAAATATTTCAATAGATTTTTGTTGAAAGAATGAATAAAGAAAGAAAAACAATTGAAAAACACATAGCTGCTTCAGCATTAACTTTTTTAAAAAGCCAACAAAAGTGCCTCTGTCATTTCCTGTCATGCCCAAAGCATTATGGGAGTGAGGGCCTGATTGCTGTCTCAGGTTTTTATACAGTGAAGTGCAGAATCACTAGAGCTCCCCAAATATCAAGCATTTGCAGGCAGGTAAGACCATGAATTCAACAAAGAAATCTGTAGGTAGGAAGGATAACTTACTTTCAAGAGAATTTAGAATGCAATGTTGTATTTTCTGGAGTACTTGAAGGGCAGATGGTGAAGGATAAATTTAAGTCTCTAGAAAAAGCAAGTGCATCTATCAAGGGAAACCAGCTACCAGCATGTAAAATGTGTTGCCCTTTTATTTTTAGTGTGAACTATAATGTAACTCCTTGAAATAGCAGTGCTGCTATTGTACATAACCTTGTAATTATGGGGTTTTTCTCAGTGTGTGGTAAGAGAAATCTGCATGGATAGCTACAGATAATCAAGGAATGCTTGTTGCTTTTGAAGGTCCTTTGCCATTAAAAAGAGGGAAAAGAAAAGAAAGAAAAAAAAAACAGAATAAGATAAATTCGGATTGTATTAATGCCTTGCATTACAGAAGAACATACTCATATAACATTTGATAAAATGAATGTATGAGGGTTGCAAGGCCTTAAAGGATGGGAGGCACATTAGCTTAAAAAATAAATTCACTTTGAAGTGAAATAAAGAGGCAGGCAGAGAGCTCATTATCACTGCCTGGGGATAAGAAACATTTTCAGACCCTTCAATAATAATCTTAGTATATGATTTCTCTGAATCATTATTTTAAATGTAGTTGGTAGTTATTATATGTAAGCTTACTAAGAATTGAAGTATAAGTTATTACCACACTAAAATGAACTATGGTATGTTACTTATATTCACTTTTATTAGTTGTATAGGTTGAAACAGTAATACATATTTTAATCCATGATATAAATTCTATTTAAAGAACATTTATTAGATTTTTAGCAATCAACATCTTGAAATATATATCCTTACATAATAAATTAGGGAACAGTTTTACGAAGTTCTATGTAGGTTTCACAAGCAGAAGATATAATCTTGACCTCAAATACAAGATAGTCTGGACTAAATTAGCTTTATGGTTTTTTAAAATTTTTTACTGTATTTTATTTCCATCACCATTCGGTCACTGGACTAAATTAGCTTTAACAAATTCTGGCATGCCAAGAATGTCAATATTCACAATGGTAGAACAGTGTAGGGAAGCTGTTTTCTATGTTATTTTTCAACAAATAGTGCAATGTATGGAGAATTAAAAATCTTGGTATTCTCATACTGATAAACCTTTTCCAATTTATTAAGTGAAAGGTTTATAGTTCTTAAATGTGTGCCTTAAAAACTTTCATTGAAAAGTGACTCAACACTAAAAATTTCATCCTGAGTTATTTTATCGGAGCATGTGTTCATAATGCCCTTGCGCATTCACTGTTTGATGTCTGTAAGGGCGCTGATGCAGGCATTCCCCGGGGCTGGGACCCGAAGGTCTAACACCCGCTGCGGGTTCTCGGCTCCGAGCAGGAAAACAATTCAAACGTGAGCCAGTATAGAGTTTAAAGTGAAGTGAGTTTATTAGTGAATCAGTGAGATAGAAAATAGGCTACTCCACAGAGGGAACAGCCCAACTTTTGTGGAATTTCTTCCTTTACTGAGGTTCATTTAATCTCAGAGGCTGGGGACAGAGGTAGGGTTTTCGAACAGGGGGAGGAATATTCAGGATATTCCTGGAGAGGGGTGGAGATTTCTCAGGGGAGCTCCCATTGGCTGTTTTGTGTCCTTTTCATTTCCAGTCATGGTAGCTCAGGATGTGTCCTTCAGCATGTCACTATATTGCAATTGCCGTGTGAGGCTAGGGGTTACTGTGAGGTGAAGCTAGTCACCATGCTGGGTTGAGCTGGTCTCTGCTGGTCTTAAGCTGTAAATCTGTTGAGGGCTGGTCCTCCTTCTTCTTGGTAGTTCCTGTATTTTCCAACCATTGCAGCTGTTCTGCCACAAACCATATCTCAGTATAGTAAAAAAGAATGTATTTTGCTATGTTAAATAAGTGTTTAAATATTAAACTAAAATGTCATAAATGACTTTAACATTTAGTGTGTTTTATTCTAAAGTATTTCCATATTAATTTTTAAAATTCGAGAGTCCATTTTTTTTTATAATTTTGAACATTTTAAATGGGCCTCATAATAAAAGAAGATAATAGGAACATTTCTCTGGACAAGAGGAGATGGGTGGCCAATGGGAAAACAAGCACAGAAATAATCTTCAAGAAGACAACTAATCTATATCTTTTCATCTAATAAACCACCTTAAATAAACTCAGTGTTCATTTTCCCCCCTAATATCCCTCAATAACTGGGTTCAATGCATTAAAACCAATAATGGTAATTTCATTGTAGGAAGGGGGCAGTTTTCTTGTTGAGCTTTTTCTCCAAATGGCTAATTTACAAGTGGCCATACCTTCAAATATTCATTTTGTTCTATATCATATCAAGTACATTCTTAACAATCAGAAAAGAGAGGAGGACAAGAGAGAAAAATCCCTGGTGCTTCTGGAGCTTTGATTCTATTAGGAAAGTTAAGCAACTTTTAAACAACTTAAAATAACATTAGAAGTAATAAAGAAAATAATCATGGTAACGGGTAGGGACGGGATGGAGTAGGGGTGATGGTTTCTTAAACCTGTGGTTAGGGAAGGTGTTCTAAGAAGAGAATATTTAAGGACAGACCCAAATGAAGAGGAGGAGTAAAAATCTAAAATGCTTATCAAATAGAGGAAATATCAAGAGGAAGAGCCCTAAGGGGAAAAGACCTCATTTTCTAAAGAGCCAAAAGGCTGGTAAGACCAGTGCTGTGTAAGCAGTGAAGGTGAAGGTCTTTGTCAGAAAGGCTGGCAGGACCAGGTCTTGCAGCCTTGGTAGAACATGCTGTGGTATGAAGGTTTTAAGTGCCATAGACATTTATTAGAGGATTTTTAAAACATCATTCCAGCTGCTGTGAAGAAAGAGATATTTAAAGGTAGCTACTGTGCCAGGTCAAATGGGCTTTTGTGCCCTCTTTAATTATCTTTGTGAGTAAGGCTCTGTATTTGTGGTAGAATCACCTTTAGTTCTATTTCCATAGAAACTGTTCCTACTGTACCAGGTCATGGGAATTATTTTTAATTTTGTACTTGTCTATTTTTTTGAAGACAAATAGTCACATTCCCCTATGCTTTATTCTATTGAAACATAACTTCCTTATATACTTCTGCCAGTGTCAATTAAATATCTTAATTCTTTCCTGTAGAATTTAAATGAGGGGTTCCCACCTGGTGTTTTCAATATACATGATATGTATGCTTTCTATTTAATTATTAAAGCCTTTGATAAAAATCATAACCAATTTAAAAATACCATTTAGATAACACTGCTCAATACTACTCTTACCCCATATGCTGCACCAAAATGCAAATGTCTAGGAAAGAATTTAGTCCATAATCACAAACTTCCAAGAAATTTTTCCACACTAAAAAAAGGTTTGTTTTTCTTTTCCTTTTCACATAGTGATCTTCTAGGCAGTGTTGAAAATTGGCTTTGCTATTTTTTCCACACTCTGTTTTTGGAGGCTTTTAAAAATAGGTTAGATGACTTCATGTGAATTCTTCATGCCTCAAAAATAGCCAAAGGCTTTTAGTTTACTTACGTCAAACAATTACCATATACTATGACAGAGAAATAATTAATACATTTTCTCTACTGTCTAATGTCTCATGTCTACCAATATAGCCTGAAATTATGACAATTAATCCAGAAATTACAATAGTGTAGATGTCTGTTCAGATATGGAGCTCAGTGAATGTGCTCCAGATGAATTATATTTGAATTGAATTCTAAAACTGGGATCAGCAACTGTGACGTGTCGGTGGCCCACTTGTTTGCAAAGTTTCACAGGAAAGTAGCAATCACATTCAGCTATGCATGTGTGTGGCTGTTTTAGCGCTGACATAGGAAGCAGAGTGGTTTGCAACAGAGACTCTACGGACCACAAAACCTAAAATAATTACTGTATAGTCATTTAAAAAAGTCCACCCAAGGGTGAACAGGACTTTGATTAATGAGGGAATAGAAATGGGGTGAAGAAGCAAGAGGGAACTAATGTTTGCAAAGGCTAAAAGAACAGTTGTAACGTTTATGGACTATAAGTCCTTCCGTAAAGTAGGAGACAGGGTGAGAGACAGAGGGTAGTGAAAACATTAGAATAAATTGGAGAGATGAGTAAGCAACAAAAGATAAAAATGTGTTCTGTACACCATGCAGAGATTCTGAGGGTGATGGTTTTTAAGTTCTCTTGAAGTCTTAGGTTTGCTAATTTGATACCTCACAAATGCTTAAGCAAACTTTGAATTTTTAGTTATCATTTATATTCTCCCACAATAAATATTATTCACTTTGATGGCCTAGTTACACCTACTTATTTGTAAGAAATACATAAAACTTTGTTTATAAATTTCCATATCTCATCAGAAAAAAAATTTTATGTTTGGGATTCTTATTTCAAAAGTAGCATTTAATTTGAAGTATTTGTGTAGATAAGAAATAACATCCTGAAAATCAAATTAAACTGTAAGAACTGCTATATTTCACCTTAATAAATTATGCCAAAGAAATAAGACATAAAGATGAAAAATTCATGGCAAATAAAATATTTAGAGTGTATTCTATGTAAGTTACAGCTACTTAGGAGACATTTGACATAGTGTATAAAAAGTTGACAGCATAAAATAAGTTTAATACAATTACTGTGTGTTCCTTATTTGATACATGTGCTATCTCAGACAACAGTAGCATAAGTAAAATGGCTTGCCCTCCTCTACCTCACACAGGCACCGGAGCAAGGGCTCCTACACTCCTCCCCTCCCCGACCACTAAGTGTAGGGTGGAGGTGAGGCCAGGCGCTCCTGGGTGAATGAAGCTCTGCAGGCTGTCCGTGATCACCACCAGCACCGTACTGCCCCGGCTCTCAGCAGTTTGGAGTCTAGGGAGTGCCTGCTTCTTTTGAAGAAGCAGTTGTTGCTCAGCTGTTAACTTCTCAATATAATTTTTGCTCTTGTGCTGCCATCTCCAGGTCAAGCATCTTCGTGATGATGTTGGTGCCCAGCCACTTCTTCCACAGTCCAATCGAATTTTTGTTTTATAATATGTGTTCTCTGAACAAAGGCTCTGAAACTCAAGTGCCTCCAGAGACCAGGCAAGATGTATGAAGGCCTGAAGTGGACTGGGCAATGCTGGAAATAATGAGGACTCAGGAAATCTGGGGAGTTCCAAGTCAGCAAAAGAAATTTTTTTTTTTTTTTTTAAAAAGTAGAATATTGACCAAACAAATATCCCTCAGACCTGAATTCAACCTCCTGAATATTGGGTGGTTATTTCTGCTCTTGTACCATTAGAGAAGCTTCTTAGGGTGCTGAAGTGATTATGAAATAAGTATAAGATTGGGGATCATTTAGGGCTATTTTCATTCACATTCAAAATATGTGGAAATCAAGTCAATATACACATCTCACTGGCCTCTCGCTGTGGTGGGCTACCCAAAAGCGGTCATGATTTCTCTGCCTTCGGCTCCTGGTGACCGCGTGCCATGGAGGGTCAGCAAGTACCATCTCCCAGCACTCACCCCCACTCATGCTTTCCTTGTCTTTCTTTCCTCCTTAATCCCTGTACCTCTCTCCTGATTTCACAGAGCACTTGCTTTCTTCCTGGATGAAATAAGTTATATTTAAAAAATAAAAACACCTGGATGCCCTCACTGGAGTGGCTCAGTGGATTGAGCACTCATCTGTGAGAACTAAAAGGTTACCAGTTGGATTCCTAGTCAGGGCATATGCCTGGGTTGTAGGCCAGGTCTCCAGTTGGGGGCGTGCAAGAGGCAGCCAATTGGTGTTTTTCTCTCTCACTTTCTCCCTCCCTTGTTCTCTCTCTAACAATAAATAAATAAATAAATAAATAAATAAATAAATAAATAAATAAAACCTTAAAAAAAGTAAAATATAAAAACACCTGGATGGTTGTCTAATGCATCTTGCCAGAATTAATTGTTCTGACAATGGCTCTTAGAAATTCTATCATCAAAAGTAAACAAGTAAAGGAATTCTGCCCTGACCTTTGTGAGAAATTTATGCATCAGTGTCACTGATACATTTGTATGCTCTGAAAGGTCAATGATGATTAATACAGCACAAGGAAGGTAAGTTTGTAAAAACTTTTAGAAGTCGTCTTGCATTAATTTTTTAATTAAGAGAAATTCTGATTATATAGTCAAGAGTTGATAAGTCTAGAAAAAAAAACACTAAATTCCTAAGAGGAAGTTAGTGTAGTAATTTATTTTTCTCTACTCTTCTTGTTTTATTATTGCAAATGATTTCAAACTGCAGAATATCAGCACAACAAATGGGTACACATTTTCCTCCCTCAGAATTCACACACAGTTTTCACAAGAGACATGCAAACACTGATAACTAAAATATGACAAAGAAAGGTAATGTTTATACTTCTAAGAGTCATGTTTGGGAATATCATATCCCAATGTCACCAAAGAAAGGGTGGCAATTTCTGGATGTGCTTATACTTCTAATAATGTCTAGTTTCTTTCAAGATACCTGGAATGACAACCCACATCAAATCTATGATGCCATCTTATTTTTCCTTTTATCAATCCCCAGTCTTTTTATTTCACTTCTTATGCAAATGATGGGACAAACATCACCACTCCCTCCCCAACACTTTGGTGCTGCACACATCAAATAACAGCAGAGCATGGAGACAGTTTGCTTAAAGCTTGATGTAGTGGCTTCAAGTAGTAACTTCAAAGGTTCTGAGAAGGCCTCACATGTGCAAAAGTAGTCCCGAGCATCATTTGTAAACAGGAGGTAGACAGAAGTTACACAAATCTTCTTCCTACAGAAAATGTGAGAATATTTTCCCCATAAGGCACATGAGAGCGAGAGAGAAGGAAAGAGCAGAGAAAGGCAAAGGGAAAGGACTCAATTCCTACTGTAGGGAAGAGCTGAATTAGGGATAAGAGAAGAACGACTCCTCTCTTGTAGATTCCCTCACAGTCTTCTGGGGCAGTGTTTTACCCAGCCATAGCTGCAGCAACTAGCTTCATATTGATGTATCTGGCAGCATCTCCCATCTGCTGCACCCTGGCGCTCTTGGCTCTTGAATTCTGCCCTAAGGTGTCCCTGACGACAGGACTACACTGCTTATGAACACTTGCCAGGCCTATTGTAAGCATGGTGTGGATATGGAAGCAAACATGCCATGGGGCCTCCCTTAATCAGAGAGGGATGGGACTGCAAAAACGGATGACACATTTCAGTTACCTTATAGTCTTCTCTTTTGATGGAAAGAGATAAAATTTCTACCATATCTTCCAAGGCTTCTCTTGACTAAACTTTCCACAGAAGCCTTTCGAATGCTCATCAGATGACATGGTATTGGCTGGTGTTCACACCCTTCATAAACTCGGTCACCCCCTCTGATCATGGACCAGTTTGTCAATGCTTGTTGTTAAGTCAGTTATCAAGAACCAGACACAGCATTTCAGTAGTGTTTTAATTACCAGCACAATGGGATTATCCTTTCCTTCTGGAAAAGTGCTTCTCTTTAGACATTTGAAAATAATCCACATCAGAAGTCAGTAGAACATACTGCTCTTTCACGATCTACCCAAATGTTATAGTTCTTACAGGATGCAAAGCTACAATTGTGAACATTCTGATGCAGAACATTTGCTCTGGTGGGATATTCACATTCTTATAGAGGAATAAAATACCACGGCTCACACAGCTTTAAATATACCTAAAACACCATTAATTATGCTTGTTATATTAGTAATTATATATAATATGTAGTATTATATAAATTATAGAGAGAGAGGAGGGTAAAAGTAGGTTTACAGTTGAATACAAATAAATAATACAATTAATAAATAATAATACAAGAATAAACTGTGCTTTGTGGACTCATAACTGTAAACCTCCTTTTGCCTGCTTCTGTATCATATATAATTACTACTAAAACAACTACTATTTCAGTATGGGCCTTGGCTGGGATTTGAGGGTTTAAGTGTTGTATACGCCCCCTTGTACTACTTTTCCAGTCTTCCATTAGTTGAATCAAAACTGAAAAACTACAAGAAATACAAATTCTACATTAAGCTGCATCTCTAACTTTTATCAACTTGCTTTTGAAATCATTTTTCTTTTCACATTTTAAAATGTGGATTTTCATTTTACTGTATGAATTCCAGCAAAATATATTATAGATTGGTATCATTTTTATAACAAAGCATGTTGATACAGTTTTTCTGGTGTTATAGTCAGGGATCTAGTGAGGGACTTGCCAACACATTTGTTCTCAAACTTAATTTTTTACTCAAAAAATCATGCCTGGAAGCATAAACAAATAAAACCAATAGCAGCAGACCTGCTCTGGTAGATGGCAAGATGCTCCTCATCTCTCTTTTACTGCGGGTGCTTATCACTGAGGGGCTCGAGGAGGATTCCTAGGGCTCTTCAAAGCAGAGTTATACAGCCATTGTTTCAGAGTAGCAGGGAGAACAACGGTGCACCAGCAACCTTCTGGAGACTCAGAAATGAGGGTGAGGGTCAGGGAGTGGGAAACAGAAACCTAACTTGAGAGTATTCTTTTTAAACTTTGAAGTGCACATTCATCTTACATACACATTATTTTGAGTATCTTCTCTTAATACATTTCCCAGGAATTTTTCTAATTGTACTTCAAACACAGTCTTTTTCTGTTGAATGTGAAAGAGTTTGTGTATGTTTTAACAATTCTGATTTTTACTTAGCTCCTATTTATTATAAAAAGTCTCAGTCAGCTTCACTAAAATTTTCCAAAACAGGTCTTTCTTTCTTTGTCACTTGTATTTCATTTAAGGTTTAATCAGTATTTCCATTGGAGGAGAGTCCATCCAAACTGGGAGATTTTCAGTAGACCCATACTTAAATAGTACCAAGATGGAGCCGTAACTTCTTTACTTTTTAATTCTCTAACTTGAAACACACTGATAGTCTAGTTTAAAAAGCAAAATTCAACCAAGTAAATATGAAGATCTAATCAGCCTTATTCATGTGTTGGACAGTTACTAAACTAGAAGGGTGTCCAGAGGGATTATACAAAATGAAGGGTTTTTATAGGAAGAAGGGTAGAATAAGGGAGCTATTATCAAAAGTAAACAATTATTTTTAGACCAAGCATCTACTATTGGGGGAAGAGAATGGCAAGTTTTGGGTTTTTTTCCCATGCAGATTGCTTTTTTCTGGGAATAGGGGTGTTTAGAGGGCCCACAAGACAGATTTCCATAGTGGTACTTCACCAGAAAATTCCAGACTGGTTGATTAAGATTATATTTCTAGGAAAGGTTGAAACAGCAATTAGGTCAGGTATTAAACCTAGGTTTGCTAACACAGGTCTGAACACAAAAGATACCACTTTGTGGGTACATGTCCAGTGCAGTTTTATCACATGTGTATGTTTGGGGGAACGCCACCCCATTCAAGATACAGACAGTACTAATATGTGCATTTCTCCTGCTACCATTTTGTAGTCACAGCTCTCTCCATGCCAATTCTGCTAGCTCTGGAAACCACCAATTATTCTCTGTGTCTATAATTTCTTATTTCAGTAGTGATATACTACTGAATATTCAGGTTTTCATACACTATATAACCTTTTAATTTTGACTTTTTTTTACTCAGCATAATTCCTGGGAAAAACATTCATATTGTTGTATGTATCAAAAATTCCTCTTCACTGAGTGTTTATATTTTATTTGTCTATTGAAAAATATTGGGCCATTTTCAATTTGGGGCTATTATAAATGGAAATTATAGAACTGAGAAATACAATAACCAAAATAAAAACTAAATGGTAGGTTCAGTAGTAGAACAGAGATGACAAAGAATAGAATCAGTGAATTGGATGACAGAGCAATAGAACTTATCCAATTTGAATAACAGAGAAAAAAAGCAAAAAAAAAAAAAAAAGCACAGTTTCTGGGACCAATGATAATGAAAATAAAATGATAATAAAAGAGCTAAAGTTCATACTATGATTTCTTTCTAAACATCAGGGTCAATGGAAAGATTTTACTCTCACTATTCTTATTCAACATAAAACTGAAATTTCTAGCTATAGCCATAAAGAAGAAGGAATAAATTTAGCTATATAAGAGTGGAACCAGCGGAATGGTTTATTCTATCTTGGCAGGAGCTGATACCCCTGTCTTCATGTATTTTTACATTTTTTAATTCATTTTTCATTAAAATATGAATTTTGCCCCAACTTACATAACTAAGCTTAAAAATTAATGAAATAATCTAATCACACAGAAAAATAAACAGCGTGAGTAGCACTGAGCATTATCAAATCTTACTATTTGCCACACATGCTTGTCATCGGCTTTAAATAAGTAAGTCGTTACAGTTACAGTCAAAGCCCCTCTCCAGTCCCAGGCCTCTGCTTCCCTCTCATGTAGGTGTTTACACTGTTACAATATACGGCATCTATGTAACATCAGGGACCCCAAAATGAAATTGTTTTATTAAAAATTCGGTAGTTATTCCTATATGTTTAAACTTCAGTCACCTTTGAAGTACTCTCCATTTGATGCAATGCACCTATTGAGGCATTTTTTCCACTGCTCAAAACAGTTTTTGAAGTTGTAAATTTTGATGCCTTTTAATGCTACTGCCATTTTCTGTTTCACCTCTTCCATACTAGCAAAATGTTTCCCTTTGAGGACTTTTTTCAACAAGGGAAACAACACACACAAAAAAAGAAAAGAAAAGAAAAAAGAAAAGAAAAGAAAAGAAAAGAAAAGAAAAGAAAAGAAAAGAAAAGAAAAGAAAAGAAAAGAAAAGAAAAGAAAAATCACTCAGAGTAAGGTCAGGCAAATAGGGAAAGTAGGACATGGGGGTCATGCCATTTTTGCTCAAAAACTGCTGAACACTCAGTGTGGCATGGGCAGGTGCACCCTAAGTCACCCATCACCCATCGTGACATGGGCAAATGCATTGAAAGAGTCTTCAGAAAAAATCACCGAATGCATCCTCTCACAACAATGCCAGCTGCTAACACTGATACAGATGGGTTCCTAGAACACTCACGTAGCACGGGAGGCCTGTACTACATGGGGCCTTCCCTCCCCCCATACAATATATTATATGGTATCTGAATTTTCCAAACTTTGAGTAAATTATATTACGCAATACATGTTCTTTCCTAATCTTCTTTTTCCCCTTAAAAATTATGCCTATAAGATTTATTCATTTCCCCCTAAAATATACGTGAATCCTATTTCTCATCACTGATACAATATTTAAGTATATTTTAATTTTGGCCAATCTACTGTTGTAAATTGTTACTTTTAAAAAATTTGCATTTTCCTGATTACTAGTGAGGTTGGGCATCATTTTAAATGTTTATCATTCACTTAGGTTTCCATTTCTGTGAATTGTACAATCACGATCATCAATTCATCAATATATTTCTGATGTTTACGAACTTTTGTGTTTTTTATGTGAAGTTTTTATATAATACCAAATTCAATGTACTAGTAGTTTACATAAAATGTTCAAATCCATGCTTATAAATGAAGTTTATATATGATTTACTTTCCTGAATTGTTACTGTCTGATTTACTATAACATAAATATAATATAGCCCTGGCTGGTGTGGCTCAGTGGATTGAGAGCTGGACTGTGAAGTAAAATGTCTCCAGTTCAATTCCCAACTCAGGGCACATGCCTGGGTTGTGAGCCAGTTCTCCAGAAGGGAGTGCGTGAGAGGCAACCACACATTGATGTTTTTCTCCCTTTCTTTCTCTCCTTTCCCTTCTCTAAAAATAAACAAATAAAATATTTTAAAAATAAATAAAATAAATATAATATAAACTTGAGGTTTCATAGTATTACTCAAATACTATTTACTCATTTTTGCCCCCTTACTCCCCTTACATACATTAGTATGCCTCTTAACTGTTCTTTCATATTTCTGCCTTTATTTTCTTTATTCTGAGTAATTTACTCAATATCATCTTCTACCATAATTGTAACTAAACATGGGTCCAGTTGCCTGCCACTTGGAAAGCCAATACTTGAGAGACAACTGCTGGTGTAAAGGCAAGTGCTTTTTTCCCGTGCCAGCTGACTGGAAGATGAGGGACTCATGTCTCAAAGTCCATTTCACCATCCCCGGTCAAGCCAGTGATTACTATAGGGAGTTGGTGGAAATTTGGGACTGGGGAAAATTACCAGGGGGAGCATGGATGCTCCTTGGTAGTAAGGAGGAGGAGGACTGAAAAGGGAGTTGGTCATGCTGCCCCTCCCCAAGTTCACTCCCTTTGTTTCAGCGTTATCTCTGTTTGCACTAGCAGTCCTCCCTTCCCAGGGCACCTGTGGTTTGTGGCTGGCAACTGCAGCAAGAACTAAAGCACAGGATTGATTAAATACGTACTTGGATTTGTTACAGAATGCATCTTAGTGCAGGCAGAGGTTTTCACCAGGTAGGAGGAGAGGGAAAGCAGAGCAAAGAGATCAGGGAGGGGTTGTGGACGTACAGTCGGCATCCTTACTGGTTCCAATACGGATATTTATGGTCAGCATCCTTGAGTCGGTGGGACCCCAAGGTCAGACTGTTTCCTCGGTTTACTCAGGAACTCAACCTGTTGGTTCTAGTAAAGTTTACTTAGGAAAGAAACTTTTAACATGTAAACTCTAGCCTGTAGAGAAAAACCAGGTAGAGTAATAAGCTGAGTTCAATATTTACTAAGATTCATATGGGTAGCTTTATATACATATAGTGTATTCATTCCCCATTACAGTGACTGGTGTAAGGATTATCTTGTTTTTGTTACCTTTGTCATTTTAATTAGAGATCATTCCTTCACATCTGGACATCTTAAGTATGTTATTTAAGTTTTTTTTATTTTTATTTATTTATTTTTATTTTTATTTTTCTGTGGAGACAGTGAAGCCAGGGTGTTATTTAAGTTTTAGTGCAGTGTCTCCTAAAACTAATTTAACCTGGAGAAAATTCAAATTCAAATGGTTGATTTTGTTAGCTTTATTTTTTTTAATTAATCATTTAATGCATTTATTCATTTATTTTGGAATTTATTTTGGAATCTTGGTGTGGAGTTTAATTTTAATTAGGAAGTTTTTATTATTTTCTCTTTGTCTCTCTCTCGCCTGCCTTTCTTTTATGCTAACCTATCATTATGCCTACATTTAGCCTCAGTGTCGCCAGTCTATAACCAATTTTTATGATGGTATTTCTGCCATGCTGTTTCATTGGAGAAATAATAGGTCACTTTGCTGAGCCAAAGAGTGGTTTGATTGTCCCTGATTGCCAGAAGTGTTCTTTATTCTTTACTTCCCTGGACCCACTGCTTCCTATAAAGCTGTAGGTTCAAGGCATTAGGTGAAAATAACGCTACATCATTTTAAACTTTTGTACCTCTAGGGACTCTGCCTCAGCAGTGCTGGGAGCAAGGAACAGCCCTTCGTCAGGCTTGACCTAGAGCACTTCCTGTCCCGTTACCTGCAGGGAAAAGCTTTCACCCAGCTGCGTGGGGACTCAGCATCTCCCACCATGTTTTTTTCCCATTTCTGAGCTCTGGAGATGTTTCTCCTTGACTTGACCTCAGCTATGTCTTTTATATTTTTCCTAAAATTCTATCCAAGATTGCTCTGTTTTTATCAGTGAGCATCAAAGATGAACTCACTGCACCATCCCAAACAGCCCTACATTAACAGCACCCTGTGCTTGTTCTTTATAACTTAGTTTAATGGCACACGACATTTAAAATCAAACCAGGGCAGGAACAGTCAAGCCCGCCCCACGCTCTGGCTCTGCAGTGCCTCTGGTAATACCAGCACGATGTTCGTCATGTGAAGTCAGACAAATACATTTTTCCTAATTTTATAAAAGTAATTTTTAAAATCATTTTTGTGTTTTACAGATACACACCAATTCTGGCCCCTAAATGGGATGTGTATAAATAAGAGTCATCAGTCTTGGTCAGAACTAATTTGTTGTGCTTCCCTGTAAAGGCACCATTAAAGAGTTGCCAATGTTTTGCTCTGAGAATTGTGCCTTTTAATCCACTGCTCTGTGGGAGTTGCTTTCAAGCTCGGTCTGATTCATCTTTTGAGAAAAAAACTCAAATACCAATGCTAGTCACCCAGAGTTTCGAATGTTCAACTTAGTTTTCATCTATTTTCTGTAAGGAGAAAGTCATGCTAATTTTTAGAGGTTTCTTTTTTTAAACAAATTTCAACACTTTTTCTTATGTCAATTAGGCAGGAAAAAATTCTAAAATATAGTTACTTGAGCATTTACAAAAGGAAAACATGAATGATGGAGGGGCTGTAAGTGTTTATATGTGTTTCACACCAAAGGGAAAGCCAGTGGTGCACATGGAAGAAACCAAAGTGTGTGTTCGAATGTGCAGGAATAGAGAGGATAATGGGTAGGCCATGAACATGTAGCTCCAAAGAATATGAACCCCCCAGACTCTGGGTTATGGATGATCCCTGTGGGTTTCAGTGTTTGACATTGTCAGGGGCACAGACAGATGCTATTCCTTGGAGAGGTGATTATAGTTGGAGGATGTGGACTGGTATGAGTCCCATGAGTGTGCTGCTGAGGGGACTTCGGCCACCCTTCCCTTCAGTGGCTGGACTGAGCAGTCTCCGAATGAAGACAGCTCTGTTTCCATGACTGAGGATGTGATAGGTGTACTTAGCAAACATCTTTCCAGAAACCTGGAGATTAAGCACATCTTTCATCCTTTCTTACAAGGAGACAACCTACATGGTTTAAGGCAAACTGATGGTAAACATTATTATTTATATTTTAAAGGAAGAAGCAAGATTGACACAGAGTAGCAAATAACCAGTCTGAGAGATTATATCTCAAAAGTAGAAAAGGCCCCTAGATATATTTAATAACAGAAGCATAACTTTTGGTGATAAAGGAGAGCAAGAACCTTATATAGACATTTAGGGGCTATGAGCAGTGTAATAATTTCAAGTTATGTTTTCATGGAGAATTGCTGTGACGATTTGAGATACAGGCTATCTCTGCTAGTGGGCTCAATGGTAACTCACTTTCCTTTACCAGTAGGTGAGGTGTCCAATGGGATAAAACACAATGTTGGAAAGGGGCAGTTATGCATTTGAAAAAAGAATTTAAATGCATGCTTATCTTTAATAACATGCTAAGTAAGAAAGGTAAGTTTTACATTTTATATAGCAATCATTTTTAAAAGGAAATGAAATTGTTTAGGTAGAATTTTATTCTCATTCCAAATCAAAATGCAATTTGTATAAGCTTTATATAACTTCTCATGAAACACCTCTGTTATGCAGCACTTCATCTGTTTTTGTTTAATCTTTATTCTATTTTTCCATTACCATTTAGCCTCCTTATATCCCCCTCCTCTCAGCAATCACCACACTGTTGTCCATGTTTAACACGCTGTTATAGAAGAAAAACATGAATACATGGTATAGAAGATGAAAATATAATGAATTGGTAAATATATTTCCCTGATAATAAACATGCTGGCCCTCACAAACTCACAAACACATACTCACTTCACTTCAACTTACTCTACACACACTCACTGTTGAGAACAAATTGCCTGACATAAAACAGACATTCAACAATTCTGACTGCTTGAATGAATTAAAACATATTTCTGAAGGAGTGCAGGGAAAGAAAAAGTGTGAAAATGAAGTCATTACATGGAAATTTCACTTACGTCAGGGAGAAAGCGTTTCTGTGGCACAGCACCAGAGATGTCTGCCTGCCAACCCTGTTTCTTAAACCCTAGTCTGAAAAAAAGGAGGTTAATATTTTTTATTTATTTTTTCCTAGAGGAACTTAAAACATTTTATGTGCTGAATATTTGTTCTGTACAGTGTGCTAAAAGAAGTACTTTGACCACAGAAACTGTATTGCTGAGTGAACATTAATAAGTACAAGACAAATTGTTCTGCTGGAGGCTGTAAGGGGAGTGCTGTCCATGGTCCAGGAATGGATCAAGGTTCACGAACCTTAGTCCTTAACTCTGATTGCTGGCACAAGGCTTTTGGAAGAGTATTTCTCCTGATGCTCTGGGCTAGGGTTCATTCCGGAGGGGAGGAGGGGCTCTTTCACTGGGTGAATTTGAGGTTGAAAATAGAGCTTACATTCCTCTCTCATGGGAATATTCCAGCATGCCAATACAAGTAATTTCCGGTGTTGAACTCTATAATGTTATCTGATGGATTTCTCCACATAATGCTTACTCCCTTCCCTTCACTGATATTACACTTTCCCCTTTCTCTGCCTCTTATCACTTTGCAATTTTTTCTTACCAAGATTATTCATACAGGACTGTAATCAGTCTGGATCTCTATTGAGACTTCCAGGACAAGTAATCAATAAATCTTTAATATTTAAGCAGTTGACAAGCAACAATTAAACTGTCTTTGTTGTCAGAGTCTTCAAATTAGCATACTTTTGGAAATCACACAAAAAAATCAACTCTCAGACTTTTAACATGAGAGTATTGTATGCATTAGTAAAAACAATACAACCAAACCCCATTTTAAAATGTTCACTATTTTACTTTAAAGATAATGGCAAATTAATGTTTTTCAAAATGCAGCTATTACATAGAGTAACATCTTGATAAAATAAAACATGGTGTACTTATTGTAGTCCCATTTTTAATTAAAAATGCAAATTAGAGCATGAAACACTTGTGTATTCACTGATACAATGGTGTACACTTTCTTTTAGAATAAAATTCAAACTTGATATGGCTACAGAACCCTTCAGTTCTGGCTTATTTTTCCAAATATAACTTTCATAACTCACTCTCCCTTGTTCCCTTTATTATGCAAACACACTTGCCTTCTGTTTTAATGAACATGTCATGTTTATTTTTCTGCCAGGAAATTTGCACTAAAATGTTTGCATATGCTGCTTCCTTTGCATAGAATGTTCTCCCCCTACATAGCTGGAAACTTCTTTCCTTCTAGATATCAAATAAATGCAACTCTTTATCTAGGCATTCTTAACTATGCTGTGCTCATACTCAGCTATTGTTTCTTTCATGTTGTAATGTTTCATTGTATTCATAGATTTTTACTTTTGTCTGAAATCATCTTTCTTTTTTTTTCATTTAATTGATTTAACCACTTACTGATGGCTCTTATTACTGGAAATAAAAGTTCTATAAGAGTGGAGGGCATTTTTTGTCTTCTCCACTTCATTTTAGAATCGAGAATAATAAATGACTTCAAGGTGGTACATGCTCAATAATTAAACTAATCCTTCAACAGGAGAGCCATGCTGAAGATATGATAAAAAGAAAAAATACAGAACATCTTGGCTTTGCATCAGGCCACACTGATATTTTCCTTGAAGAAGTAAACTAACCTATCAATGGAAGATTAAATATTTAAGTATTTATACCACCATGTCATATCTCCAGAAAAGTTTAGTAAAACATGAGGACAAGTTAGAAAAATAAAGACCTGTTGCCTTCAAATTGGTGAAGAAGCAGATACCCATTTTGCTCTCCCTAAACCCATCTACTTTACATCTCAGCCCAGCAGTCACTTGCAGAGCATAGGTGGGCTAGGAAATAATGTATGCAAATGATTGGAAGACAGACACCGAGGTAGTAGAAGGAAGGATGCTAACCTTAGATTACTCATATTTTAAGATATTTCAATGCTTGCTTAAGAGTCAACTTTATAGAATAAAACCTGCAATAAAAATGGCATGAAAGTTGACTGGGTTTAGTAAAATGACAAGTCAATGCAAAACACAATGTGCAGGTCCTGAACACAATCCCACACGCTGATGCTCTTCCTCACAGGGCAGGACCTGGACCTCTTTTCCCAGGCTCTCTTGACTGATGGGTTCCAGTTTAGTTACCTCAATGAGAGGCACTCTTAAGTTTGAGAAGCGCAAAAGGAAAAGAACCGTATTCCCTAGTAGGTAGATGGGGGAGTGACTATACAGAGTGTGATAGAATTCTAATGGCTTCCCTGTGAACTCCTGCAAACGTGCTATATTTTGCTGTTATGGGAAGTTGTAATCTTCAGCTTCGAGTTAATTTGTTTGCATCTCTTGTGTTTCTGAAAGCCAGCTCTAGTTTACTTTCTGAAAGCCAGCAGTAGCTCTTCCTGATCTAATTTTATTAGTGGAAATGGCTGCAAGAAAGGAAATAGGACAAGGGCTTAAAAGGCCAAGAAAGCTATTAGATCATGATGGTGTGACCCAGAGTTAAGCAGCAGAGAGGAAGGTTGGGTGGAAGTGTCCTAGGCTGTCAGGCAGTCCAGGGAAGATTAAACACAGCTGTTCTGAGGAATCCCAAGTTACCTAGGAAGAGCCTTTCTTCCTTGGCATTCCTGTGAAAAACTTCAGAGGACGCAGCTGGGGTCCTTAGTCAATTAGACTCTCAGTGCTTGGAGATCAGTCAGGTACATTCTCCTGGACCTCGCAAACAGCCACCCAATTCTCTGTGGTCTCATTTCCTTCATGTGACAAAGGAAAATGCAAATGCCTACCCTATCTCACATTGTCCCTGTGAGGATTCTATGAATGAATTCATGTCAAAATATTAAAAGTAGAAAATTGGTCATGGACAATATAAGGGAAGATAAAGTAGAGAATTAATGGGGAAGGAAAGCAGATAACTTTAAGATATGATGCAACACGCTGTGGTGAAATAACTCTCAGTGGGGAAAAAGAGGTGGAGTGAAGCCCTGGCTGGCGTAGCTCAGTGGATTGAGCGCGGGCTGCGAACTAGGCATCGCAGGTTCGATTCCCAGTCAGGGCACATGCCTAGGTTGCAGGCCATGTCCCCCAGCAACCACACATTGATGTTTCTCTCTCTCTCCCTTCCCTCTCTAAAAATAAATAAATAAAAAATCTTTAAAAAAAAAAAGAGGTGGAGTGAAACAAATATGGACTTTAGGCAGTGTCCACTTTTATCAGTTAAGGGATACTCACCAAGTTCCAAAACAGACAAATAACAAAGAAACAAAAACAAATAAGAGCAGAGCCACAGACCTACTCTGTGGCCTGGATCGCAGATCTGCCTTGGCTGACTCACCGTCTCAAACCAGGAAAGCAAACTTGAAGTAAAACGTCAGTTCAGGGAATACTTACAGAATTTAAAACCATCAATATCCTTCAACTGACTTAACAGCTAAAATATTTTAATAATTGCATTACTCTACTCATTGTTAAAATAGAAGGCACTTGGTACTTAACTGATAACATAGAATATCTTTGGTGGAGGCATTTCTTTTAGGATACAATCCCAAACATGGTGCTGTTCCTCTTTTTTAAGATTAGAAAAAAACACTGTTGAAAAATATTTGCCCTAAAAATTGATAGTGTAGTCTCAAATCTGTCAGCGGATTAGAGACATGATCAGTGAGCTTTCCCTTTGATCTCATCAGCGTCCCGTCAGAAAAAACTCCGTTGCTCTGTCAATGCCGATGAACACTACTAGTGAGTGTTAACAAAAAAACAGTTCAGTAATCTGGTCACTGACATTATGCAAGGATTTAAGATGCTTTCATTGCATTAAATAATAACCTTACTTTGAAAAACCTTAGGACGTATCTCCTCTAACCTTAGTACATGTAGCCCTCACTTTACCTAAATGTAGGACTGTAAAAACAACTATTAGACTAGAGCTGCAAAATTCTCTTAATAATCAATAGAAAATATTTTTATTGTTCTATATTGTCTTGTAACTAAAAATGTTTGTCAACATATTAAAATTATTTTATTCTTAGGGATAAATGTATAGGAAATTAAAAATAATAAAACTAATATTTAGGAAATATACCATTAGAAACATTAAGAGTTAAAGTGTTTTATTTCTTTGTAAAAAAAAAAAACGTATCAAGAGTAGTTTGAAGAGTCATTACCTTCTTCTCGTCATATAACTTAGAATATGGAGTAGCTTCTTTTCTTTGCCTTGGCAAATTGTCATATTTCTTTATAAATTTTCATCAGTTTCCAATATTTTATCCTTTTTCACTTTCAGTGTTGCAAAGTAACTTAGAAGGTTCCATGAATGTGAAGGTTTTTGTTTTTTAAAATTTTTTTTCAATGTGAAGTTTTGACAGTGTCACTTCCTCTGCATCCTTTTTATCACAACCACTTTCCCCACGTACAACTATGAGCTGGCCTTCCCTAAATTCCTCTCACTGCATGTCTGGATTTCTCGAATGATCACAGTGCCAAGATTTCCACCATCTCCCATGTCTTTTATGACTCCACATGCATTTAATTAAAATTTCACTTCCATAGTTATCACTTTTTAACAATACAATTTCATGTTTGTTGCCTTGTTCTCTCTTTTATTACCTATTTTAAGTATCATGTGAGTTATCATTCTGAGATAAGAAGGCAACACAACTCCTTGCTTTGCCACCCATGCCTGCCGTCTGCACAACCAGTCCCCAGGACGTGCAGTAACCAGTCACCAAGAGACTGGGAAGACACTGAGTGTTGTGATTGGTCAGTGATCATGACGTTTGTGTATAGATATTTGTGGAATGAATAGCTAGCAGAGAAATTTATACTTCACGCAAAAACTCACAGTTAATATATATCATGGTAACTAAAATTTAGACCACGTTGCTGGATGGCTGGTATTATTTAAACCGAAACAATGCAAACTGAAATCCATGCATGTCAGAACCTTTCAAAGTGAAGGCTGCTTGTATTAGAAATAGTGGCCGATGAATAGTGCTGTAAACTTACACTAGTCTGGCTCAGTGATGTATGTAGGACTGTCTGTATTTTTAGTATATTTTACATTCATCCTCTGTCTTCACCATTACGTATTTCTCTTCCTTAGAATACATACATTGAAATAATCATCCAAATGGCATATAATGTCATTTGGAAAACTACCTTCAGCATTCCCAAAGACACTTTTGTGTAACTTGGTACTTAGTTAACATAGTTGGAGGGATAGAAACTGTTTTCAAAACAAATATTAACCGTAACTGCAGATACCATCCAAAGAAGACTAGAATGTAGGAGAAGTTTAATAGTGAAGTCTAGTAAAATGTCTAGGTGGCCACTTTTGGATGAAAAAGACAAACTTCTTCTCTTACCAATGTCACTGCAATAAACTTAATTAAAAAAATAAATTAATATAAAATAAAATAACAAAATAGGTAGCTGGACAAAACCTAAAGAAATTGAAAATGAAGAAAATAACAGTGATTTAAGTTTTTATTTAATAGTTGTATATTAAAGTACATACTGTATGTATTAGTTTTAAAAATAATATTACCTGTAGATATAAAAAAAAGAAATAGTGGCTCTTGCCTAAGTAAAGAAATTGTTTCTTCTCTACTCTTTGGAACCAGCACTAAAGTGAAGGCCACTTTTGCAAGTCACATATGTAATTACAATTATTTTGGTGGTCATTCCAAGTGAAAAGAGACAAGTAAAATTAATTTTAAGAATATATTTTATTTAATATGGTATATTCAAAATATTAAATTTGTAAACTCTATAATGATTATTAATGAGACATTTACATTCTTTCTCATTTAAGTCTTTGAAATTCAGAGTATTTTATACACAGGACTTTTCAATTCGGACTAGCCACATTTCAGGGCCTAACTCACCTGTGGTAGTGGCTAGTCTATTGAGCAGCATGGATATAGACACTAACCATTTCACAATTAATTACTTTTCCCTCTTTGTGCTGAATTTTCAAGAATGTGTGGTCAAACATGGGGGCTGATTTTGTGAGTGCGTTTGACTGATGGCCTGGGTGTCGGGGACTGGTCACACTCTGGCTCTAGGGCACTGTTCAACCTAATCTGTTTTTCTCTTGTTTTCATATTTATTCAAATTTACTTCATGATGCTACATTTTATACACATTTCTATATCATTTATATCCATTTTATAATATAGTGGTACATAGTGAGAAAGCATATAAACAAAAATTAAGCAATTTAAAATAAACATAATTTTGTCACCAATCAAAACCTCAAAATGTTCACTTTTGTTGACCACATATATGTATCAAAACACAACTTAAAATATGTCACCGTAAAAGAAAGCACCTTAGCCAATATATTGATTAAAAATAAAAAGGAGAAAGAAAACACACAATATGGGAGGGAGATAACTTAATTTCCACTCTCCCTCCCCCTTTTTTTGCTGTGCAAATTCTAATAAATGGGCTGTATCGCACATAAATAAAGAAAAAATCTTTTTTCTGGTCCTTAGATACACAAAGAGTTAAGAAGAACAGAGATTATCATTTGAAGTTTCAAGGGTAATCAATATGTTTCTCAACCAAACCTTTAAGTTTCAGAAAGAACCCTGAAAAAGGGATTGTTTGAAGATAAAAAGTTTTAAATCCTAGTAATTGTGAGATTTCTTTTCCTTCTGAGAAAATGTAGTGATATGTTCTTACTTGGTGCATCTCTTTATATGCATTTTAAATTTCTTGACAACACACATGAATCTAATATTTTTTTCATTAAAAGGAGTCTGTCTTTTGTTACACTCATTCAACAACAAAGTATAAATATTATCTTATTTCAGTTTCAAGGATTTTGCAACCAAAAGTTTTGATCTACAAGCAGACAAGCTGTAGACAGAATTAATCGAGAGGGAAAATTATTGACACATATAACTAAATAATAATAAGGGCTTCAGGGACAATTGGCCCTGGTACCCCCAAAGCAATTGGACTTTGAGTTACTCTGTTTACTCTATGCCTATTCATTCTCTAACATCAGTGTTTGTTTAAATATTGGTGTCACAACTCTTAGCAGCAATTTGTTCGCATTTCCCAATATTCAGAACTAAAAAGGCAAAGATTCTTTTCTCTCAATACCAATTAAAACAAACTTCAGAAAAACCTCTGACTTCTGATTATGGCTTTGTACTAACTGGAAAAATCTCAGGAAATCTTGCAACGATTGCCCCATTTTGGGTTATGGGATAAATATTAGAGAATGACCAAGGCAGTGAGTTCACTTAAAATGTTGACACTTCTTACCCGGAGGTGTTTGAATGAGATGCGAACAGACCTCCAAACGGGAAAGGAGACCCAGAATGCTACTACTAGAGAAAGGTCCAATTGTGCAAATGTTTTTTATTATGATGTTCAAATGCAAGATTTTTTTCACGTTTTTGTCCAGTTGTTCTGTGCAGTTTAGAGACATCTCTGTGCTAACTAGTGACTAATGAATGTCTAAGTGGCACATTTTTAGATATTTTATCTAGTAATAAAACTGGAGAATATATAACGTGACTAGATATATTAGAAATTTTATTCAAGCACAAGCAACAGGGATCCCTACAACAATAACTTAAATAAGGTAGTTTCTTTTCCACATAAAAAATAGCTGGACAGAGACAAAGTAGGACCAGCATGGCAGCCAATCTTCCCCAGGGAACCAGGTTCCTTTCCTCTTTCTGACTCCACCATTTAGCTTTTCCAAATCCCACACAGAAGTTTCTACTTGAGTTATTTCTTATTATTTGGTCAGATCATTACTACCTAGCTTCAAAGGAACCCAGGCAATGATTGTTTTTAACCGGACACAGTTTTATACTGAAAAAAGAGCATTGTTTTTTTACTAAGAGAGAGTAGTTGATGGAGTGAGGATCTATGCCTCAATAAGCATGCTAAGTTTCAAAGCATTTAAAATATACATAGACCCTGAATTATGAAGGATATATCTGTAGATATAGACAGAGATATAAATATAGAGATAGAAATACGCATATATTCACGTATAGGTATCTACACATACATAGATAATTTATATCTATGTGTAGTTATAGTTATATCTACATATATATAAATATGGACATATGAGAACTGTCCAGAAAGTATCCAACCATGTAATATGAAAAATAGAGACATATACTGAAGAAGATACAAGATACAAGTAACACTGTACATAGGACAATGATGCCTCAGTTCCCTTCAAAGTAGGCACCTTGGGACCTTACCCAGTTCTCCCAAATGCAGCACGATGTTCCTTTTGCTCTGGTAGCAGAAACTGAGAAACAAATTTTACCATGACATGTTTCATGCCAAGATCCTGCATCAGAATCTCAGACATAGTATTTCTTAGAATCCACAGATTAGCTTCTAGTTCTCACACTGTCAGTCACCAACCTTTGTTGATTTCAGCCTGTACACATTCAATATTCTCAGGTGTTCTGCTTGCTGTAGGCCTTCCAGAACCTGGATTACTTTCAACAGATTCTCAACCATCTTTAAAGTGTTTGTGCCACACTTTGCAGATGCACTCCATTCATGGCATCATCCCTGAAAGCATCCTAAATCATCCAAATAGTTTCCGTGGAGGAATGTTCAAGCTTAATGCAAAATCTGATGCAGATTCATGGCTATACTTGCTCAGTCGTTTTGAATGCAATGGCTACACAATAGACATGTGCAGTCATTGGCATCTATGGGCCCCACTGACTAGTTCAGTGAATTCATTGTTGTTCACACATGCACACTTCAGTCCACTCTCCTTGGCTGCCAGGTTACATCTCTGTTTTGTAAACCATTCTCATTGTGTTAACAATGGCTGTACTTTTCCTGGACAGACCTTGTAGATATAGACATATAGTAGACCTTTGGAAGTAGAACAGAAGATTTTTTCTAATATCCATATTTATTTACCAAGTAATAAATCCACATGAAACAGTTTGAATAATCTATTTTGTCTTTCTATTTTTGAAAGAAAATTAGTTTCTATTTCTCCATCTCATTAAGCTTTAAAAATATAGATAGAATCTTGAATAACAATTCAAACAAGTTTCTAAGTAATTTTAATATGATTTCAAAGTTAAAAGAAGAAAGCTAACCATTGAATTAGTCTTTCAATTTGCCATCCTTTTCCATACAGTAAAATAAATTCATGAAAATATCATCTAAAAAAGGTAAAACTATGAAGTAGTTTATGATTATTTAATATCACATGTATTTATTATGCTTCATTCAGATTTACTCTTACATCTCTGATGTATATTTAGAGATTTTCCTAGGGACAGTGTTAATATTATACTTATCACTTAATTTTAGTTAATGAAAAGAAATATAGTTAAGAGTAATTATAAACACAGTGCTAAGATAGAGTTACCAAGTACAAGCTTATTTTTATCATGTCTCAACAGACAAATTAATTAGATTTTATTCTTAAATTTTGAAGGGTCTTTAGCATAAATTATCAATATTATTATAAACTTTGCTATAAAATGTCTTAAAATACATAATGTTCCTCAGGAAAGTTGACATAAGCATTAAGGGAAAAGAAAAAATTAATTCAATAAAAATTTTAATGTGGTTAATTCCCCTTGTTAACATTGCAAACTGTACTACTTTCATCCCATGGGAACCTATCAAGCAGCTTAATCAAGCTATATTAATTGTATATAATAATAATCCTTTGTGTTATTAATTCTATGATATTACCCCTCATAAAAATTTGATATTCTCATATCTCATTAAGGTTTTTGTTCTCTTTTCTTTCTTAGTAGCAAACTTTCTTCCATTCCCATTTTTCTTCTAGAAGTTGTACTAAAGTTATGATCAATTCATTTTCACTGACTATATATTCACACACTGCATAAATGCTTCATTATTCATTTAGAAATATCCCTGTTGTTGAATATTTACACTGTTTCCAACATTTCATTATTAAAAATAATGTGAATAGGAAGGTGGTTATATGTGGATTATTTCCTTATAATAGATATCTCAAAATGCCATTGATAAATGAAAGGACAAGGAGCATCTTTAAGGCTTGTAATCCCTATTGCTAAATAAATTTGCCTTTCAACCAGTACTAAGTGGAAATATCTAACTCACTGGCCCAAAGAATGTTGATTCAAACATATTTATCACCTTCAATATGCAGTACACTGTGTTATAAGTTGAGGATATATTTTAATTTAGATTCCTGACTACAAAGGAGAGGAGAGAGACTGAACAATAGCTAAGAGCCATGAGTTTTTCTTAGAATTTTTGTTTTCAGTTTTTTAAGTTGGGAGAGGTCAACTTTTCCTAAAATGTTTTTGTAATAAAATTTAATGTAGAGGTAGAGATAAGCAGAGGTTTGGTGATAGATGTTTAACATCCATCTTTCTGAAAACTAATAAAGTACATATTTGTAGCATTTATGATTTAGATTAATCATAATGTCATTGACCATCCCACCGCAGCCAATTTCCACCTACTACATTAATGTCAACTAGGTTTCAAAATTTCTTAAAATTCATCCATCAGTTTTTTGAGCCAATACAAGCTGGCTTCAGCAAAACAAGTAGATAATTAACCCACAGAGTCAGAGTCACTGAAAAGATCTAAGAAGGGATGCAGATGTAGGGGATTTGGCCTTGGATGAAAAAAGGGAAACATGTTTGACTTAATTAGCAGGAAGAAGTTCATGATGGGAGCAAGTGTAATTTGGTTTATGGATTTAGTGTCCAGAAATCAATGACCTGCTGTCTGATGATGTCTATTTTCCTTGTTAAATAAAAGGAAGTAATCTTATGAAAACAGGTGGAAGAAGAAAAGGTGTGGAGAAAATGTAAAAGGTACATAATGAGAATGCAAACTAACTAGAGAAACACAGGAAGACAGCAGAGAAGTGTTGGGAATCCAGCTGACATTAGTGACCAGGAATTAACAGTAATTCCAAACAGGTAGGCCGCACTCTGGACAGAGCCAGAGCCCATGTTTGGAAAGGAGGAAGCTATGGCCTAGTTTCATCCATAGTTGAGCATTTTCCAAAGCTATAAGGATAAAAGCACAATACAGAAAAGGAATAAAGAGAAGTTAGGATATTGTGTAGAAGTGGTCGAAATGATTCAATATGGAACTTAGTCTGGGTAATGAGGGAAGTAAAGAGAACAGGAAACTACTGAATAAGGAATACATAGAAGGATCAATAGATAGGAAATCCCAGGGAGATTTTTCTCACTGTGATAATGGTAAAAATAATAAAAATAGATGTCAGCAAAATGGCAGAGTAGGCACTCCAAACTCCCATTGTTCGTCCACAGAAACATAAAAAAAAAAAAAAAAAAAAAACTGTCTGAACCAACTTTATCAGAAGTGGAACAGATCTTCCTCTTTATATCCATCAAGATCTGCTTCACCTGTTTAGGTTCCCCTGGGCTGGGCGCGTAAGTGTTACTGAAGTTACATCCTCCTGTTGGATTGCTCCCTTATCATTATGTAGGGTCCTTCTGGGTTTCTTACTACAGCCTTGGTTTTAAACTCTAGATTTTCAGATAAAAGTACTGCTACCCCAGATTGTTTTCCTTTCCATTTGGATTAATTATCTTTTTCCATCTTTTTACTTTTAGTCTGTGTGTTTCTTTTGATCTGAGGTGGGTGTCTTAGAGGCAGCATATATATGGGTCTCGATTTTTTTATTCATTCATCTACCCTATGTCTTTTGATTGGAGCATGTAAGCCATTTACATTTAAGGTGATTATTGATACATATGTAGTTAGTGCCATTTTATGGTTAGACTGTTTTCTCAGGGTTCTTTTTTCCCTTTCTTTTTTTTTTTCTTCTTCTTAAAGCAAGCCTTTTAACATTTGTTTCAGCACTGGTTTGGTGTTAACAAATTTCTTTAGATTTTTCTTGTCTGGGAAGATCCTTATATATTCTTCAATTTTAAATGATAGTCTTGCTGGGTAAAGTAGCCTGGGTTGTAGGCCTTACCTTTTTATCACCTTGAATATTTCATACCACTTTCTACTGTCCTGAAAGATTTCTGTTTAGAAATCAGATGACAGTCTAATTGGTGCTCCTTTGTATGTAACTGCCTGCTTTTCTCTTGTGACTTTTAGGATTCTCTCCTTGTCTTTAAGCCTTGCCATTTTAATTATCATTTGTTTCAGTGTAGGGCTCTTTGGGAACACCTTGTCTGGGATTCTCTGAGCTTCCTGGACTTGTGCATCTTTTTCCTTCACCTGATTAAGGAAGTTTTCAGTTATTATTTCTTTAACTAGGTTCTTGATTTCTTGCTTGCTCTCTTCTTCTAGTATTCCCATGATGCAGATGTTATTATGCTTCATGTTGTCCAAAATATTTCTTAAGTTCTCTTCTTTTTTTAATTCTTTTTTCTTTTTTTTTTTGCTGACCTGCCTAGGTGTTTTTCTTCTACCTTATCTTCCCAGTAACTAATTCAATCCTGCTTCATCTAACCTACTCTTTATTCCTTCCAGTGTATTATTTATTTCAGATATTGCATTATTTATATCTGACTGGCATTTTTTATGGTTACTATGACTTCTTTCATGTTGTTGCATACCCTCATAATCATTGCTCTAAACTCTCTGATAAATTTCTTGCTTCCATTTCATCTAGCTGTTCTTCTGGAGATTCTATTGTTATTTGGGGTGTGTTTCTTTGTCTTCCAGTTTTTGTTACTTCTTCATATTGTTTCTATGTATTAGGTAGAGCTGCAAAGACTGCTGTAGGCCTTTTTTAGATGCTGCTTGGGTCTGGCCCCGTTTGACTTGTTTGGAGCTATCAGCAATCCACAGCATGTGGGTCCCTCTGCTGATCCTATTTGTGTGCAGATAAAATGAGCCTGCACATCAAGGCTGGCTTTTATCAGCACCTAGCCCTGAAGAGGGCCTCCTGAAGTTCCACAGTGCTCCCAGATATCTGCCTTAGTTGTTAAACTAATCAAGGATATAGCCTCAAGCCATAATCAGCAGCTTAGCTTAAACTTCCCAGGGTGGGGCATAGTAATTCCTCAGTATGGGGCTGTTGCTTCCACTCAAGCTGATGCCATTGGAAGAGGAGTACTCCGCCTGAGAAAGATGGCTCCTGCAGTATAGGAAATGACTTAGTGCAGGGATCCTGGCTGTTCCTTTGGTTCTTTCCCCAGAGCCACCAACTCCAGACTCTCCTCAATTACCTGTGGTCCACACTACCCTCCATCTGCCAGAACCCAGGGTAAGTGGCTGCAAATGAAATTTTGTGTGTTGGCCCTTTAAGAGGCTCTCTGAGTTTCCAGCCATCTCTCCCTGGTAGACAGAAATCCTGCTGCTTTTCACAGCTATCTGTTATCTGGGATCCTTTCCATATCTGGTGATGTAGGTTGGGGAACCCAGCTTGGGGTTTAGACCCCACACTTCTCAGGGAAAACCCCCCAGCTGCTGAAATATCCCCCCAGGACTTCAGCAGCTGCCAGTGGGAGCACAGCCAGGCCTCTTGTGCTGCCTCCGCACTCCCTACCAGTCTTATTGTGGTGAAGTTGTTTCTTTTCTCTGTCCTTGGTTATAGACTTCTCTTCAGCTAGTTTTCACTTGGTTATTCAGGATAATTTCTCCACAATTTAGTTGTAATTCCATATTGGTCCTGGGAGGAGATTAGTGTAACTTCCACCTACTCCTCCACCTTCTTGGATGTCCCTCTCTCAATTACGACAATTTGAGTCCAAAAACTCCATCTAATTCATAGAATTCGGTGCGCAATGAGGTGTGCAGTTGTTGCTTTCATGGAACTTAGTTGAATGAGACAATCCAGAATCATATACCTTTCAGATGTTTAGGACAGATTCTGGGTCATAAAGGAGGACTTAGTTTAAGTTTGGCTGTACATTTAAAAAACAATATCTGATCTTTTATTTAGACATTTTTAAAAGTCATTTATCTCTGATTTGTGGCACTACATTATTTTGTAATTTCATAATGTCAATCATGGGATGATGTTAAATATAATGTGACATTGAAATGGTGACAAAAACACCTCTATATTTTGTGATCTCTTAAAAAAGAAATCACAAAACGTAGGAATTTTATTTTCTAATCTACTTTATATTGATATTAAATGTACATATATTGTATAAATCATCATTACTCTATATGTCTTACACCTGTGGTTACAAATAAAAGGATAATTCAATTATTGCTTTGGGCAACTACTCATCTTTTTTTAAGTACATTTGCCATATATGAAAAGAAGGATTCAAGCTACTTTTTGGACTTAAACAAACTATATAACAAAGTATTTACATATTCATCTGTGCAATAAACAACTCTCCCCATCATATAAGTAAATTATAGCTAGATAATGATAAAGAATTGAGGTTTCTATCTAGATAATTCAGGTTAAAATAGTACTTTGGTCCTAAGTATACAAATAAATATGCTCTAATATTTTTAATCCATAGATAAATTTTTAAGTTCCCACTGTGCTCATAATAAATATTTTTGAGAAATCATTATGGAGAATTATGTTTTACCAAGTATTTTTTCAAAGATATAGTGGGAAAATCATTTTGAAATCTAGATAAAGTATTTAGGAATAAAGATGATTATTTCCAATACATTGGAAGGCAGTATACCTTCAATGACTGAATCATATTTCTCACATCTAAAAGGGTGAAGTTTTAAAAATGTACTAAAACATGCTTTTTTAACTGGATGACTAGTGAATAAGTAATGCACATTTTTCTTCAACAAAAAATAATCGACGAAATCAATTATTGAACAGTTGACATGCAGTTAAGATTTGCTGAGAGGGAAATACCTTTGATGGGTGAGTAATGGTGTTTTCCAGCTATCTGAGGAGAACTGACTGACTAGGTCAACTGTACATGAATTTAAAAAGACACTAGATTTGTACTCACTGCAAAGAAAAGAAAAGAAACCTATATTATCAAAGCTTCCATCTAAGTGTTCAGTAAAACCCAAGACTTACTTTGCATCTGATATTTTTAAAGTACCAAACTAATAGAATGATAGTACTGAAAATTTTATCCTCTAAGTTTATCTTTTATTTCTTTTACCAAGAGGCACAACAGAATCAAACTACATTCTCTTCTCTGTACAACTCTTTTGTGGAGAAAAAAATGATTAGTTGGTGACTGTTAGCAAGTTAATTTTATTTGCAAGTTTGAAAATTATTAAGTACTTTATAATGTTCTTAGAGATTTTAGTGCAAATAGTTAGTTTATCATATACCAAGAACTCATGGATCTTTGAGTCGGGAAATCTGTTGCTTTAGGAAACAATAATGTCTACATCTGATTTCTGTTCCATCAAAATGTACTTACTGGAAGAATAATTTTCCTTGCATTAGCAAAATATGTGGAACATTCTAAAGCAGTTTGAAAAATAATGGTTCTTGTTTGAAAATAATAGTTGACAGGAAGACTGTTTAACTTTAGCAAAGTAACAGAATTTTTACATGAGTGACATGTTTTATTTGTAACAAGATTAATCACCAATGTTTCAAACTTTTGTATAAAATTTGTGAAGATTATAAAATATTATTAATTGAGATCTATGCATTTAAATTGTTGTAAGTTATATTTAATACTGTTCAGATTTATAGATGCTGATATTTTGCTCTTAAATAATTCATCTGACCAGACATTTCTAAGCTAGATATGTGCTTTACTATTTTTCCGAATGTTGAGCTAAGGCAGGCATCACATTTAAATTTTTAAAAAGCTCTTTATCAGAACCTTTTAATGCAATTTTTTATTTAGGAGTACATCCTTTAAAGACTATATTTTTTCATTTTTAAAGATAGAATTTAAAATATAAATGACAATGGTAAAATTAGCATGTCGTCTTGAATAAAAAGTGCATGACTAGTAGTGTGCTCTTACTTTAAAACTGATTTTTATAAAAAAAAAGTCCTCTTAGATAGCAGGGCTGCAGCCATTGGAAGAGTCAGAGAAGAAGGGAATTAGGCACAAATAGAGAAGCCACAAAGCCAAACTCGAACACATATTCATTTTGTCTTAATTGATGTGATCAAGGAAGCCTTGATTGTGTAAATAATACCAGACTAATTTCAGTAGAGAAGTAAAATGCAAATAATAATATCTTTAGAAGACAATAAAAGCCTTTATCTGGTTTCAACTTTATTTTGCTAGATTTATTTCCATCTCTCAAGCAGAACATTAACTGGAGAAAGTAAATCATTGCCCTATTATACAATCTTATCATCCAACTGACAATGAGTTCGGCAAACAATTCTCAAGGCTTTCAAGCATTCCAGGCTCCGTTCCCTTAGTAGACCTTCAATAGATATTCATTAAAATGAATTGAACTGAGTTGTCCACATGAATCGAGTTCCCTTCTTTTATTCTTTATTTTTAGTTTTTAAAAAATTATTATAAAAAATATCAGACAATCACTTATCACTAGTGTAATTGGGTTAAAAGGAAGTTTTCTACACTTGTTGGTTAAAACTTAGGTGACACTGAAGTAAACAAATGCATAAACAGGCACTGGACTGAGATGGGAGTAAAAGACAGGAAACTGTACTTGAACAACAATTAAATTAAATTAATTTTTTAAAAAAGAAAAAAAAACAAGCACTGCAGGTAGTACTCTTATCTCCAGCTGCTTACTATCTTGCCTTCCAATAGCTACTTACTCTACACTTTTCTTTCCAATTTATTATGTACTTTATTATATTCACTAATAGAATATATTTAAGTACATGTGTCACTATGTAATACTTAATTCTAAGTCTCCCTGGATGAATTTGATAAGTTCCTTTTAAACTGAACACCTGATCACTATTAAAAATAGTGATCTGAGAGGTGCTGAGTCTATTGGTCATTCCACATTCAAAGAGGAGAAGGTGGGCAGTGGTGTCCTGGTAGAAAGAAGATAATGTAAATTGGAAATATACTATTTGGGATTATAGTAAAAATACATTAACATTATTATCTTGGCCATGTACCAATTTGTGTTGTTCCTCGTGCTTCAGATATATTCCAAATTAAACTACACAAGTGCTTCCCAATTTTTTTAGTCATGGCTCATAGAAAGTGGTAATATTCATTAGGCACATTGATAAAAACTGAAGGGAACTGGGGGCTTCTGTATGCACTCCAGAGGGAGAAAAGTATATATTCTTCATACTGTATGTGTTTGAACTGAGATTAAAGTTGGCTGCAGCCAAGGTCTGCACCTGCCTGGAGCTCTACCTGCCTCGTTCCCACCTTCCCACGCAGTGCTTCTTGGGTCCCTTGATTTCTTGTCCAGCATCTCATCATGCTCACTGTGCACACTGGGAAGATGCATCCTGTGTAGCTTCACCTTTGGCAGGTATTCAGATGCGAGAGCCTCCCTTTGGCCTTGTTAATTTTATAGGGGGTAGCAAATTCTTTCATACTGCCTGCATCTGTTTACTATGGGTTTTGATTTTAGATTCCTTTGACCAGGTAAATGAAGTTATTTATAGACAGACAGATAAGACCAGGGATCTCGAGGCACCTGGATTCCACCTTGTCTCTGAAGAGGCAGAGGGGACCAAGGTCTGGCAGAATACCTGTAACCCTCTCATGGCAACCCCTTAAGGAAGATCTGAATTATTCAACTGCAGAATTTACATTGCATCTTACTTTTCTGGGCTTTATGGATTATAATAGTGAAGAGAATTTGGGGGTTACTCAGGTATATGATACCTATAAAATGACATCAAACCCCTGTACTTCAAATAAATACAACTGTTACAGTAAGGCACAAGCTATATAAAGTTTGGTTACATAGAGGCAAATATACATCATCCATACAGATGTTCAAAAAATTTCTTGCAGAAACAAGAAAACAAACCAAGTGAAATGCACTAATAAGTAATTTCAAATCTACTAATTACAAAACTACATTCCCTAAATTAGTTTGATATCGCTTTTGGAGGGTGGTCCCAAAACTGGTTTTAACTTTTGCTGCACACTGCAATCATTTAGGTCAGTTTTTCAATAGACTAAATCTAGGGATTCTCACCCCAGAAGTTGGCTAATTGCTCTGGTGTGGAACTTGCAAACAGGTATTACTATAGAGCTTTCCAGGTGATGCTAATGAGTAACCATGTTTGGGAACCATTGCTTTGGACTTCTCTGTTCTCTCTGGTTCTCTCTGGTTCTCTATCCACCGGGAAATAACTGGATATTCTCACATCTCTTCTTTCCTGCAATTGCCAGGCCCTCTGACTTCAGTATTTCTTCTTCTCCATGTTCAAATTCCATGCTTCTTACCTTAGTGCACCTTAGTGCACCTTTTGTTTTTCTCAATATCCTACATACTAGCAGACATATAATCCCTTGAGGCCAAGTAGCTTATCGCAGGGCCTACATCCTACCAAAGGAAGCCCCCTGTTCCACTCCATACAACTTGTCCTAAATAAAAAATTTTTTTCAACTTGGAAAAATTGAAAATAAACTTGAAACAATGAACTTTTATTCTTACTCTTTCCTTAACTTTACGTAGAGTGCCAGACATGTCACTCAGCTTCTGAGGCACTGGTAACAGTGAACACCATTTATTCTGTACTGATTCAGGTGCTCTTTTCTTTTTATTCAAACATATATGCATAAATCTATGAAAATGTAGGTGAAAAAAGAGGAGACTGGAGATGATTGCAAAGTTGAACACAGCTTTTTCTTACACACCTGTTAAATAAATGGATCATAACTGCAATAAACAGATCAGATATTTAACAGAAATATAGTTGTCACTCTCTCAAAACACCAGTTGTAGGAACCAAGCATTTAATGTCTGACTTTTGCTGACATTTCACAATTAAACTCTCCTATAGAAAGAGAGGAAAAGAAAGTGATGGAGGGAAGGAAGGAGGGAGGGAGGGAGGGAGGGAGGGAGGGAGGAAGGAAGGAAGGAAGGAAGGAAGGAAGGAAGGAAGGAAGGAAGGAAGGAAGATTTTATTGATTTTAAATTACCAAAAAGGGTATGATACATGAATTTGTTAAACCAAATTCTGTTACATATTAAGATTATGGTTCTTTCAAATTCAAGTCAAATAAATATTGGGCATAGTAATAAAAAAAACAGCAATGGCATTTTTCTAGATTATGATAAATATATACCAATGAAGTATTTTATGTAGCCATGGATACCACACTTAATCTCTCCAAATTGTCTTATACATTTATTTTACAGTTTGTAAAAATACTTATACTAGTTTTAAAAGGGGGAAATGACTTTGTCACGTAGAATGGAAGAAATAATAGCAAATGTAGTCCTCTATACATGCATATGTATTGAATATTACAACCATGACATGAATTTCTGTGAAGAAATCATGGGAAAAAATGGGGATGCCAATAATCTATTTACCAGGCTTATGTGATCCTGTAGTTTTTCCTTTAGGACAATAGTTTGTGATTTGGGAGAAATATTAAGATACAAATACTATCTATAGGTGAAGGTTGAAAAGGGCTGACAAGTTAGGTTTTATAGAGTGCATAGTGATATATGCTTTAGAAAGATTTAAACTTCCAAAATTAGTGAATAGCTATTTTTCACGAGGTAAACAGCATGTTCTTCAAACTTAGTTGGAGAGGGATTCTCTCCCTATTGTGTTTTTGCATATATGTTTATTTTTATTGCTAAAAGTTTTTGAAATTTTGACTTATTGAAAATGTTTCCTTATAAAATAAGTTGAAAAGTAGAAGTAACTATAATGAATTATTTATAGTATTGTCACTGTTATCTGGCATTTACAACTCTTCCTAGCCTCAGAATTCAAATAGTCCCAGATGTTTGCTTTGAATGACATGTCTGAATTCTTCTTAAATAGTCCAATATCTGTGCAGTAACACTGATAATTACGTGGAATTACTCTTCATTGGATGAAAAATAAACTCTTTAATAACATTTCTACTATGGCATAAATCTTTCTGTAGCCATTTAGAACTGTATTGCCATTTTCTTAACAAAAAGACAAAATGTCACTCTGAAAAGTAATTGCTTGAAATGCACTGTAGGGGAGAAAAATCATGTTTAATGTATTTTATGTCATTACCTGCGTGTATGCAGGTACTTACTCTTTTCAAGCTGTCATTGTTACTTTTGTCATTCACTTAGATATTATGAAAACATTGTTTTTTTTTTCTGATATGGGCATTATGCCTGGGAAATGTTACATTGTGAAACTGACTTGGATCTGTACAGGCAGCTAATTAAAGATCATTGGAAATAACCCTAGTTTCCCTGAAAATGTCCACATCTATTTAAACTAGGAAGACAATTAGGGTATCTGTCTCTAATATAGTGAACGGCTTACAAAATGTTTTGACAACACAGAGCTGCAGTTTCAGGGTGAGACTTGAGAGAATTGTGTTGTCCAGCCTGTGAGATCACTGAACCTCTCTTTCCTTCTTCTAATGATTAGAGAATTTGATTACATTACTTCTGAGGTCCTTTCCATTCTATAATATTCTTTTTTGATGAAAAAATGGTTTTCTGTCCTAAGTTGCTTCAGATGGTGTTGTCTCGGTCTACATTCTTTCTGGAAGCCTAGGGTACATTGACAGGGCACTTCTATCACAGTGTTGAATCTTACAGAGAATCATAAAGCCAATTCTACTGTCAATATTTTGAGGTCATTTAAAATGTATTGACTATAGAAATTCAAAAAGGCAAAATGCCTGAACAGAAAAAGATTCAAGACAGAAAGCAGAAGTTAATTTTTACCTGGCAAAAGTCAAAATACTTTGCTAAAACTTTCTTGAAAAGTACAGAGTAGAAAACAGTATTAGCAATTATAAAGAATGAAGACACTCATCTTGAAGAATTAAGAAAGGATAATTTGTAGATGTAAGAAAATAGCCACAGCTTTAACTCCATATTGATTAAACAGGAAGGTTTTGGAGAGAGATAACTCAAAGGGTGATTAAATGGATAAGAGATTTTGATTGAATTTTACTAACCTGACTTTTTTTGTGCCTGGTAGCATTTTTCTGTGAATATTATAAAAATAAAGTAAAAAATTAGAGAGTTATTTTTTAAAAATTCTTAGTGTATAGAATCCACTAATTCTGCCTCAAATATGAGTAAAATGGGAACTATCTCAATAAAAGCATGATTCAAAGACTTCTTCCCTCCCATCCCATAGTACTGAGTACACTGTACATTATTTAATTAAGTTGGAATAAACATAGTTGTAAAAAGTAGAGATGGTATTTGGGAAAATGTACCTTTCACACTTTTGTTTTTTTCAAAATTGTATTTGCCTGTAAAGCAAAAAATACAGTTGAGAACAGAAAGAATTTTTAAATAATACCAGTCCATATTTCCTGGTCAAAAATTATTAGACATTAATTTGCATGTCAAAAATAATTTGCACAATAAAAAGTTGTGGTGGGTTTTGTGTGCTAAAATCTGTTGACTCAGCAATTAATACATTCTTAAAATCAGAGTAGTGAACCGATTTTTCTCAATCTGCATTCTGAAAAAGTGGCCACAGCCCAAACAAGCAATGTAGGCAACAAATACAAAATTATCTAACTTGTTTAAACATGGTAAATTTGTATGGCTAAGTTTTTCTATTACAAAACAAGAAAAAATTTCAAACTATTTTAATATATTCTAGAGTAGATAAGAGCTTGGAAAAAATGAATTAAAGCAGTTGCCCTGTGATTCATTTGCCTCCACATAAGTGGTGAAACATCTCAAAAGTGGATTGCCTCAGAGGAAAAAAAAAATTGATTCCATCTGATTGCCTTATAAGCATACCAATAACTGACTTCCTAAATAGACTCATAATATTTGCTCAGAGAAAATTCCTTACTTACAAAAATATTTCTAGCAGAATGGCCCTCTTTTAGGATTCCTTATTAGTAAACAAACCTGTCATCTGTGGATTTATGAAATATGGTTCCCTGAAGAGCGTTTCCTATACTATGCGGCTCCTGAAGGCATACAGTAGAAATACTTAAAAATCTGGAATAGTTCCCACTGGTTACATGAACCTACAAACTCAGTTTAAAATAAGTTGTGGGGATGTGATAAGCAGCATGGCGGCTGCAGTTATTAACACTGTGTTTCATATGGAAGGGTTGCTAAAAGAGTAGGTATTTTAAAAGTTCTCATCACACAAGAAAGTATAACTGTATGGTGACAGATATTACCAGACTTATTGTAGTCATCATTTCACAATATATACAAATATTGAGTCATTATGTTGTACACCTGAAACTAATATAATGTTAACTGTCAATTATACTTCATTAAAACAAAACAAAACAAAAACAAAACAAAGAGCCCTTAGTTTTAGAAACCTCACATGCTTGCCCAGTCTTCCTTCTAGTCTCACGCTGACCTCTGAGGGCTCCACAGAGAAACCCTAGGACTCTCTTGAATCCATTTAAGTTCATGCTTTTCAGGTGAGCAAAAAGATGGACTAGATGAAGAGTCTTTACATTTTAAGTTTTCCAGGCGATCCTTCCATTAAAGCGATCCCTTCAGTAAATTTCATGGTCATACTAAAATCACACTTTTATTTTATAATTTTATTTTAAAGCTGAAAAATAATAGACTTGTTTTTAAAGGCCAAATTGAAAAATCTTATATCCCTTAGAGTCAAAGTTGGACATCATTTTAGAAAAAGTGGCAGAGGGGGCGGTATTTTCTGTGGAAATGTATCCTTTATAATGAAATGATTCTTATTAGCCCAACTTAGTGTCTCCTTCCTCGAGTTATGAAAGTCTTTAAGGTTTCAAGACAAGTAACCATATGAAAATGTTAAAAGGTAAAGAGGGAAAATACAGGTTGAGCAAAAGTAGGTTTTCAGTTATTTATATGGAAAATAATACAATAATTAATAAATACTAACACAAGAATAAACTATGTGGTTTGCATACTCACAATTGTAAACCGACTTTTTCTACATCCTGCATAGTCTCTGACATGGAAATGTCACATTAGGTAATCTTTTGCTATCTCCTTTTCATCTAATAATGAAGTGTTACAATAGTTAAGAACATTTTCAATGGGTTATTCTATATTCTTGAACTGAGATCTAAAAGCAAATTAAGTCCCCACTAAATGAGTGCTGCTGCAAATAAAAGCATATCTTTATCATTTATTTTATTATTTCCTTGAGAATTATTGCATGCTAGAATGAAAAAGGAAAAAATAGTCATGGCAACCTACATTTATAATCCCCTCTCCATAAAGATGGGTCAAAACGCTGTTTCCTACCCCTGTCATTCTAATGCTTCTCCCCCCGCCTCAGTCTCTCACTCTCACTGCCCGTCTCTGGGCACCGCTCCTCTGCGCATGCAACTGGGCTAAGTCCTTGCTTGCTGACTGTCCCATAAGAGACTTTCATGAATACTGATTAGCCTCAAAAATGTTAAATTATTTTTAAACTCCATATTTCAGAGGCATATTAGATATTTTCCTGAGAATTTTAACCTACTTTGAATAAGTTATTTTTAGATTAGATGAGTAAAATTTTAGGAAAAAAATAAGTGGAAGAATAAATATATACATTTTTTTCAATTCATTAAAATATCTGCCTGACTATGATATAATTAGAGTTTTCACTACAAAGTTTATTCCTCAAAAACCCAGTAAGCAATTTTAGGTTCTTGTAATACCTGCTGAGATGCACTATTTCTTTGATTTCTTAGCCAACCATGGCATAATTCATGGGGAAAAAAAATAAGCCTCTCAAATTTTTCTAGTTAGAGATTTAAAACATTCCTTTAACTAGAACCTGAACTAAATTCTATGAAATAAGAAAGAGGTGAAAAAAGACATGGAATTTTTTTTCCTCTGGAGTTCTTATACAGGTTCAAGTATGTGACTCTCTCTCTTTTCCATAAATGGCTCTGAGGGCACCAGGGAACCTGTAAGTTCACCGCATCTGGCTGGACTAGTAAGCACCTTCACTGCAGAAAGCTGGTGCTCTTGCAGAACGGTATCTGACACTAACCTGACTCAGAGACAGTCCGAGGCAAAGCAGTCTTTAATAAACCCTGTTTCTTACCCACATATACAAATATTTGATATCTTTTTGCTATTTCTGAGACTTTCCATTAACTACTACAAACCAGTCTATCCATAAGTCTGGATTTTGACACATTTTATGATCCTATTATGAATCTACAGGAATTTAATTTAAAAGGTATTTGCTTTTTGACCCATCTATCCAAGAAAATTCTTGCTCTTAATATTTTAAAATTATATTTTCCTAAGCAATTCTTATAATTACTCTAGAATATTTTAAACTTTCAAAGTAAGTTTTATCACTCAAAATGGTATTACCCAGGATTCTACTACATAAGCATGTTTTATTTAACCCCAAATTCCTGGGACTATTTATAAATAGTCAAATGAAGAGTAATCAAAATACTATTTAGGAAAAAATCATCCATAATTGAATAGAAAGTATTAGTAGGCCAACTGTTCTTTTTAGTTTATTCTAATTTTTAAATAAATATATTTAGTCAAATTTATTTAAATATTTTAAATTTAATTCTAACTGATCATTGTAGATATACAAAAATGATCTCTTTTTACTTCTTTTTTTTATTGATGTTCAAGTATAGTTGTGTCCATTTTCCCCCTACCCCTCCCACCTGCCCCACCCATCCCCGCCTCCCACCCTCTCTCCCCTTTGGCTTTGTCCATGTGTCCTTTATACATACATGTGCCTTGATGACCCTTTCCCTACTTTCCCCATTTCCCTCCCCACCCCTCTGGTTACTGTCAGTTTTTTCTTCATTGCAATGCCTGTGGTTATATTTTGTTTTCTTGTTTGTTTTGTTGATTCTTAACATTTGTATTTATTTTGCATCAGCTAATTTAGTAAGCTCTCTTAGAATCTATCTTAGTTTTTCCAGGTACATGATCACATAATGAACTTGCCTATAAAAATAACATTCTTTTAACTAATAATGTGATCCTGATATTAATGCCAATGCTTCTAACATGTCCTATTTAATATTATGATTATTGTTCTATATAAGTATTATTAAGATCATATATAAATATGATTTATCATTTTTAAAGTAAGCCTACTTTACTGAAAATTGACATTGAATCTTGTAAATGCCTTTTAGATGAAAAAGTATTATTTTGTTTTTATATATTAAAACCATTTCATATAGATGCAACTACTTTATTTCACCATTTTCATTTTTTAAGATAAGCAGTATTTAGGTAGCACTTTAGGATTTCTGCATGTGTGTGTGGTTAATCTCTACTGTTGTGCCCTTGTTATTAATTTGGTTATTAATTCTTTTGCACTGTTCTGTGAAACAATTTTTAAAAGAATTGGCAAGCTTTCTATCATTTTAAATTGGCAACCAATTATATAAAATGTAAATCACATGATCTTTAAAAATATACTTAGTGTGTGTGTCGGGGGGAGAGTTGTATCAGAAGTTCCTTACACGACATTTAAAACTACATATGTCCCACACCTAGTTGTGAATTGCTGAATACATTAAGGGATAGCACTAATATAAATATACTGCAGATGTAAATTTTGTGGAGATGTAAAAGTAGATGAGATGAACAATGGGAAATAACTTACCAGATCACAATCTAGATCCATTGTCTTTTGTTAAGGGCAATTGATGTCTTTTATATTATCATAAAATGGTTATGGCTCTGCTAGGTTTTATGTTTCATCTTGAGTTACATTTGTTTTAATACATATATTTGAGTTTATATTTCTAAATGCTTTATTTCTCTTAAGTGTTTTAAATTTTTGTTAAAATATATATATTTCATTATGATATATCATATCACATATATAAATTAGCACTGTATCTGTGCTATACATTCTCTATTATTTATTATTTTTAATTTGTATTTTCACTTATTAAACTATTTATATTATTGCTATTACTTTATCCCCCAAATAACTGAATCTTATATTCATTCATATTATGAGTTAAACATTCATATTATGAATTGTCATCTCAAAAAGATACGTTGAAACCCTAACCCTCAGTAACTTAGAATGTGACATTATTTGGAAACTGAGACTTTACAGAGGAAATCAAGTTAAAATAAGGTCATTAACATGAGCCCTAATTCAAAATGATGGGTTTTGGGTCTTTTTTTGCATTTTATTGTCTATTGATTTCAGGTGTACAGCTTAGAAGTTAGACAGTCATATACTTTACATAGTGTTCCCTTGATATTTACAGTACCCCAGCTGGAGCCATACGTAGTTACAGCAATATTACTGACTGTCTTCCCTGTGCTTTACGCACACTTGGAGACACACATGCACAAAGGAAAAGCAATGTGACGTCACAGGGGAGAACTCCACGTAGAGATGAAGACAGAGATTGGAGTGATGCATTTATACACTAAGGAATGCGGAGGATTGCCAACAGATTACCAAAAACTAGAAGAGAGACATGGAACATATTCCCCCTCACTGCCCTCAAATGTAACCAGTCAGCCAACTCTGTAATTTGAGATTTCTCACCTCCAGATCTGAGAAAATAAATTTCTAGTATTTAAGCATTCTTATTGTACTATTTAGTAACAGTAGACCTAGAAAACTAATACAACTCATGTATTCTGTTTTTTTTCCTGTTTTCCAGTTTAATTTATCTTATATTTACTAATTATTTTTTCTACTCTTCATAATTTGTTTTCCTGGTATCATAACTCCTTGAGTTAAAACTATTTTATCTTAATATAAAGATATGTAAATCTAAGAAAATACCCGCAATCTACTTCTGACTACAGAGTATTCTATGATGTGTCATGTTAACTTCCATTTTACTTTTGTCCTGTAAAGTGTTTTGATTTATTTGCTGAAACTATATATGTTTAAGATGTATTTTTTTAATTATTATTAAGGAACTGAAATATCTTCTATAAACTTTATTTTCTGCTGTTTTTACAATGTGCCAAAAATTTTATGTCTGTGATATTTTTCCTTTTGGAATGTTTTACAGTTTATATTTTGACCTAAGTATGATTCTATATATATAAGAATATATTTTTAAAATGCTTTAGGAAAACAATACCTAATCATTTTAAAAGACAATATTATAAAAGTATATAATAATATAGAAATTACATATTCCTTTCTCTTTCCCAGTAACACTCTCTAGATGTAACCATTGTAAAGATGACTGATATTGTAACAATCCCTCGATAAAAAAGTACATACCTATATATATTCACAGAGAGAGCTGAATAACTTTATAATATATAACTGATTGACATTTTCCTTGTATTTTTAAAAATTTACCCTAATCCACTAAAATATACAAAATATTATATTTGCTAGCTTTATGTTTCTATTCATTTTTTCTTTCATGCCTAACACATTTGTTTTAGCAATTGCTTTGTTATATGTGGTCTATGTGCTTTTTTTCCTTTTATATTTATAAGACTTGAAGTAATCATAGTTTAAATTTGATTATTGGTTACTCTTAAGTTTAAAAGTGCAGTTTGGTTTGACTCTATACTTTCAATGCAGTATACTTTAAAGAGAGCCCACTTCCTGGTTTGCAGGTGACCGTCTTGCATCCTCACATGGCAGAGAACTGAGAGAGAGAAATCAATTTTTTGCAATTTTGAGGCAAATCAATTGCCTCCTGAATTCCCCACCTCTAAATACACTCACATTTGAGTGTTAGGATTTTAACATATGAATTTTGGAAGAACATGAATATTTAGTTTATAGGAAGTTGTCCCTACATTGCTGTTTATTCCTTTTATTCTTGTTTTAAATTCTATTTTATATTTGGTTTTCTTGGAATCTTTTACTGAGATTCCATTACACATCAGCCTGAATGCTCATATTTTTTGTCTTTTTAACTCATCCACGTCTTTTTTCCTGATTTTTAAAATGGGATATAACTTATATACAATAAACTACATAAATCTTTGTATACTGCAAGATAAATTTGTACATTTTTATCTACTGATGTAAACATATAAATACAAAATTTCTTTAAATCATATGATAGCTTTAAATTTTTTTCATGGTTTGCTTGCATAATAAACTCCCCCCATTTTTGCTATCAACTTTTTCCTTCTTTTTAGATCTAGTCATTTATAAATGCCAATCAAATTCCTATGAATTTAGTCATCATTGATTTTATAAAACATGTGCTTCTCAGGTCTACACCAGCATAAGAGTTGGTCTACAAGTACTTTTGCTAAATTTCTCACTTTTTTGTACTAATAATCACTTATCTACTTGTAATTTGCCACTTATTTAATATTTCCAACTTCTCCATACCTCACAGTATGGAGTAATTTGAACTATAAAGTATCCTCCAGTAATAAAATATCCTCAAAATTAATCTTAGACCAAGGGAACTTGAGCAAATTCTATGCTGATCTTTACATAAAATTTGTTGACTGGTTTTCTTTAAAGAAAAATACAAAAAGAAGTAAAGTCATTTTCAATGAGCATATATATAAAAATCCTTAATCTGTAACAGCAATTTGTGCATATTTTATAAATCATGATTTTTTTACTTATATAAGTTCATCTGAAGATTATAGAATGGCATTTAGATCTGAAATACATAAGTAATGCATAGCTATCTATAGATATTAAATATGAACTTTCACTAAACTATAAAATTCTTAAGAATATTTTGAGGGGGTTAGCAATAATATTTTTATTGTTTTATTACAAATTGGAGTATATCTTATCAGCGTTATCAGTGTTTTCATTTCAACTTTTGGAAAAATACCATTTTTTGTGTGTTATTTCAGTGAGAATATTCTGCTAAGCTTTAGAGTAGCTGACACCAAATGTGATGCTGTAAGATTTTTTCTGGTCTCTAAAACTTAACCTCTTAATCATTGTTTAAAAATTTAATTTGACTTTTTTTACAATTAAATTGTTGTAAAAGCCATATAACATACAACTTATGGTTTCCTGAAGCATTAGGAGAAACTCAAATCTTATTAAAAAAGCAGTTTTATATATACAAATGTATGTGTGGAAACATTTTTCTGTAAAATGAGAACTGATTTTGTAAATGGAGAGTAAGATAAACCCAAATGAAAAGTATGTATATAGGCACAGTAGTGGGCCAAAAGCTAAACATTTCTTCACAAAATAGCAGTTCAAAAGTAATCTTGAAAAAAATTATTTTGGAACTGTTTTATATGTTTTAAAAGTACAAGCAATGCACTAGAAGTCAGCAGCTTTAGATGTGAGACATAATTCTATCATTTGTCCAGGGACATAAATTCAGAAAATCATTTTGTGATTCTTCTGTTTTTAGCCACTTTTCTTTCACACATTAAGATTCTGATCATTACACCTAAGTTGGAGGTATTGTAGGAGGTTCATGTATTAATGCATATAAAAATGACTTATGGGTTTTTAAGTCTATATACAAGTGTTTATTATAGGTGATAATATATATCTCTATTGATTAGTATGTAAAAGGAAAGCTTTTGTTTTTCAAGCAGAGAAATGTTTGCTACTAGAATACCTATAAACAATACAGAAAAAAGCCAATCAATTAGTCAAAACATAATGCATTTAACAAATGAAGGCAGAATGGGAAGCTATTTAAAACCATTTCATTGTCATCATTTGACATATAATTCCTTTTTGATACATTTCCTTCCCTTGGCATCTGCAAGCAACTGGTTTACAACACCTTCCCTGTTACTTCATCTAATTCTCCTTTCTAGCTTCTAATCTTTTGAGTTCTCAGTGTTGTATAGAAATGGCCCAAGGTAGTCCTTGAACATTTTCTCTCCTTTATCAAGACTCTGCCTTGGTGAGTTAATCCAGTTCCATGGCTTTAGATACCATTTATAGGCTGATGGCAGACAGGCAAGAACTATTACTCTTGACTAGATATCCAAGTTCTTCCTCATATTACCCAGACCCCTTGATGATGATGTTGCTACGTGATTATGGTGAAGACCACACATTGGAATAGTGGAGTCTTGAAATGTTAACAACTTCGATGTCTGAGTCAGGGGTTTGGAAGTGAGCCGCTCTGGAAGGAATGAGGAAGAAATGAAGTTTTTTGCTTTAAGCATGGGGTTAGGAAACTTTTTCTGCAAAATGACAGATAATAAATATGTTAAGCTCATGTCAAAAATCATAATAAAAAAACATTCCATATTTTGTATGCCAAAAAGAAAATCAGTGAGTTCTTTTAAACCTGCTATTCTGGGATTAATGGATGTGAGAATACACAAAATTAAAGACCAAAGGTTTCTTTAGAAATGCATAGAAAAATACAAATGAAAATGTTACATTTGATTTTTCTGGTTAATTGCTTCAAGTTTATATCTTATTCTGATTATATAGATAGATCATGGATTTTATTATGCAGAAAAGATTTATAAGCATTTAAAAGAGAAGCTACTGTTAACAATTTTATGACTGCCCTGGCCAGTGTGGCTCACTTGGTTGGAGCATCAGCCAGGGAACCGAAGGGTTGCGGGCAGGAGCCTCGGTTGTGGTTTCAGTCCTTGGTCAGGGCGAGTCAGAGAGTGGACGTTGAGGCCTGTTCAAGAGGCACCCAATCATGTTTCTCTCTCACATCTCTCTCCCTCTCCCTCCCCTTCTCTCTAAAATAAATAAGCATGTCCTCAAGTGAGGATAAATTTTTTTTTAAATAATTTTATGACTTAGGAAATACATAATATCACTAAGGAAACAAAGATTACACAAATACTATAAAACATCATTCTTTATTAGTATGCAAACTTGATAGGAAAAATAACCAAAGATGACTTTTTCTGAAATATTATAAGTGTATTTTTAGAAGTTCTTTATTAAGTTCTCTTAATTCAAGCTGTTCTCCAAATTTCTACTTTTATTCTTTTGTATGTATTACCAATTATATTTAAGAGTACTCTCTAGGAATGCAATTTATGCATATATTAAAATATTTAATTTTTTTCCTGGAACCAAACCATAAGGAGATAAGCTTCTAGATTATGGTAGCATCTGTAGGAACTACAAATGAATTTTTAAATACTATATTCTGACTTGTGATTATCAAATGAGTTCTAATTTACAGTTCCAGTCAGTGATCATTAAAATCTCTTCACCGATCTTCACTGTTCAATATGTTATTGTCTCAGGTGGCGTGCATAGTGGCTCTACAAATCTTAATCAAAAACAAGTCATCAGCAACATCCATTCCTGAGCAAGAAGGAATAAGAAGAACCAGATTTATACTCCCTCTAGAAATAAACACCAGACAAAATATATGATACAACATTTTTCAGAACACTATATACACCAGGTAGTAAAGGCTAGTAGATTTTTAAGAGGCAGGAAGCACATGTGGTATGTCTAACAATTCCCCAAGGTTCACTAACAGGACAGGGGTTCTAGGTGATGGAGCAAGGAGGAGGAGCCTAGTGGAGACTGATGGCCTCTCTGAATTGAGGAGGTAAAACCGGGCATCTGAGATGGTTGAGCCAACCAGAGTAGACAGGACAGGGTACCTGAGAGGACACAATGAACAGAAAGAGAACCACACAGATCTGTAAAAGGTCATTTTTGCATTTTTTGAAGAGTACTAACATATATATTCCTGAACTGAGAAACATCCAAAAGGTCAGAGGGGAATCTTCAGAACATACACAGGGCAGAGAATATTTGTTCCTCTGGCTAACATGGAAAACTTCATGATTCATGGTCATTGGTGGTAATGGTCAGAAATATTATAGTTCCGTGGTAAAACCAAATTATCTAGCAAATCTTTAAAGCAAGACCTGGAGGTGCACCAAACTATTTCAAAGTGAATTAACTATATTCCTGAACAAATCTCAAAAATATTTATACAAAAATAAACATATCCAGCATACAACAGGGAAAAATCACAATGGCTGGCATCTAATTAACATTACCAGAATGCAAAAAGTAAGAAAAACAATTCACAAACAAAAGGAAAAACAACAACAACAAGCAACTGAAACTAATCCAGATAGGATACAAAAGAAGGAATTTATATACAGAGACATTAAGACATTTCTCTAGTTATGTTTTTTTGTGCTCAGAAACTATAAAATGATCAAGTACATACAGAACCATGGAAGTTTTAAAAATGTATATTAAATATCCATAAGGAAACCAAAATATTGAAGTTCAAAAATACACTCAATTGGAATAATAGCAGATCAGATGTTGCAGAAGATTGGTCAACTTGAAGATTTAGCAATAAAATCTCTCCAAAGTGGAGCACTCAGAGAATGGAGGTTGAAAAAAATATTACCAGGGAACCACTGGACTCTGGGACATTGTCAAGCAACCTATAAATGACCCCAAAATAGAAGGCACAAAAAATATTTAAAGAAATAATGACTGAAATTTTTCCAAGACTATAAAACCACAGGTACAATTTGTGCAATAAAATCAAAGTGTTCAAAAAGTTTCTATATTCTGGACTTTCTTATGTTCTAAAGTTGAAAATAAAATAAAGTAAAAAGTGAAAAAAACATAAAAAACACTACACCAAAGCAGATCACAGGGAAATTACATAAGAACAGTGATAAAGATAAAAAAATAAAAGCAGTCAGAGAATTGTGATACCCCATTTATTTAGGGGATGAAAATAAGAATAGCAGATTTCCCATGAGAAACAAGGCAGGGAGAAGGCAATGAAGCATTTTTAAAGTATTGACCAAAAATAAAATAAACTCTCAACCTAAAATTCTGTATCACAAGCAAAAGTATCTTTTAAAAATGAGGTTGGAATAAACGTCCATCCAGTCACAAAAAACTAAATAACGTGGATAATCGAGTTCTCAATTACCTTTAATGTTTTCTTGTTCATAGTTGAAAAAAACTAAGATTAGTCATCCTTTGTAGTTCAAAACCACCGGGATCTGAGTGACCTGGCCATAATCTGCAGTGAGTAACCAGGCTGAGTAAGTGTTATCGTATTTGCTATGTGTCAGAGGATTAATTAAGCAGCAAACAAAAAATGTGTATTTAAAATTGCTGTTTGAAGGACCATAAAGTCAGATGGGATGTCATATTATAAAATGTTAATTATCCCTTTTGGGAATCTGTTTATGCTGGAAATTGTGTACTTTCCAGTGTAGCCTCCCTCTGTATGGGCTCCGTGTTACAGGTTTGCTTTTCTCCCTGCTCCATCCTCTCCTCACACCCAGGATGTTTTTTCTCTCAAAATGATGTCCATGGCCTAGTCTTCTGTATATGGATACACACACGCGTGTGCGCACACACCCACACACACACACAACACACAACACACTCTTACAGTTCTATTGTACTCTGTCTCACCCTAAATAGCACTCAATTATGTGCTACAGGGTTTAATAAAGAGATAGAAAAAGGTGACTTGTTGTTTTAAGGAAAATAAGCTGAGAATTCGAAGTAAGGGTGGTGGAGGTTATATTTTCTACATTGGTATCAGCCCTTCCTTTTTGATGGTGAGACATTTTTATTACCTCATGTCTTTCAGTAAGTTTCCCTGGGACATAAGGTAAAGATCCCATCACAGAACATGATGCAAAGTTGTAAGTAAAACTGTTTGATCTCTTACTTAGGACAGAGAGAGATTCATAAAAGAGGTTTACTTAACCTTTAATAAATGTTCCCGTGTTTCAGAGTTAAAGGTAGAAGCAAGATGCCAAGAATGCATTGTCCAAAGATACATCTCATTCTGACATGGAGTGGCGGCCATTGAAACATTTGGAGTTTCATTTCCTAAAGACATTAGCAATGAATGGCAATGTTCCTTAACTTTTGTGATATTTTCATTAGGTCTCAGAGCATAAATTCAAAATCCCATGACATTTTTTCTGTCATATTTTTAAATTAATCTTGAAAAATGTGAAAACATTTGGTTTCAAGTTTGCAAATGACCTTGAATTATTTTTTTTCAAAATGTTTGTTTTTATTGTTGGCTTGTTGATGTGGAAAAAATATGAAATCATGGATTGTAATAGGTAAAAGCACATGTAAAAATAAACATATAAGTCATGTATTCACAATTATTTTACATGTGCAACTAACACATTTCAGAGCATCCAGTAAACTAGTTAAACTATTGTTTCTTATTACATATTTTTATTTTTTCTATTTTATTTTAATTTAAAATTTTCATTGAATTTATTTCAGTGACATTGGTTAATGAAATTACATGTTTTAGGTGTACAGTTCTATAATACATCAACTGTATCCTGTCTTTATGTTCACCACCCCAAGCCAGATCTCCTGCTACCACCATTGAGTCCCCCCACACTCTCTCCTACTTCTCTCCCTCCCCCACCCTCCTTCCCCTCTGGTAATCACCATGCTGTTGTCTGTATCTATGAGGGTTTTTTTCTTGATCCTTTCACCTTATTTAAAAATTGAAAATACTCAGCTTGCTTATTAGAAGGTCTCTCCAAGGATAATACTGAGTCTTGTGGAAACAATTCTAAGTCAACCAATTTGATCCAAATAAGTAAAAGAAAACAATTACAATGCCAAATTAGAGAAGCCATAAATGCATTTTGAAAAAGTCTGTTCAGTATGAATCAAATTTATTACCCAAATTATTTCACCTGTGAGTAGGTAGCATCAAGCAGTGATATTGTAACTTCGCCCACAATTTCCTCAGCCCCTGGAGCCCTGTTTTTCTTCCTGCTGTAAGTCTCCACATCATTTGTACAGAATTATATATCAGTGGTGTCTTCTCCTCGCCAAAGACATCTTCAGAGAACTATGTGAAATCATCCAGTAAAAATTTATTTCTGAAGACTCTATCCTGTTAATTCTATAAATGTCTGATGCATTTTTCTTGCTAGGTCTTTCTCTCACAGAGTTTGTGTGAGGCTGTGAGTGGGGTGATACCTGGCCCCCTTGGTCCCCTCCCCGAGACACTGAACACATACCTGACACTCCTCATGGCTGTCCTTTGACAAGGCCAGAAAACACGATTTCAAAATGAATCCACAGAAAGCCAAAATCACATGCCAGAGAAACTAATTTCAAACACCAACCTTGGAGGGTCAAATGTCAGATTGTCAGTCAGATACAGAACCAGAAGTTCAGCATCATTAGAAGATCAGATTAGAAATGATCAGAGTATCTGTCCCCAAAACTGCCTTAGCATGATTAGAGGATCTCGCCTGTTCACGGCCCCGCACCAATAATCTCATCTCCTACTCTGGTGCTTCTCTCCCTTGGTTCTCTCTCTCTCCCCACTGCCCGCCCCAGTCCTTGAGTTGATTTTTCATGTATTTCCAATGATCATGTGATTTTGTATTTCTTGTTTATTTGTTTACCTTCCCATTAGCCACACAAAGGACAGGGTTAGTCACAGGCTATAATTGGGTCCTAAATGTAGGGTCAGAATTGCAGCCCTGATACCTAATACAGTGTTTTTGGTTGAATATTTACATTAAATATTTGTTGATTAAAAGAATAAATGATGGAAATGTTAACATGGATACTTTCTGTTTAGAACAAACTTGTCTTACAAAGAGAAGACATGGAATGTTTGCCTACAAAATTATCCAAAATACTGGGTTCATGTATGACATGGACATCCTACTACCTGGTATTAAGATAGTTAATTATAATTCAATAACATTTTACCTTTGACATTTCCAAGTCTCAATATGTACAGTAATGAATAATAAGACCTTTTGAGTATGTTTATCACTCTAATGTTTCTGCTTGTCATGCATATTAAATATGAGCTTTGGTCCTTGTGAGCTTAATTACCATAAAAGTAATGGTAATACTTAAAGTGAATGATTTTTTCATTACTAAATACTACTGCAAACTGCTGCATTAAAATATAAGAATCTGTAGTATCTAATTTTCATAGCAGCAACAATAAATAATATTACTGATTGTCAATACTTTAGACTTCTAACTAAACTAATTATTTTTAAAACATCTTATTAATGTCTCTGACCTAAGAAAAGCAACAAACATTACTCTACTTCTCCTTTTATATATTCTAAATTTAGAATATCAATATTACACTATTATTACTGAGTGTTCAAAATTGAAGTGTTTGTGTTTGGAGAAGGCATAACTCACTGGAAATGGAACCATAAAATTATTTTTTATTTTATTAAGCATGTTATGTTATAGGTTTAGCTCTTGCAATGTTAATACTGTGGAATTGGCACTCAAATATTCATATTAGAAAGACTAATACTGAAGAGTCTTTAATACAAGCTAGCATTTTTTCTGGGTGCTTTATATTTTTATCCATCACCTTTCAAAACAAGCTTTGAGAAAAGAATCATCTTCTTTTTGGAGGTGAAGAAACTGGGTACAGTGACAATGAACAACTTGTTCAAAGGTACATGGAATAATAAAAGCAAAACCTAAGACCTTTTTCTCCTATCATTAGGCAAGAAATAAAGCTGGTTTAATGAGAAAACAGCTACCAGTTCTAGCAGCTAAAACTAGCAGACAATCATCAATTATAATTGGGGCATATCATAGGTGTTCAAACAACTCGTCACAGAAAACAATAGTTTCATATATAAGGCCCAAACTACTTATACCCAGAAGTCTAATCTCATTCAAGTGGTAAGCCTGAAACTTCCCACTTACCACTCTTGTCAAGCCCAAAATAAGAAAAATGAGAAAGTAGATATTTTCCGTTCCAGTGAAGGTCATGTAGTGGCCCATTAGTGGGCTTCCAGGAACTTCTAATTCAACAACATTCAGGAACTAGATTTCTAAAAAATAGCCTAAACCACTTTTTTGCAAGCCACCTCACTCTCTTCCTGTTCTCAACACACATTCTCTCAACTATACACGTTTAAATTGTGGGGAAATTTCAATTGTGGGTTTTACCAGACGTTTGTTTTTAGACACATCTTTCAACAGACCCTCTGAATGTCTAATGTTTACATACTAAGGTGAGATCATAGTCTATAGGCAAGAAAAGCATGGGAGATACCTGCTGTATCACCATGTTCTGCAGATAAGAGAAGACAATACTGCCCATGCCAAACCTTAACATCGCTGAGCTAAGCTTTTGGAACTATAATGCACTAAATTTCCATTTTCTTTTCAAAGACTATCAAAAAAGTTTTCATTAAACCTAATGTCTTTGTTCTCATTTAACCTGTAGAACCTCAGGCTATCCTGCCAACCCTTAGCTTTGCATTCTCCTTCCCTTACTTTCTCGTATTATCCCTAAATTTCCTCACCTCTTTTTCTTAAACCTTTCACTCTAGTCTCTGGGCCTTGCATCCTGTAAACTCAACATGTCCACAGATGCAATTCATTCTCATAAACTCCCTTTTGCCTGAAATGAAACAATGTCCCCTATTGTGTTCCCGACAGCACTCTCTCAAGGACAGGATTATTTTCTCTCCCACCCTACAACATCTCAGGTTTGGGAGGTATTGTTGGTATCCCCCTTGCTTCCTACTGCTTATTCCAGATATCATCTCCACCTGCCTTCTAGAAAATGCCCTGCTCCTTGATGTTTGAATTATCTGGCTGTATCACTTTCTCTTCTTTTTTTTTTACAGTTTACTTTTGGGTAAATTCTTATTTATTGAAAACTTGGCTTCCGGATAACAGATTTTCATTTATTTTCTATTTTGGTATTTTCCTTGTTGACTTCAACATCTAAAATGGGTAGTTCTTCCAACATGCTAGCTGCTACATTTCTGCACTTTCCCATCTTCAACAAAAATTCTTCTCTCCACCTCAGACAACCAATCCCATTATTACAAGTTGGAATTTCTAATGGTCTCTGAGATCCTAATTTTTTCTTGAGGACCTGTTGGCATATACCATCAACAATTTTCTTCTAAGTTTTCAAGCTTAGAAGCTTCCTAAGCTTAATCTCAAACATGAGGTTAAGAAGCTAAAGCTTGAATTCATATTCTACACAAGAAAAAGATACTTAATTTGTCTTGTAAAGTCTATTTAAAAGAAAATACTTTTTGTAGAGGTTAATCAAGTAAAAAATTAGGTAACATTTTTAGCATCAATTTATAATATCTATAGCTATGTTTTTACTCAAACTATTTAGAGATAAGATATATTAGAATTTGTTATTTGAAATCTCAGGCTATTTTTACTCAGATGTTCAAATTTATTTCCTGGATATTCTGGGTTCTGCATAAAGTTAAGATTCTATAATTTTTATAGAATTTTCTATTTCTATTTCTATAAAGCAATAGTAGTCTTCAGCTTATAAGTTTGGCTCATCAGATTTTCCTTAATAAGGCCATCAAATTTTGACAAAATCAGGTCTATTTCTTGTGTCAAAAACATACTTTTTATAACTAACTACTTGGGCAACATCATCCTGGTATTCAAAATATTTAAACAAACTTTTTTCCAAACTTAATAAACAATACAGAGAAGACAAAGGCATGTGGGAAGAAAAGCCACTGTCACTGGGACCTAGCAAAAACAACAACAAAATATACACAGCCCTTCAGATATTTATATTATGAGACACAGACTGTAAACTTGTTTCTCAAGTCATAACATCCCTGAGTTTCTTCATTACCCCCCATATATCCTGGACAGGGCACTAAGAGCCAGCAGGCACAGATAAAAGAATCTCCATGTAAAGCCTATTCCACTTTTCCTCCTAAGGAAACAAACAAAAACTAGAAAAAGAGTCTCAAATAATAGCAATTTTTTTGACAATACTAGCTATTCTCCAGTGAAGCACCAGTAGAGAAACTGCAGATACACACACGCGCATGAATTCATGTCCTGCCATGGACCGAACAAAGACACATCTGCTGGGTGTTATCTAGCAGTTCTGAACATGGAGCTAATCTTTTAGGAAATACAGTGTTTAAAATAAGTGCATGACAAAATATTGGTATGGGCTATGTCTGAGATTTTGCTGACTATGTTTTTTCCAGGATTTTTGTGGTTTCAGCTCTAACATCTAATTCTTTAATCCATTTTGAATTTATTCTTGTGGTATGAGAATGTGGTCTTATTTCATTTTTCTGCATGTATCTGTCCAATTTTCCCAACACCATTTATTGAATAAACTATCTTTAGACCATTGTACTGGATATATGCTTGCTTCTTTTGTCAAATAGTAGTTGACTACAAAGGTGTATGTTTTTTTCTGGGCTCTCTATTCTGTTCCATTGATTTATGTGTTTGTTTTTATGCCAGTACCATGCTGTTTGGATTACTATGGCCTTATAGTATAGTTGATGTTAGGTAGCCTGATTCCTCCAACTTTGTTTTTCTTTCTCAGCATCACTGGGCCTTTTGTGGTTCCATATAAATTTTAAAAATATTTGTTCTAGTTCTGTGAAATATATCATTGGAATCTTGATAGGAGTTGCATTGAATCTATAGATTGCTTTGGGTAATATAGACATTTTAATGATGTTAATTCTTCCTATCAATGAACACATTATGTGCTTCCACCTATTTGTATTTTCTTCAGTTTCTCTTTTTAGTGTCATAATTTTCTGAGTACAGTTTTTTACATCCTTGGTTTGGTTTTTTCCTAGGTATTTTATTCTTTTTGGAGCAATTATAAATGGAATTGTTTTCTTAATTTCCCTTTCTGTCAGATTGCTATTAGCATATAAAAGGCAATGAATTTCTGGATATTAATTTTGTATCCTGCTACTTTGCTGAATTCATTTATCAGTTCTAGTATTTTCTTGGTAGAATCTTTGGGGTTCTCTACATACAGTATCATGTCATCTGCTATACATAATAAAGACAGATATATCTCCCTAGGCAAAGGAAAACAAAAGAAAAAATAAATGGGACTACATCAAACTAAAAAGGTTTTGCACAACAAAGGAAATAATCAATAACATAAAAAGAAAACCCACAGAATGGGAGAACATATTCACCAATACATATGATAAAGGGTTAATAGCCAAAATTTATAAAGAACTTAACAAAACTCAACACCAAAAAACAAAGAATCCAATTTAAAAATAGGCAAAGGACCTGAATAAACACTTCTCCAAACAGGACATACAAATGGCCAATAGACTTATAAAAAGACGCTCAGCATCACTAATCATCAGAGAAATGCAAATTAAAACCACAATATTATATCACCTCACACCTGTCAGAATGGCTGTCATCAATAAATCAACAAACAATTGCTGGTGAGGGTGTAGAGAGAGGGGAATCATTCTGTACTGTTGGTGGGAATGCAGATTGGCGTAGCCACTGTGGAAACCAGTATGGAGATAGCTCAAAAAATTAAAAATGGATCTGCCTTTCAACCCAGAAAACCCACTTCTGGGAATGTATCCAAAGGAACCCAAAACAATAGTTCAAAAGAATATATGCACCCCTGTAAGAAACCGTTCTGCGTGACATGGACCCAGCTCCCACTCGGAGATGCACAGAACCCACACCCGGATAGGTTCTCCTGTGGAGAATCAGGCCTACAATGTGCCTAGGCTGCTTTGAGTCTTGCTCTTGCTAAAATACTCCCTCACTTTGAATTGAGGACATTTACTACAAAGTAACTTCCTAAAATCCATGCTAAACCTTCCAAGGATGAGTGTAACCGGTTCAACCACTTTTGCCTTTTCATTTGCAAATATCCTTCTTCTGTAATGTGATTAGCAGCATTGGCTCCTTTGTTTTCTGTAAAAAGTAACCACCTAAAGTGGAAGCTGTGCATAGTAAAGTAGGGCAATCATGTAATGTGCCCAGAGATAGAAATAAAGGAGGTCACAGCAAGGGCCAAGGCTTTTGCTCCCCTTGAGAGAAAAACCATGCTGTCCCTTTTCCTCTACTGGAATCAGTAGTCTGTGTGAATGTCTCATTTCATCCATAATGACTCGGACACTGCAGCCCGGTGTCTGCATCACACCCCTGTGTTCATTGCAGCATCATTTACAATCACTAAGATATAGAAGCAGCCCAAGTATCCATCAGTAGATGAGTGGATAAAACAACTATGGGACATTTACACAAAGGAATAATATTCAACCATAAAAATAATAAAATGTTACCCTTTGCAATGGTATGGGTGGACCTAGAGAACATTATACTAAGTGAAATAAGCCAGTCAGAGAAAGACAAATACCATATGATTTCACTTGCATGTGGAATCTAATGAACAAACTAAACTAATGAGGAAGATGGGGACAGATTCATAGATAGAGACCAGGATGACAGCTCTGTGGGAGAAGTTAGGGGATGGCAGGATTCAGCAAAAATGAAAAAGGACTCGTGGACATGGACAACAGTGTGGTGATTGCTGGGGAGAGGGGATATGAGGAGGACAAATGGTAGTGGGGAAAATACAATACAGTACAATACAATAATAAAATAAAATAATTAAAAATAAAACATGCACACAAAAATTTTATTTATCTAACTAGAACTAAATAGGAAATATAACTTCAGCAATAAAATATAACATACCTAGGAATAAATATGGAAAAAATATACAAGGAGTTTATAGATCAAGTGGTTACATTTTATTGAAAATCATTAAAGAGCACCTAAATGAATGCATTTATGTATTTTATTTGTGGATTAGAAAATTTTTTTATTGTTGTCCAAGTTGAGTCTCCACTGTCCCCTGACTACCCCCCACTGCCCCAACCACCCCCACCTCACACACTCGATCCTACCCCCCTTTGGCTTTGTCCATGTATTCCTTATACATGTTCCTTGATGACCCTTCCCCTATTTTCCAAATTATAATGATACGTCTACCTCAAAAATTGATTTACAAATTAGTAATCTAATTTTTTTAAATCACTTCTGGGGAAGTAATTTAATAAACAGTTCTATAATTTATGTGGGAAATCAGAGGCCCTAAAGGAGCCTGAGTATTTAAGAAGAAGAAAAGCAAGTGGGGTCTCGGTCTTAATCATACACTAAGGATTATAATGCTGCATTAATTTAGGATTGTTGCAAGTAGAACAGAATAGAATCCAGAAGCAAGCCCACAGATATACAGAAAACATTTTTTAACTAATCTGTTGTATGTGATGGATTGAATGATGAGCTGTTTCTATCAAGCAGTATTTAGACTTAACATTAACAAATATAGGATGGTAGTGAAAAAACTTTCTTCTCATTTTCATCAAGATCAATATTTATGGGAAGCTACAATACATAGAACTGGGCCTGAGCTAAATGCAAATGATAAATTATGGACAAAATTAGACTTTTCATAAAAAGCATGTCTGTTGTAATAGGCACAGCCAATGACATTTGCTGAACATATTGATAATATAATACATCCCAAATTAAGATGGATCATTTATGAAAACCACCAAATGTGCTTTAAAATCAATCAACTACACCTCACATGTCATAAATCAAATAGGTTCCTTCTGTTAAGGACTCTAGGCCACATGCTTTGCACTTTATCATCCCTTCAAAATGCTTAGACAGACAAGATCTGCATTCAAATAACAACACCTTCATTGCTGAGCAACAACCTCCCCTCTCTGTAGCATTTCAACCTGTCTCAATGGTGAGGCTTTTGTCTTACTCTGGGTACGTCTCTGTCCAAGGAAATTAATCACGATACATCAAAATACCTAGTAGACAATCTGGGCTATTCTATTATAAAGGTGACCCTTTCACAGTTACCTAGGGGTAGGAACCAGCATCAGATGGAAGCATCTCTTCCCTCATTTACCACTAATGTCATTTGCTAATCAAAGGTTGCCAACATATTTTTGCAACTTTGCATTTTTTATTGAAGTGATTTAAATATTTAATGCTTTGATGTAAATACTTTGCTTAAATATTAATGTTAGAAATAACATTTCTATTTTTATTACTATGTAATAAAGTTTATACTCCTTTCTATTTTATGAATTTTATCTCTTTAGCCTCACCCCTACCTGTAACTATGCTTGTTATTGTTTAAACATTGCTGAATGTGTGGGGGATTTTTTAAAGTATCTATAAAATTAGAGAGCCTCTGATGGACAGGAAGATGTTCTTATGATAATGATAATTAGATTTACAAACCAAAAATTGCTGTAATTGTTTCTTTTGTATACATATGATCACTTTTATCCTTGAGGATGTAGTATGACTATATACAAGACAAGAGACCTTAATAACACTAAATTAGCAACTAGAAATGTATTTTTCCTTTAAATGAAAGTCCCTAGATGATTATTCTGAAATTTGTGGTAGCCGCAAAAAGTTTTCAGGGTCCTAGTCATCTTCCAGTTCACTGCCCTCCCTGAGATCATCATGTGCCCTGGAGCTCGGTGTCCAGGTTGCACCCAGACCCAGGCAGCAGGATGGAGAAAGTGCAAAGAAAAAGGGCAAAGGACTGAATTAATCATTGGACTCACAGTAGATATTCTTTCTTTGCAGATGGACTAAAGATTAAACAGAGAAATGCACTTAGTCCATGATTCCTCTCCTTTCCCTCTTCCTCCCCTCAGTCTCCTCTTCTCTCTCCCTCTCTGTTTCCCCCTCCCTCTGTCCCTCCTCTACCTCTCCTCTGCCTCTTCTTGTCTCTCTCCTTTCTGGAAAAGTGGAACTCCAAAGTTGTCCATACTTTTAACAAAACTGTGCTTTGTGAAACACTAACTCAACATGTGGCTTTATGTTCACGACACAAATGGTGACGTTGACTCATTTTCCCATCAACTGTTTTACATATGGGAAATACTCACCGAATTTGAAGTCTCATTTACTTCTAGTTTCAGTGGCATCATCTCTGAACATCAAGAATCCTGTTAGACCTAGAGCACACCAGACTCGCAAAAAAAGCATACGCCAAAGGAAGCTGAGGCATGACTGCTCGAGAGCCAGCTGTTCCACATGCAATTTTCCTCTGATAGTTCTGGGTACTGTTACCACAGTGACAATGACTTTCCCATGTCATTATCTATCCACAACAGTAAGAGAAGCTTTGCAGTCAAGATATTGTTTAACAGATGGAGTGCTTTCTGTTGGACATTACATACTGCTACAAAATATTTTTAAAAAATTAATAAAATTAAAAATAATATTTTTTAAAAAAATTAAAAAGAATCTTGTTAGACAATTCTTGAGGGAGTAATTCCAACTACTATTTTCACAGGAATTATTTATTATCCAACAGACACATAGTCATAAACTTTATACTTATTTCTATCCCCCTCTTTTTTTTTTTTTTTTACTAGCTGTCTAAGTAAGCAAAGCAATGTCCTATTTTAGAGTTGGAATTAACCATGTGATGGTCAAAGTCAGTGGTTCCCAATTAGGGAAATATATGGCAATCACCTGACAAGGGGGGATAATTAAAATCACTGTACCACCTGCACATTCTGCCCATAGATGCAGACCCAAAAGAATGGTGTTAGTCTCGTAGAGTAAAATAAACATAGGTAAGTCTACCATGTATATTTTGATAAAAATCCCAAATTGTGCTTAAATGCTTTTTTCCCCCTACTTAAGAACCACAGCTCTGGTCAAATTCCTCTTTAGAGAAATATAAAAATATATACATAGAACATAAAAATATAGTCTGCTACCTCAAGGACTATAAACACCAATAGGTAAGATGCATTTCATTTAAATTCATATTCCCAGTATTTGGCACAATGCTCTTCACAAAACAGTCAATTAATAAATTATGTGAAGTATGAGCATATAGCTGGTAGAAGCAGAGGTTTTTCTCAAAAAACGTGGGAAAAGGCAGAAGGAGTTCCTCTGTGCAGGAAGCAAACTGGGTGATTTCTCAAATATTTAAATGCATCACTATATGAAATTGCAGCACTCAATTGTCTTATTATGCTGTCCGTTGTGGAGCTCCCTTACTAGGACAGTATTTGCTCCTGCAGCGGATGCAGACGCAGCATCCAGAGCAATTCCTGGTACTGAGTGCTCAGACACTCAAACGCGTCCAGTGAATATTAAAGGAATGTATTCAAAGATTCCCTATTTGTAGATTTAGATTAAGAAAGTGTGCTTTAAAAAAAATAAATTTACTTTTCACTAGAAGGACACTATATACTCATTGAAAATAAAATAAAAACAAACTGATGTATAAAAATGTAAATATTACATAATATTCCATTAAAACTACTTTTACTAATTTGGTGAACAACTGCCCAGCCTTTTCTAGGTGCATGCATCTCTGTGTATATAATCTGTAGGAAAAGGCTGATACTTGCATAGTGTTCTGTCCACACACCATTTAACAAGAAATATATTATGCACATTTTGTTTCTTTGTGGTCAAAGCATCAATAGTATAAATATTTACATACTAAAAGGGAAACTATTTCTAACTTCAGACACTTTGTATTATTCAAATCGATGTTTTAAAAACATGATAAACAACGTAAATTTATTTTTCAATGTTTACAAGATATACTACTAAATGAATGTATGATAATTTATGTAAGCATACCCATATTGATGGATATTTGAGTTGTTTTGATGTTTTGCTATTGTAAACAACTAACATTCTTTTTATACATATAGTTATATATGTATATACATATATATACATATACATGTATATATTCAGAAGTCATGTTCTTAGAAGTAAAACTGTTGTTTAAAAATACATTCATTTCATATAATGATGAATAATACTAATTATCTTCCAATGAAGTCTTTTTTTAAAAAAAATTATTGATTGATTTCAGAGAGAGAAAGGGAATGAGAAAGGGAGAGAAAGATTTGTTGTTACATTTATTTATACATTCATTGGTTGCTTCTTGAATGTGCCCTGACCAGGATTGAACCCACAATCTTGGTGTATTGGGGTGCCACTCTAGCCAACTGAGCTACCCAGCCAGGGTTCTTCCAGTGACATCTTAGCTACTAGGATTCTACAAATAGAAAATGGGGATGTTCATGCACCTTTCCACCCTGCCACCATAATACACTACCCACATTTTAAACCTTATCAGCCTTTTGGATGTAAGAAAAAGTATATTATTATCTTAGTATGCATTATTTTAATTATAAGTGAGGTTGAGATTTATTAATGAGGTTCATATGTTTATAATGCTTTTGGATTCTTTTTGTGTTATTTTCTGCACATTTGTGTTGTTTTTTTGCACACTTTTCTTTTAAATAACTAGTGTTTGATTGATGTATAAGAACTTTGTACATTACAAAAATACATACTTTGTTACATGGGTATTTTCATAGATTATATTGATGGCTCCAGTTTTTCACTCTTTATCCATGCACTTTACCCTATAACTATGTTGTTCCTATGTTATTTTCTCATTCCTTAAATCTGAGCAGCCTTTATGCTTTGGCTAATAGTAAGCAGCAGGAATTATGATGTACAAATTCTGAGTCTTAGTCTCAAGAGGACCCCTGTGTTTCTGTGGTTTTATTGCAATCTGTCATTGGCACAAGAAGGACATGCCTAGTCTAGGCCACTAGTCCCAGAAGTAGGATGGATATCAAGGGTAGTAGTTCCAAACAACCCAGTTGCCTCAGACAAGTTAACCCTAGAGCCATCCAATCCACAAACTCTTTAGAGAGACCAGCTGAGATTAGTGCATAATCATGACTCAAGAGACATAACAAGTAATTCTGGTTGTTATGCCTCCAAATCTTTGAGTGGTTTGTTAAGCAGCAACAGGAAACTGATGCAATTGTCAAATAAGCTCCTCAATGTTTCAGCTCTGTTACCTTTCCTTCCTTCCTTCCTCCTTCCTTCCTTCTTCCTTCCTCCTTCCTTCCTTCCTCTCTTTCCCTCCTTCCTTCCTTCCTTTCTTCCTTCCTCCTTCTTTCCCTCCCTCCTTCCTTCCTTCCTTCCTCCCTTCCTTCTCTCTTTTTTCTTTATTCCTTTATAGTTCCCTTCATTCCCTTCTTTTTCCTCCCTTCCTTCTTACCTGCCTTCCTTCCTCCCTTTCCCCTTCCTTCCCACTCTTCCTCCCTCCCTTTCTCTCTCTCCCCTGTATTTATATACAAGGTCTGTCCAGAAGATACCCAGTCATGTAATATGAAAAATGGAGACATTTACTGAAGAAGATACAAGATACAAGAAACTTTGTACACAGGACAGTGATGCCTCAGTCCCCTTCAAAGTAGGCATGTTGGGACCTCACACAGGTCTCCCAGTGTCTCTTCCACTATTCAAAACACTCTGCAAAATCTTTGTTGGAATCACCACCAGCTGTCCTCTCATATTTTCCTGAATCTCATATATGGTCTGAAATCGCTTTCCTTTCAAAGGTGATTTTAGTTTTGGTGATTTTAATTTAGTAAATCTCAAAGTAGATTTAGTTTTTGGAAAAGCCAGATGTCACAGGATACCAAATCTGGGCTGTAGTGGGGCTGAGTCACCTGGGTAATTTGATATTTTGCAAAAATCTCTGCACAAGAAAGATGTGATGCATTGTCTTGATGAAGCTGCCAATCACCAGTTGCCCATAGCTGCAGTCTTCTGCATCATCTGAATAGTTTACATGGAGGAATGTTCAAGCTTAATACAACATCTGATGTAGATTCATTGCTCTACTCTCTCAATCATTTTGAATGCAATAGCCACACAGTACACATGTTCACTCAACGGGTGTCTATCACCCCCATTGTCTACTACTATGAAGTCGTTATTGTTCACACATGTGCATTCCAATCCACTCTCCTTGGCTGTCAGGTTACATCAATGTCATGCACACCATTCTTGTTAGATGAACAATGGCTGGACATTTTCTGGACAGACTTTATGTATGTGGCAAGATTAGTATCCTCCATTTTTCATTTTGTAAACTTTTTAGCTCACTTTATATTTTTATTTTTTGTTGACATTTTTGTTTGGAAATCACATTAAATTTATTCATCAATGTAGATAAAATGTTTAACACCTTTCTCTATCAATTAATATTGGTTGATATCATCATTTAACTGTAACATGATACTTTATTGCATGGGTTACTGTCATTTATTCGTACTTATAAGCTATGCTTTGTTGAACATCTTCCCTACATTTTTTACACTTGTCCTATTATCACTTCAGAGATCTCTGGAAGTGTAACTGCTGGTTATATACATTTTAAAACCTTTATATGTAATAATATGGTCGCCAGGAAAAGTTATATAAAATTATACTCACACCAACAATTTATAATAATGTATGTTTTCTGCATACCCTGGACACTTGAATATTAACGTTTTATATATTCATCCATATAATAAATAAACAATGATAGAAGCAAGTAGTTTAAATTTATTATATGTACATATACTTAGGAACTACAAAAAAGTCATATCATATGTGATTAACAGTACTCCAAAGAATGCTTGCTTCTCTGGAAAAATGTTATGATTTTAGGAATCTCTGTGATCTATATGGTAGCAGCACATTAATATTTTCCTCGTGATTGTTACAGCCCCCCACTTTGTTTGCCAGAAGACACTTTCCTTTATACTTTAATCCATTCCCCATGTGCTGTAGAATCTTAAATAGGATCAAACTTCTAATTTTAATAGTGCTTCTTACACCTTAATTACTGAATTTTGCCATGTATAGTGCACACCCATATTTTTGTGTGCATTTTACACCAGATTATTGTACCCATTATTATACCCATGCTATGTAATCATTATACCCATGTATAATGTGCATCCTTATTTTTCCCTCAAAAATTTGAGCAAAAAGTTCCCATTATGCATGACAAAATATGGTAATTTGCTTTTAAATGCCACTGAAGATTTGTTTGCAGCACATCCACCTGTAAAAGTTTAAAAGTGCATAAAAAATTTTAAAACACTTCTCTTTTCAAGGCAAGATAAAAGTAATTCCAAAAATATAATGAGAATGTTATGCTATTTTAATAATGGGACAGGTTTACTTTCCAACAATGAAATTCTCCTTGCTCCTCCCAATCCTATTCCCTAAGGCTTTTTAATATTCCAAATTTCACTTAAGACCTGATTTCCTTTAAATTTTCTTTTTTATTAGAAGGAAATATGTGTATCTCTGTCATTATAATATCATTCTTTCACATGAAAGCCATAGCCCTGGCTTGTGGCTCATTGGATTGTGTGCCAGCCTGTGAACCAGACTGTCGCTGGTTCAATTCCCAGTCAGGGCATGTGCCTGGGTTGCATTCTAGGTCCCCAGTAGGGGGCACATGAGAGGCAACCACACATTGATGTTTCTCTTCCTCTCTTTCTCCTTCCCTTCCCCTCTAAAACTAAATAAATAAAATCTTAAAAAAAAGAAAACCACAAAAACTGTGTACCTTACAAATAATAAAGTTAGTGAGATTTAGATCTCAGATTAATTTGGGAGCTCTGTCCAATTTCAAATTCATAGAAAATTACTTTCAATATTATGCACAGAAGTCTAGCAATGATCTTATCAAAATAGAGCACAGGAATCCAGGTCTGGCAAGAAAAAGGACAGTGTGTTTGCACTGTCATTTTACCACACCCTCTTTTAGCATGCATAAACTGATTACCCAGAATTCAAGGTGACCCAACTACTCCTCGTAACAGCCACTGCTTTAAGGGTGAATCATAAATTTAAGCCTAAATTCATGACAGTTTCTTAATTTGGTACAGATAATGCAAAACATAGCAGTCCTTCTAACTTGGATAAAAGAAACCCTCTTTTTTCAATGAATTGAACAAAAAATTATGTTGCTCTAAAACTAGCAGTAATCCCCTTTCTACTTTGAAAGGAATCCCCTACAGGACGGAGCCAGTACTCCAAAAGAAAAGAACAGACAGAAATGGGGTCTCAGCCTTGCGAACATTTTTTTGACCCCAAACCCCTGAAATTTATTTATTAAAATTGTATATATTTTCTTAAGTATATTTTATTGATTATTCTCTTATAGTTGTCCCATTTTTTTCATCCCTTTATCCCCACTCCACCCAGCACCCCTCCACCCTCCAACTCCCCCCACTCTTAGTTCACGTCCATGGGCTGTACATATACACGTTAAACAATGAAGCTCAGTGTTTTATTTGTAGATGGTTCAGTCATATAAGCCAATAAAATAGTTATTTTTTATGCCACCTTCAGTAGGGATATATTTATAATATTAAAGGTAATATTTTTGTAGAACATTCCTTAGAATGACAGTAAATTAAAATCTTGATATTTGGTACAACCAAGAAAGTGTCCCCTCTGGTATCACATATGAAAGAAAGATTCCAATATATTGTAATAAAAATGGCACTCACTAATTTGAGAGGAAAATGTGTTTCCTAAAGCTCCTGCTTGATGGTTATCCATGCACTGCCCCAGAACACAGTAGATGAAGCAGGTTTTCTAATCTCTGTGTCTGATATTATATTTTCTACATGGAACATCTTTTATCTTTTACTTTGAAGGTTATGAAACATTGCTTAGAATGTGGGTCACAGTTATCTTGTCAAATAAAAAAATTTAGTGAGTTATAAATAATTTCAAAGACAGATCTCTTCAACAACCAAAACAAAAACAAAAATGAAACAAAAGAAAAACCATTTGGAAACATTTTCGTCCTGCTAGTGCCTAAGATGAAGACAAAATGTCAACCGGTATCCAAGTAGGGACCAAATTAAATTCATTATTACATTCTGTTTACACTTCAAACCTGAATGAAAAGTGTTTATTTAGCGAAAAGGCTCAGCCTTGATTACATGTCATTGCTGTCCATTATTGTCTCAGCTGTGCTTGACTTTCAGAAACCTGCTGGAAAGTTGCATTCTTATATTTCAGAGTTGAAAATAAAATGAGTTTGTGTTTTGGCTATCACTACCTGTAATCATCTTAATCATTGCTTCAGGAATCTAAATATTTAATTTTCTACAAGAATTAAAAGTAATTTTTTAAATTCCTAATCAATTCTTGACTTTCAGTCAATATCAATATTAGCCAGCTCCACACCCACTGGCACAAATTCTCTTGAAACGTCAGTATAATTTCCCCTTCCTATCTGCAAAGTGTTGGCCTTAACTACTAAAGGATTGATGTACTTACTCCAAAGTTTATTTCCTTCACTGTTTGAAGCACTTTATGGCACTTAAATGAACAGTTACACTCATTTATTTCTAAAAACATTTCATAACTGAATGTCAATGGAACTATATTAATGTTTTACTCGTGCTTTTTCCTCTAGCATGTGTAACAAAACTGAAGAGTGAAGAGTGCAGGGGTACTAGAGGACTGACGAAGTCAGAGGAGCCCCAGGGAAGAGCCTCCTAAATAGGACTTAACTTTCTGATCAAGACAGTAAAAGCATGAGACTCCAGGAGAAAAAAGATTTCTATTCATCAAAAGATTATTATTTTTCTCTCGCTGAAGTCTTCAGAGAGGGTTTCTGTGATTTTTCTCTGTCCTCTGACACTGGAGGAAAATGTAGACACACATTGCTACTGTAGGGAATGTGGCTTCACAGAGGATGGTAAGTGGAGACACTGTGTCATTTGTACTGGGAGGGGGTGAGGAGAACACTTCCTCTGCTCAGGACCCCTTCCCTCCTTTCCTAGTTACTGTCATTTACTCCTCAGCTCTCAAAGGACACTCAGGATTTACATAATCCCCCTTGTAATACACTCTACAACCCTCAGTAATGTATTTCATAGTATGTATCAGCTTTTAGAATTGTACTTATTTAATCATTTTCTCTTTAATATCTGCCCCTCACCATGTCCCATTAACTGAGCTGTAAATTCCAAGAAAACAAGGATCATATCCAACTTGACCACTGTGCATATATATACATGTAAAGCTTTATACATAATAAACATCAGATATGTATTTTTGAAAAAAAGAGGACTGAGTAAGGACACAGGGACCATATCACCGGATCTGCATGCTCTGAGAGGGAGATGAAAGAGGATCCTGGATACTTCCGAACCTCAGTCTTGAAGTGCATTCCAGGGGGCGTGGGAGGCTGGACATGAATGCAAATTCTTCCCATGCCTGCTCACACTATGTAAGGAATAAAGTATCAATACGTAAAGGGATACGAGAGAGTAAAATTGGGATTTCTCCATGCCTACATGCACCCTAGAAAACTAATTTTTGGTCTGTATTTTTAGGTATTATTTTGTTAATCAAACTTCTTAAATTAACAATGGGGCAAAGTGCTCCTGGCAGAGACAATGTTTTGTATTCACAAAATCATTTTATCTTCCTACTAGGAACACAGCTCCTCTACATTTTCCAACCTTGTACATTTAGATCAGGGCCACGCAATTTCCTTCACCTATGGTACATGGATAAAAATGAGCACTATAAAAATTTTTTTTTGCATCATCTTTTCTCCTCATGGGGATCAGTCTTACAGGGCACATATAGAAGATAACAATAGTGTAAACAGAAAGACACTGAGTCCCTGAGTGAAGCAGGCTTCACATGCTTCTCTCCCCTCTAACCCCCTCAATTAGTGTTCACACCACCACAAGAGACCAACTTGTATCGTGTTGTGTTAAGCCACAAGAGTCTGGATTCGTTTGTTACACTTAGCACCCTAACTAATAGAGTACTGTACCTTGTTATTGCCACCCAAACTGCAAAAGTTAGGGGCAAGAGGAGAGAGGTGAGGTCCATCTCTGAACAACATTCTGGAAAACAGTCACCAAGACGATACCGAAGGCAGGTGGGTATCACTGGTAGTGGAATGGTACCTATTTACTCGTATTTCATTTATCCTTTGACTTTTGTGACTGTCGTGGAGATAGGTCTCATTGTCTTCATTTGTGATGCTCCCAAATTACCCCACGTTGTGTTAAGCTTTTGGGGAATAATTAATGAATGCCTGATGAATTAATGAATGCCTGATGAATGACTTATAGTATTTGCCTTTTCATACAAACTATTCCATACATTACAACATAATTGAAAAGTGTAGTACGGAGAAAAAAACATGAATTCTGGAAGCAGAAAATTCTTGCCTTGAGGCCTAATCTACCACAGCTGGACAGAAAGGGGTGTTCTGACACAGCCGCACAGCTAGCTGTTATAAGGCAACATTTATTAACCATCCTTTGTGTTTATTTAGGTTTCTCATCTTCAAAAGGAATATTATAACTGCTTATCATAGGAATTAGTGGAAGACATAATATTCTTCTCAAGTCATTTAAAGTCTAAAAATATAATTACCCAGAGTGGCGTTTTGGTTCATTCTCATTTTTGGTTTGTATATTTCTAAAATACACAGGTAGAAAGAGACCATTTTAATGCATTGATTTGATGTAGTTATAGAACTCATTCCTTCAGGTTATTTTTATTTCATTTTCCTTCTCTCAAACATATTCTAGCACTATGTATTGTTCCTTAGGCAAAGTCTGGAACTAAGAATATTATTTATTTTATCTTCTGATTAGGATGACAGACTTGGAGCAAAAGTTATATATATGTAATATATGTGTAATATATAATAAATGCAATATATTATATATGCAATATAATGTATATGTAATGCATAACATATGCATAATACATAATATATGTGTTATATATATTACATATAAAGTGTGGCTAAATGCCTCAATGTTTATTCTAGATCAAATGTGATAAGAATAAAGCAAAACATTTAGTGAGTAGTCAGGATATTTGACCCTTTTTTAAAGTGAGAGTTAAAATCTTTTTATGAAAATTTGATAATATATTTTTTAAAATCCTGTCTGGGTTGCACAGTGGGTTGGAGCAGTTGTCTTGCACAGGAGAGGGTTGCAGTTTCAACCCCTCGGAAGGGCACACACCCGGGCTGCAGGTCCAGTCTCTGGTCTGGGTATGCCAACTGATGTTTCTCACCTCTCTCTCCGTCCCTCTCTCTCTCTCTCTCTCTCTCTCTCTCTCTCCCCCCCCTTCTCCCCCACCCTCTCTTTCTTTTTCTCTCTCTAAAATTAATAAACATATCCTCAGGTGAGGAATAAAAATTTGACTTAAAACATTCTCTCTCAATATAGTGATGCATTTCCTATTTATCAACTAAAATTTAAGTGTTGTGTTAAAATTTGATTTGTGTAGTTTGTCCTATAGATACACATGTAATTCTCCAAATGTTCACTATTATTTCACTTTTACAGTGAAATAATCTCAATGTAGCAAATGAACAGAAAACTGAGACTTAGAGCTGCCCAGAGGCAAGACCCAAAACATTTCAAAGTTCAGTTGATGAATTTATAAAACTTGTGTGTTTTATGAAGGTGAGACCCTCAGGAATTTCAGTGGCCAACTTTGCCTTGTTTTTCTCCCCTTTTTTCATTAGGTTTGACATTTCTGAGGCAGAGCTTCATTACAGACAAGCAATCTATGGTGATAGACTGGGGAAATGAGACTTAGCAGTAGATGTGGAGAAAGGAAGAGGTGAAAAATGAGCACTGAATTGGAATAGTGTGGTGAATTTTGACCTCTTTCATCTCATAGCACACATAAACTAATTACTAAAATTCTGCAGCACAGAATATATTTATTATATTATAATATTATATTATATTATATTATATTATATTATATTATATTATATTAATTTTGCCAACCTGACCAAAAAAAATTGGTGTCATTTTGATTCATTCACACTAGAGGGCTATTGTGTTGGCTCCTGTTACATTTTTTATCTAACAATCTAAGGAAAATGAGGTCAGTGTCCCTGACTAAATAGTCAGGTATTGCATGCTTTAAAAATTCTTGTGGCACACCAGTGGAAAGGCACTGGAATGGGGCTCTGGAGGTCCATCACCACTGTGTGATGTGTCTCTGTGAAATATGAGAGACTGCTGGAGAAGGCTCTTAAGATTCAAGAGCAAACTCATTTGTTTTGATCTGTTACTCAAGATCAATAATCTGGCTCTGCGGCTACTACAAAAAGGAAATGACAAAATTGATAAAATATGCCACTTTTTTCTGCATTCTATAATCTTCTGGTGCTGATGTACGGTGACAAAAAAGCCAAAAGGGTAAGCTTTGCTTAACCAGCAACTAGAAAAACACATAATAACAACAACCACTACAACACCAACTGCCCGATTTCTCCATCTCATTCTGCTTTTCAGGGAACCTGATCTGAGATGAGGTGTCTAGAAGACAGCAGCAGACTTGAGATCAGGATGAGGTCAGTGAGCTACAGTGTTTCCTGCCCTCCAGAAACTGAGCAGGAGAAAACCCAATGCCCAACTCCAGGGAGACCGCCAAGGTATCATTTTCCTGATGGATTTATTTTCACCCTGGGTTAAGCTCTGTGATTTTGTGGGATCCCATTGTTGAGAGACCTAAGGTGGATGAATCAACTTTATTAATTTGTAATAATGGATAATATGACTTTCGCTTAACTGTAAGATTCATGTGACAACTAGGATGAAACCTTCCTTTCACCTGGCAATTTAGTACAATTGAATTAATAAACCGAAGGCTTGAATGAAAACAAAGAGCTCTGAGTACTCTGGCATCTTGAGTCATTGTTCCCAACCCACACAGACTGTAATTTTCTTGTAAGTATATTTATGTTTCCCCAATTGTGTGGTGTCTCTTCCAGTTACTGACAGACAAATACTGCTCAGTTCTGGCTGATTGAGGTTTCCTGAGTCTACATCAGTGACTCCAAATGCAGATTCACAAAAAAAGGCACTAGGCTGACTGCATAAGCATCCATTAAAGATCCAGTTAAAAACACAAATTTTTAGCACCCACCCCAAGCCTACTAAACCAGAATCTACAAATGTGGAGCACTGGCATTTTTATATTTTCATAATCTCCCAATGCAATTTTAATTCCATAACATTGTTACTGCTACAGGAATATTTATTCTACTTTCCAACTTTGTTTCTGCTGCCCCTTGCTTCTCAATGAGAGTGATGTGTCTCTTTTGTGATTAAAGAGCCACCAGATGTCTCTTTAATAATTTAATCAAGTGATTAAGGATTAGCCTTCATCTGACACTTCCAGTATTCTGTGATTTGATCAAAGCCAAATTAGTCTTTGTTTACAGATTATAAATAGCATGACAATATTAAACAAAAAGGACTTGAGTCCCTGTCCCCTAAATCATAACTTGTACATACTATTTTTAAAATCACTTAATGGAAAAAATTTAGACTAAATGTCTACTTGATAAATAATGTCTGTTTATATAAATGATAGTCATTACATTTGTAATAGACATACATTTTTTAGTGTTCCTTTCGGGTAAATTTTCACATGTCAGAAGTCTAAGATCTAATCAGTTTGGTCAGACTGGTATTGAGCCTAATTTTGAGAAACATGTTCCAATGCACACATAAAATTAAGCTGAAAAAAATCTGCTAGCAGGAGTTTACAAAAATATGAACTTCTGAAAGACCACAACAAAATAGATTTTTTTTCATTTTACCTTTCATTTCAAGCAGTCAAGACATGAAACATCATTGAGATAGTATATTTTTCTAAGAAATTTTAGTTCTAATAAAATATATTGAAGGATTCAGGGAAGACTTCTTTTGATTTCCTTTGTATCTGTACCTCTGAAAACAGGAAATGTTGAAAGTAAGGTTTAGACATGATAGATATTTTGGGGCCTACTTGCATAATGAGAATACCTGAGCCTATTTATTTGAGGGAAGCTTAGTGAAAATAATCAGAGAATAATCTACTAAAGGAAATTGAAATCATTTTGTAAGTTCCCCCTTTATACTCCCTCCCCCTATCATTTTCTCCAGTGGAATGGAGAGGGAATAGAGCTACTTAGAAAAAATTTAATGTTTAATGGATGATTATTTTGGGGTGAGGGATTAACTACACTACATAATAATTATTCTCACATGAATAAAAATGAGGAAAGAAGACACGTTTAGCAATAGCCAGAATCATTCACATGTATCTGGCCTGATCATTTGCTGTTTTGATTAGCTTTGATGTTCACCTTTATTTTTGCTTTCATTTTAAATTCATGAAATATCTCTTTTTCATTTCATTGGTAGTTTTATTGAGATTATGAGATGATTAAATATTTTTTACTATAAATCTATTTGTTCTAGGAGAAATGTGTAGTGGCTATCAGGATTCTGGTTACAACTCCAGGTAATTGGGAGAAAGTGCATGGACACTAAGACCCACTTGAGGATTATAACAGGAGACGAAAGGGAAGCAAGACTGAGCTATAGCAAGTGAAGCAGAAGCATTACGCCAAGGGATAGCAAAACCAAAATAAAGAGCGAGGCAGACAGTCAAATATACAAGATCTGTCCTGAAAAAGTTCAGCCAATGTTAATATAATGAGAACGGTCTGTATGACATCGATGTAATCTGGCAGCCAAGGATAGTAGATGGGGATGTATGTGGGTAAACAATGATGACCTCACTGTACTAGTCAGTAGCAGAGTAGACACCCATTGAGTGAGCATGTGTACTGTGTGGCTGTGGCATTCAAACTGACTGAGCAAGTACAGCAACGAATCTGCATCACATTTTGTGTTAAACTTGAATACTCCTCCACAGAAACCATTTGGATGATTCAGAAGGCCACAGGTATGGGCAACTGATGATTGGCAGCTACACCACGACAACGTGCTGGCTCATGCATCACATCTTATGCAAAGTTTTTTGGCAAAACATCAAATCACGCAGGTGATCCATAGGACAGATTTGGTGCCCTATGACTTCTGGCTTTTCCCAAAACTAAAATTGCCTTTTAAAGTGAAGAAATTTCAGACTGTTCATGAGATTCAGGAAAATATGACAGGGCAACTGATGGTGATTGGGAGAACTGTGTGAGGTGCCAAGGTGCTTACTTTGAAGGGGGCTGAGGTATCATTGTCCTATGTATAGTGTTTCTTGTGTCTTGTATCTTCTTCAGTAAATGTCTCTATTTTTCATATTACATGGCTGGATACCTTCTGGAGAGACCCCATACATCGTTAATCTGAAAGAGCAAGGAGTTTTCTTCTACGTGCCAATGCTTATCAACTGTTAGACTGCTTGGGCTCTAGTGAAGAATGTGAGGTTACAGCCCGGTTCAGGGTGATACAGCACTATGATTGATTAGCTATCAATTTCATGGATGGAAGAAAAGAGAGCCATGACAAATGTGCCCAGTGTTCATGATCTCATGTCTAAATGATGAGAGAATATGGTACAGAGGCCAAGGAACATTCAGCTTTGTACATTGAAAGTACTTAATTTCATTTTTAAGTATGTTTTATTGATTTTGCTATTATAGTTGTCCCATTTTCCTCCCTTTTATTTCCCTCCACCCTATACCCTCCTCCCACCTGTATTCTCCCACTTTAGTTCATGTCCATGGGTTGTACATATAAGTTCTTTGGCTTCTACATTTTCCATACTATTCTTAACTTCCTCCAGTCTATTTTGTAGCTTCCATTTATGCTTCTTATTCCCTGCACCTTTTCTGCCTCTCTCCCCCTCCTACTCCCCCACTAATAACCCTCCATGTGATCTCCATTTCTGTGATTCTGTTCCTTTTCTAGTTGTTTGCTAGTTCATTTTGTTTTTGTTTTTTTTAGGTTCAGTTGTTGATAGTTGTGAGTTTGTTGTCATTTTACTGCTCATATTTTTTATCTTCTTTTTCTTAGATAAGTCCCTTTAACATTTCATATAATAAGGGCTTGGTGATGATGAATTCCTTTAACTTGACCTTATCTGCCTTTCCATTCTAAATGATAGCTGTACTGGATAAGTAATCTTGGATGTAGGTCTTTGCCTTTCATGACTTCAAATACTTTTTTCCAGTCATTTCTTGCCTGTAAGGTTTCTTTTAAGAAATCAGTTGATAGCCTTGTGGGAACTCTTTTGTAGGTAACTCTTTTCTCTTGCTACTTTTAAGATTCTCTCCTTATCTTTAATCTTGGGTAATGTAATTATGATGTGCCTTGGTGTTGAAAGTAATTTCTGATAAGGCAGTAGTTTCCTGTGTTCTAACAGGTCGATGAGTTATCAATTCAGGGACACTAGGAATAAAAGCTCTAATTTCTGTGAAAGTAAGTTTTCTGAATGGAGACACAGTGAGAAATGACAAGTAAAGCTTATTATAGAAACTCCATGCTGTTAACCAAACCCCCCTTAACACCAAGTGCCCAGTTGGTGTAATTTCAGTAATTGCTCACTGGTAAAGTCTCAGAATGTCAAAACCAGAATAACTGGGGGCTGATGTCAGCTATCTAATGTCTTAAAATCATGTAATAATACAAGGTCTTATTGGTAAACAGAGTAACAGAGTTTGGTGGTGAAGTTAGCACAGAAGATAAAATGTGCCACATTCGCTGGGGCGCCAATCATTACTGAGACAGTTTTGCCAGTGTAAACGGGATAGCTGGGAGATCAGATCTGAGTGAATGATATTTCAGAATACGTAAGAGATGAAATGATGGGCAGCAGCATCTCAAGTCACCTGAAACTGTGTCATAGGTGATGGTGTATTGTCACCAGAAACCTCTGCAGGTGGTCTTCAAAGTTTTGAAAATGGCACTTGAAACCTATATAATTTTATTAACAAATGTCACCCCAATAAATTTAATTTAAAAATGAAAAAAAAGAAAATGTTGTTGGAGAACTGAATATCCTGATGAAAGCTTTTCCAAGTGGGCTCTTTCTTCACATGCCCTCTTAGAGGAAGCCTATTTAGCTCTTCCTGGTGCAGAGATTCACACAGTGGCTAAGGCCTTGCTATCTGAAGTCAAATAACCCTTGGGTCAAATAAGTGCCATGATGTAGTATCTATATGAACTTTCAACGGGTTATGTAGTCTTTCTAAGATACATCTTCTCATATGCATGAAAATAAAGTAAACATAGCAACTCAGCTACAAAGATTAGATGAGATAATATATGTCAAGTGATAAGACAGTACCTGGCATAGTAAGCCCTCAGTTAAATATTATATTTAAAACAAACAAACAAAAAAAAAGGATTGTCCTCAGGTGCTCTGAATTTTTAGGTTCTGTAATTATGAGCCCTGATATACCTGGTAACCATATGACCTTGCTGTGCTGGCTTTAGCCTAGGCAGCAGGACCCGTTGTGAGCTGAAGTTTTGGCTCATCATGATCATTCCAGGCCAAATCATGAGATGTCCAGTATTTTGGAGGGAGCAACTCCAAAATTAAAGATAGATGTGATGGTGATAGTTCACTTCCCCGTTGCGGCTCCAAGAGCCAGCTTCCAAGAAGTAAATACGAGTTGGAGGGCCATCAGGTTCCCACGTGCGTGGGCACACTTTAGGACTGTGCTGCAGCTGCGTGAGATAACGTATACTAGGACTTTGGCAAGTAGAAAAGAGCAGCTACCAGTAGAAATTATAAACATTTCTCTCCCTTAAAGTGAATGTTTATTGGGAAGAGTTGAGTCTGGGAAATTTACAATGATTTACCATTAAATCATGATGAAGCTTAAAATCCCCAGAGGTCATCCTCACCTTTCAACACAAACATTGTTCATCTTCTGAAGACCGAAATAGGCTCTAAAAAGTGGTTCATGGCATGTGTTCACATCAGGAGGGCCAGAATGCAACCTAGAGTGCCTGGTAGAGCTCCCCCGAAAGAAGAGAAAAGTCAAGGACAAATCTTCCATTTCATTTCCTGAGCTTTAGCTATGACTCAAGAGAAACAAAAGACCCCAGATCTGTAGGGGTCAGATTGTGTACAGTTTCTCCTCCAAGACTAACAGAAATCTGGGGTCAAGTAGTTCTAGACTGTGATTGTTGGAGCTGCAGTGCAAGAGGGCAATACAAGGAAACTGGTCAGTGAAATTAAAAAGCCCAGGTCCAACATCCAAATAAATCACCAGTCCAAAGACTCCAGGCAGAGAGCAAGATTTCATGTGCAGTTTCCTGGGTGGAAATTGGAAGAGAATGCAGGTTCCAAGGCATGATAAAAAGAAAGTTCTTAAAAGGGTTTAGCAGCATGAACACCAAGTTTCACAAATCATGAAATTCCATGAGAGTTTTAGTCCCAGTGTGGTACACATAGCCAGGAAATGTGCCCTTAATCTAAGTGGTCAGGGACTTAGGAGTGTGTTATTATTATATACAGTTACACGAAAATCCCTTCTAATGAGGGAGTTTGACCTTTACTCACGTCCATGCTGACTTTGTTTTTCACTAATAAAGTGAACGTGAAAATCAAAACAGGTATCCCATCCCTGCCAATGCTTCTCTTTTCCAAAAGGCCCCTGTTTCTCTTCAGTATGCCTGACAAATTTGAATTGCAGAAAATAATTTCCACTAGTACTACATTATAAAAAATTCAACTAGCAATGAATGAACTGTTACAAATGTCACAAGATGGGTGACAAAACCACACGGTTGGGAACTAGACATCGCATGATCATTCTTGATGGTAAACCAGTTCATTTTTGTCACTGTAGGATACCAAGTAAGCTTGTTCCCACGTATTTCTATCAATTTACAACATGAAGTGCAGTCGTAGTCCTCTGCAAGGCAAGAGCATGGAGTAGACAAAATGCCAACTTATAAGGGGCTCAGTACTGATGATGAGTGCTGATTCAGCACACAAGAAGCCACTCTACACTGAATTCCAGAACTCTGAGGTAGAACTACTCAAATGTATTACTATTAGTCCATTGAACTATTATTGGTAATGATGAATAAGGCTGGTATCACAATGGTTCTACCACTGGATTCACATAAGTGATGAACTCATCCAGGGAGACAGATGTAAATTTCCCTATTTCTGTAACAGAAGGGTAATGGAAAGCTCCACATCATTCTTCACAGCTAACACTGAGCTCTTAGAGAATGTTCTTTGTTGAAGATAAAATATCAGAAGCATTCAAAGCATTTTATCTATAAAACATCAGTCTTCAGAACAAGAAGTTGTTGAATTCCTGAAATATCTTTCCACAGGAAAATGGACCAGAATTTGAAGTACATGTTAAAATGCTTTAATGTATGTTTCACTGCCACCAGGGGAATAACGACTAATAAAAACCAGTAGCTATTTTGGGGAAATTGAATATGAAAGGATCTTTTCCATAATTAGAAGTATAATTTCATATTCAAAGAAACTCAGAATGTATACAGTGGAAAGGCAGTTTCTGAATTCTAAGCTTCCAAACTAATTCGGACTTAAAATAAAGGATCCACCATTTTCAGAAAAAGGAATTGGCCATCCATTCCAGTGATATCTGATGTTTATTTAATAGCAGAAGACAAGCATGCTGGGAAAACACTACAAGGAGCAAAGCAATAGGGAAATAAATTGTGCTATAAACACACATTTCTCAAACTTTAATATGAGAAATATTTGAAACACTTAAGGTTGATGTTAAATGCAAATTCTGGCTCAGTAGGTCTTAGATTCTACTTTTCTATGTTCTCAGATGATGTTGATGCTGCAAGTCTGGAGAACAGTCCTTGAGTAACAGTTACAAAACAATACAAAAGAAAATTAGCATCATACAGAGGGGCCTGCATTTCTATATTTATCTAAAGTCCCTGTTAATCAGAATTGTCCTAAATTAATGGTTTTTTAACTTGGCTGCATGTTTGAATCACCTGGGGGCTTTTCCAAACTCCTGCTGCCCAGGTGACACCCCAAACCTATTCAGTTTGAATCTTGAGAGTAGTACCCAACATTGGTGCTTGTTGAAGGTCCCCAGGTCATCCAATGTGTCGCCAAGAGTGAGAACCTCTAGCCTGGATAGATTTTTAATGGCTTAACAAACAAAACTTAAGTCCAAGTCTTCTTAACTTCAGCTCAGTAACCAAGTACTTTGACAGATGTCATGGTTGCTAAAAACATCAGCCCAAAAAAATCAAGAAAAGCCCTGTGCTGTTTTAATGATTTCCCCCCAGGTTTTTTTTAGGCAACTTTATAGTGACTTTTCAGAATGAGGTCCCCCTTCCCTTTCTCTCGAATGGATACACATTTTGCTGGCACTAGTTCACCATAGTCTTCAGGAAAGAAAAACAGAGCTTTCTGAACACAAATTGCCATTAATTAACACACACATACTAATTAATAACCCATAATGTATCCCAAGTTCAGCTTTATATTCAATATTGAAACAGCTTCAGTTTTCCCATTATTACAGAAAAGGAACACTTCATATAACACCCATATCTGCAATGGAAAAACTACTAATAGCAGCACCAGCAAAGGGAAACAAAATTATAATTATAATACTTGTTGTCAATATCTTGATCTGCAAACAATGCAGCCCTATAGGGGGTGGGGAACTTCAGTTGGACAGAAATTATCCACACCACTGAACATTACTACATTTAATGTTCCCATTATGGGAACATTATGGGTCTGAAACATTTTACATACTAATGCATGTTTCCCTACTCATGTGCATGATAATTAAAAAGCAAAGATAATCTTGTCCAGTAGTGTCTACAACATAAATTTTTAAATGTTTACATCAATGGCAAGTCAAAATTTATTCTTTCAAAATTCTTTCTAGTACTGATATAGCAAAAGAAATCTCCCATATCCCAAATATTTGGTATCTTATTTCTTTCAAATTAACATTTCATTCATTTTATTCCTGTATTCAGTATCCTTTTATTCATTTGACTGGATATAGAGTAGTTAGCAAAACCAGAACAGCCCCATCCTTGTTAGAATTTACAACATAAGAAAGGCAGATAGACATCCCTAAAAATACTACAGTATCAAACATAAAATCATCAAATGGTGGCTGTGATAAATGCTTTTAGAAAGCAAGGAATGCTGTGATATGAGACTCTAAGACAGGCAGTTTGACCTGTTCAAGAGGGTATGGGAAGATTGTTCTGAAGAAGCAACACTTGAACTACAATCTGGAGGATGGTCAGATGATTCCTGGTGTGATTCCAGCTGGACAGAGTTAATTTGACTCTGTGCTAAATCATCTTTTACATTATATTTTCCCAAAGTATTTAGAATCTCCTTTTGGAGAATGTTTTTAAGAAAGTAAACCAAACTCTTCAGTAGGGGTGACCAACTGTCCCTATTTGCCTGAAAGTCTATATCTGGGACACTCCTCAGTCTCAGGGAAACTAGGACCCTTGGTCTCTCTACCATAGCCCTGGAATTCCAACTAGGCAGCAGCTTACACTGAGACTCTTGTGAGCAGTGACTGAGTTTTAGCCATACTTTTCATTGCATTCCCACACCCACCTCTAGCACAGGTGCTGATTGATAATTAGGAGAATGAAGTAATGCTGTCACATTAAATTACAGGATTATATGTCATTTGCAGATCATGCCTAAAATGTAAGCCCACACTGAACAGGGCTCTTCAGACTATGAGGCTCATACCCATAAATGTGAGAGCATTTTGTTTAAGAGCATGACTTCCACCACTAAAACAAGAAGAGCCAGGAAGAGCACTTGTTTACAAAGACAACAGTTAACAGCTTTGTCAGAGATGAAATGAGATGAAGATGAAGGCAGCATTGCCTACTTTCCCAACTCTCTTAAAAAACAAACAGAAATACTGTCTGCAAGCACAGACAGAAACGCAGGTAGAAAGAAACTATGGGCCTAGCTGGGTTAAAGGCCTATGTGCCATCTCAGGTCTGTGGCTCAAGTATGAGGGTAGCCAGCCACTCCTGGGGGCAGCATAATGGAAAAGCACCCTATATGAAGCAGACAAATCCAGGACTCCCCATACCAGTCCAGGATGATGGAAAGTCAGGCACGATTAAGAGAACAAGTTCATCACAAATGGTGTGTATGTGTCCAGGTGTGGGGGAGGAAAGGGGCAAAGGTGCCTGGAGCAATTTCTGAGTGCAAAGATCTGTGAAGGCCCATGATACAATTTCCATGGTTTTAAGGTTGGGTGAACCAAGAGGTACCTAGGGTAGGTGGCCTCAGAGTGAATAATTATCATTTTAAGTACACCAAAGTTTTCATCGTCAGGGTAATTTTTTTCTTTTAAACATTTTCCATTGTTATTCTATTACAGTTGTCCCAATTTTTCCCCTTCTGGCCCCCCTACCCCCCCCCAACGCCCACTCCCACAGTCAATTCCCACCCTGTTGGCCATGTCCATGGGTCATTCATACCTGTTCCTTGCCTAGTCCCTTCACTTCCTTTCCCTACTTATTCTCCTCCTCCCTCCCCTTTGGTCACTTTTATTCTGTTCCATGTTTCCATGCCTGTGGTTCTATTTTGTTCTTAGATTCCTCATATAGGTGAGATCATATGGTATTTGTCTTTTACCAACTAGCTTATTTCACTCAGCATACTATTCTCCAGTTCCATGCATGGAGCTCCTTCTTCCTTTCTGCTGCATATTATTCCATTGTGTAAATGTACCACGGGTTTTTGATCCACTCATTTACTGATGGGCACTTAGGCTGTTCCTAGCACTTGGCTATGATCATTTTAATTTTCATTTTTCAGAGGTAGCAGCTGGAAAACTATCTCTGTTTAAAACAAGGTGTAGTTGCCAAGTATTGTTGTCATCTCTGTATGTGATTCTGAGTAAATAGTTTATACATGAACACAGTGGTATTTGTTAAAAACCATTTGGGGCACAGTACCCTAGAATAGGTACCTGCCTAGAGTAATTTTTCAATAAAGATATCGAGGCAAACATTCTCACATAAAGCAAGAAGCAATACATCACAAAACATGCAGGGTTGATTCCCAAATTTGTGTGAACATTCCATTGATGATTTTCCAACATATTTGTGAGATTCTCCTGATGGACAAACAAGTATTTTAAAGTAGAGAAAGTGTATATTAGCCTAAAGCTGCTCAGGCCAGGGAAGACTAGTTATCATAAAGGTCAATAACTGTTTTGCTTTCTTTTGTTAGGTGGGAAGAACAGTTTTATAGGCATTTTGGCTATTTCATTAAAGAAAATATTTATTCAGAATGGACATTCAAGACAACCAGAAAATAATCCTATATGACCCTGTGAGAACCTGACTTTATTATAGTTGTCTTTGTATCACTGTAGGGTTATTATGAGGTTGAATGAGGGTAAAAGCATTTCCTTGTTTCTTTGGGAAAAGCAGGGGCAAGGAGTCTGGATTTGGGTAAAGGAAACATCCATGGGAGCGTCTGCACAACTGAATGGGGTCACAGCCCTGAGCTAAGGAGAATGAGAAAGAAGGGCATCCCATACACAAAAACATGACCTGTGCCTAAAAAGAGTACTGTATCAGCAAAGATATATTTAAATTAATATTTTTTATAATATATTGAGTTGAAAAATTTGCCTCTAAGTAAAAAAGTTAACTAGGGCATTCCAAACACAGAAGTATGGCCTGTGACTAAGTGAAACAGAACCCTACTTGAAATTTGTTTTTTTGTCAGTTCTATAATGCTTCAATTTTAGCATATGCTCTCAACATGTAGTATTTACTTTTTGTTCAATAGGGGTACATGTATGTCTTATAAGTGTGCAACTCCATGAGTTCTCACAAATCAAACATACCTTTGTGGTCAACACTCAGGTCAGGAAACAGAATGTTACTTTTCCATCCTTGACCTTCCTATAAGCTACCCTCTGAACTTGGCCTTGCACATCTTTGTTAAATATCACTATTTGGTCTTAGCCATATTTTTGTGTCATTATTCTGGGGTTCATGCTTCCATTGGGGTGAAGTCTAGGGACCACTGCATGGTACGGCAGGAGATGTGAGGGGACAACCCCTGAGGCACAGCAGTGGGGAGTGGGTGCAGAGTCCAGAGCACAGGTCAGCACACCTGCTCTGTGACGGGCCAGAGAGTAAACATTTTTGGCTCAGTGGGCCATCATGTCTTTGTGGAAACCCAATGAATGTCAGTAAGGTCCAGTAAAACCTTATTTCTTAAAACCAGCCTTTGGGTTATACACATTTGACCCATAATGTAGAGCAAGCAGTATCTGTGGGATGTGGGCTATTACATGAAGAATGTCCCAAATATTTCAGGAGGAATACCTTGTAAAATCCTAGACCTTGCTCTAACTAAAAGGCAGTTAGCTCACACAATGGTTATCTAGAACTCCCCAAGGCACCTTATGATTATATTTGCTTCTTTCTACCCTTGGTCTAGGTTCTAACTTTCAAAATAATGCAGGAGTCGGCGGCAAGCTTGGAAATGTCCAGAAGCAAGAGTATTTCTGTTATATTTAGCAACATCGCTTAAGGAAAGCACCCTGGATTTCACACTAGTTTCTGAATCTCAAATCCATTAAAAGCAAAGTTTTGCCCCAGTGAAATATTCTATGAACAATAGAATTTGTATAAGCCTTGAGGGTTTCTATATGTAACAATTTAAACATTAATTTGTAGTCCATTATAATTACTTCCACTTTTTAAAGCCATGGGTCATTTTAATATGCTTCCATTCAATTCTATTTCCAGAAAGTTAATCTTGTTTTGGGACATAATGAAACAGCTGCCGTCATCTTTAACTCAAGGTGTTAGACCCTCTGTGGCCTTGGCAGAGGCTGTTCTAATGTCTAGCACAGAAATACCAGTCAGGAGAGAGGAGAGTAGTGGAATTTCAATGATGTTCCTGTTTAAACCATACTTAACCTGTTTAAGTATTTCTTCAGAAAACTATGAAAACATATATGTGAAAATTAATGTGATTTGACAAAAATCAAACAACGGTCAGACATTACCTGACCTCATTTATCAAGTATCAATTGAGTTAGCTTTTGTGATTGTCTTTTACAACTTGGAAAGTACCCGCATTATTCTCTTTGTCCACAGAAGAGAAAAGCATCGGGCATTTTGTTTTTGTTTTACTTTGTTTCTTTTTTTGTCATACACTAAAAATCATAAGATCACCCCACCAACATGGATGTCATCTTTGACATCTCATTTCCTCTTTTCCTGTATCAAAAATATACTATTCTATATGAGTGTATATTTTTCTTACCAACCCTGCTACCTACTCTCTAGTCTTCCAAACAGCCACTTCTCAAATGGATTATTGCAATAGCCTCCAACCACTCATCTGTCATCTTGCTTCCCAAATTCCACCTCCCCCCACACTATAGTCTGTTTCACACAGCAGCTAAAGAGATACCTTTAAAACACAGACTGGCTGTTGTTATTAATCAGTTCAAATCCTCCCATAGCCTTTATTCCCTGCCTTATGTCATCTACATGTTCATGTTTATTTGATATATATTTTGTCTTTTCTACAAACTAGAATAAGTTTAGTGACAAGTGGGTATGCAGGGAAGGAAAGGGAAGGTGGGTGTAGGGTAAGTGGAGGCAGTCTGGCTTCCTCACTCAGGTGTCTGGGTAGCTAAGGGGAGCAGTGTTCCCATAGCCTTGGAGGGGCCTAATAAGTAGTGTTCTCATAGCCTTGAGACTGGGTCTGATAAACTGTTCCCATAACATTAAGTGGGCCTGAGTGTGCAAAATTATGTTATGTAATTTCTGGCATCTTGCCAGCTTTGTTCTCCTCTAGTACTTAAACAGGGAGGGACTCCCTGCTGGCAGTGATGATGAGAGACACATAAGGGGCAGGTCCCACGATGGGTGCCATGCTGGGGAGCAAGCGCCATGACATGAGACATGCAGATAGACGTGCAGCTTGCAGCGTGTGTGACTCACTCACCCATGAATAAAGGCAGGCCAGACATCCCAACAACTCCGTGAATATTGTTCTGTCTGCGCAAATACCATGGACCTGCCTGGCCTTGAAGGGTTGTAACACAGTGGGGTAGAAAAATTGCTTTGAATCATTAATAGATATAAATATACTCTTCTCCTTATTTGACAGTTTGTTATTGTTAGAATGCAATCTGTACTCCTCATTACCATATGAAGAAATGAGTCTCCTCACACCTTCAAAAGACATGCATTTGAATGGATAAATAAAGGGTTCTAAGTAGAATGTGCTACATTGACACATTTTTTCTTGGAGATAGTTCCTAATAAGAATAAAATAGTCACCTTACCCTTCACTCCAAACACACATACATATAAGTCTTACTCCAGATAAATTTCTGCCTCTGTCTTTAAGTTCACTGGTATTTTTAGGCTATATAGAGATTCTAAAATTCATCTTGCCTAATCCCAAATTGAGACTATTGTCATGTTTTTAGAGCACATGGAGTAACATTATTTTATAACTATTATTATTCTAGAAAAGATAAATTTATGTAGTTGTCTTAGTTGGTTCAAGCTGCTATAAAAAAATACCAATGACTGAGTGGCTTGAACACAGAAATTTACTTCTTAAGAGTTCTGGAGGTTGAGACATCTAAGATCAAGATGATGAAGGCTAATTTGGTTCCCAGTGAGAGCTCTTTTCCCGGCTACACCCTTACATGACAGAGAGAGGGAGGGAGAGAGAGAGAGAGAATGAACAAGGTCTCTAGGTCTCTAATGTCTTTTCTAATAAGGGCACTAATCAAATTATGAGGGCTCCACACTTATGACACAATTACCTTCCAAAGGCTCAATCACCAACTATGATCACACTGAGAAGTAGGGTTTTAATATATGAATTTGGGGGAAACACAAATATGCAGTCCATAACAGTAATCTACTGAAGATTCCTAGTAATAGGATAAAGCAAAAGTATTTACTTCAACATGTACAAAAAAAAATTAGTCTCTAAACTCACTGCATTAAGTAAAAACCAAGAGAAATAATACAGCATGGTATTTAATATTTAAGACTTTAACTTCGACTCAAATTAGAATAAGCACAGACGTATATACAGTAGTCCCCCCTTAACCACAGGGGTTATGTTTCAAGACCCCCGGTGAATGCCTGAAACTGTAGAAAATACCAAACCCTATATACAGCATTTTTCCCTATACATGCATATCTATGATGAAGTTTAAGGTACAAATTAGGCCCATAAGAGGTTAAGGGAGACCTCAAGAGACTGAAAGACCCCAGCCTAGTAAAATCACTGAGCTGGGTACCATCACCATTTTTAGGCCTGAGGAGGTGGGAGGAGAGACAGGTTACGAGAACTGGGGTGATGGGGGTTAGGAGGGAGACAGAGCACTTTATATGTATCACTACCAGACAGCTGTGATCTTCAGTTAAGGATTCAGCCAGGCAATGACAGAACTACCAGAGTGAGGTCGAGTAATAAATGCCCTGACCTTGCTCTTTTCCCTTTCTCCCTCAAATCTCCTATCAGAGTTCCTTGCAGACAAAATCGATGTAATCTGCAGAGTTCAACCTCCTGTAGCATAACTCAGAAGGGGGAAAGGTGGAGACTGAATTTGGAAGAATAAATGGAATGGTTGTATCATATGCAGCCAATCAAACACAATTAGAATTTGATTTATCTCTCTATGATATTGAGCAAATAAATACCTGAGTATCGAAGTATTGTTCATGCACTCAAATGAGTTTGAAAATGTCAGCCCTTCCATACGTCACTGAAAACACAATGTACAGCCTTTACTTTTAAGCTATTTACTCATTCTACTAAGCAGATAATTAAGTTAACAAAAGATGTATATCTGTATAAACTATATAGATGTATCATATATAAAACTTTAGAATAACCAATCCATACCCTGTATCAGTGATTCTACAACATTTACACCAGTGCACACATGCATGATATTAACATATGCAACCTGTGACTACTCAGGACTATGACTAATCCCTTGTGTTTGTGCTCTATTCCAGCATTATATTCCCTACCCAAAAAGATATCTGAATGCAAGGAAAAACGGCAAGCTAGAATGATAACCTGATAAAGTATCCCAATTTGATTTGATTGTGCACTTTTTAATAATATATATAGGCAATTTATTTCTTACAATAGACAGTAGTGACACAGTGAGTCTCAGCTCAGTTATTGAGAGCAGCTAAGTTACATGACACTGTGACCTACACAGCATTAGGGCATAAAGAGCAGAGTCGGCACCAACAGGTTGTCAGTCTGCCAGACATGCCAATAGTAAATGTTCCTTTGGTCTCCAACTCTTTCCCTAGATGACAAAATTAAAACCTGTGTCAATGTGATTATTAACAGTATTCAGAAGCATGAAGCATCCTGTGAAATGTTGAATCCAGGAAGAGAAAAAGCCAAGCAAGGTGTAAAACTAATGACTAGCCAGCCATTTTAAAACATCTCCATGATAGAAGACCCATCTATGGAGAATATGTGCACAAAAAGTATTTGATGGAAGAGAAGAGTAACCCTCTCATTCATCCTATTAAGAACCTCATTTTCATATTTTATAATGTAAGTAAAATTTTTCAGTTAATATTATTACATTGCCTTGTGGATTAAAACATACAAATTTTATTAAACCATAAATCAGTGATTCATGGCATCAATATTTTTTATTCTGCTTTGTCTAATTATAGACCATGAGTAAATATATAGAGAAAATATACAAAATGTACAGGTTCTCCCTTTCTCTCTTCAATGTTTATTGTTAGCTCCGAAGATTCTATTATTAGTTGATTCTGCACATGAAAAGGTATAGCAAAAATACCTTGTGTTAATGTGCCCAAACTAGTGGTAGAATACAGCTCAAAGAATTTACGACATAGTGTATAAGTGTGTGTGTGAGTGTGACATTAAAAAGAGAGAGGGAGAGAGAGAACCACATGAACCACATGATTACTTTCATCACCCTGTCTTTTCTTTCTGTGAATAGCATAATTTGAGACAGTGGAGTATAATGGGGATAGCTAACAAGGCTGGCTGACCATCTTTACAATCTTCCAGAAATATAGAAATCGTTCCCTGGTAAGATATTCAAAATATTAACATTTTTCATGAGGCAAGTGTTTGGCCCTCTCTGCCTGCAACTTAGAGCATTATTGTCCCAAGTGGAATTGATTAGCTTAAAATAGAACCTTTGTGCCAAATTCCTCGCTTCCAGGAGTAAGCACTCCTCCTTTGTATTGTCATCAATGCTGAGGAGCAGTTAAACATCTGCAAGTTCAGATGACGTTCAGAACAAATGATCCACAATAATCAGTAACTCAGGGCACAGATAAATCTGAACTTGTATTATCCTTCCAAGAAATCAACATAAGCTAATCATATCAAACCCTGAACTGTAATAAATATTTAATGAATAATTAGGCTTTAATTCTTTTTCAGTTTTGTGATGCATTAATGGCATGATATTTCTAAGGGTTGCCATTTCAGTCTGTATTTTTCTTGAGACCCAAAATTAAATTGATATTGATATCTTTATTTTCATTTTAAAAAATTGAACTTAGAATGACCTACAAAATATCTCAAGAAGTTATCTTTAAAACTATATTAATGAATTCAGAATCCTTAGAATTATTTTCTTCCTAGAAATCAAAGCCCGATCAGTTAAATACTCAGCCAAAATCATTGGAGAGTGAAGAGTGATGGTGAAATGTCTGTCACTTCACAGGATGCACAGCAGCCTCCATGGGCTGAAAGGACCTGTGCCAGGTTTTAGGAGCACTGTGCAGAGTTGCCTCAGCACCTGTGCAGTCTGCATCTCCACTGTTTAAACCCACTTTAGGAGAACCACCTCCATTCTGTGTCAGTCACAACATTGCATCAGATCTTTTTATTCAGTATCTGGTAGTATGCATGAAGATTAAAATCAATGCATTACTGTGTTTACTGTATTCAATAAGAAAAATAAATTTGTAAGACGTGCTGAGCTTCACAAAAATCGAGTATTTTATTTTTGATTACTACCTGATTTGTATAGATTTATAATCTAGCTTTTTGTGTTCTCCACCAGGACAAAAGAGGTTTTTATATTTTAAAATTCATTATGTTCATCTATTTCCAGCTTGATTCCTAATTTATATAGTGAAAATTTGCTTACTTAGATTTAGTTTTAATATAGATTTTTCCCTTTCTTGCAAAACATTTTTAAAAGCTTTGATCTGAAACAGAAAGAAAGAGCTTAAACAAATTTAATAGGCTTCTCCAAAATAATGTGGGTTTCCTAATATGACATAAAAGTATAGTAAGACAAATGGCTATAATTGTATTGACCTGTTCACCTAGAAGGACCATTTAAACTTCGTTGCCATGGAAAACCATGCTAAGAATGAAAGAACAGAAGAAATCTAATTTTGTGCTAATGCTAGTCAGTACCTCCAACACTAGTTTCTAGTCTCTTTTCTTTAGAAATGTTTCCTAGATCCCTAACTGTATCCTCACATACGTCCCAGAATAACATTTCAGAATGTTCTGCACATGAATACACATTTCCTCTTTCTTCTATTAAACAATGGTGGAATAAAGCACCCTCTTTGACATGAACAACAGATTACTTTGGCTATTTACTTAATCCTACAGGCACTGCCAGCAGAAAATTGCCATTTGTGGTCTTTATTTTTCTCAACTTCTCTGTAGGATTCTATACTGCTAACTGCTCTAACGTGAGATTCTCTTTCATTGATGTAGATGATACTAAGCTCTCATTTATCATTTTCATTAGCTTATCCCCTTGTACTCTCTTGGTCACACAAAACTCACTTAGTTCTCCTCTTTTACCAGTCGAAAATTTGTTGTTGTTTTTTTTCTCATGGAATTGCATCTCCACTGAAGCCTTGATTGCCACCCATATACTAATGATTCCCAAAATTTTATTTCTAGGCTAGACTATTCTTCAGAACTCTAGGACTATATATTTCAAGATCTATATACACTTTCTACTAGGATAACTTAGTGGCCCATATTCAAAACCAGGTATGGGATTCATTCCCAGTGTTCTCTACCTCAATGAATACTAGCAACATCTATCAAATTTCACAAGTCAGAAACCCTGGGAATATTCTGGAGTCCCTTTTGCCCCTGAAGTCCAATGCAATCGTCCACTCTCTGTTGACTCTTCTTCCAGAATTTATGACATCTCTGTTTTTTTCTTTCCTCTCCTACTACCATCACCCTAGTGAAAGCCACCACAATCCTTCTACAACAATTCCCTCTTCTACACTAACTGCAATAGACTTTCAAATGGCTTCCAACATCTACTCTCATCCTCTTTCAATTCAGCCTTTAGACAGAGTTATCAAACCTCTGATATCATGAACCTAACTTTATCAGACCATACTCCTACCTCTTCACTAAAATAATCCATTTGCTTCCTGCTGAGTTTATGATGAAGTCCAAAATTCTTGCCATGATCTTCCAGATCGAGTATGGCCTTGCTCCCACCATGCCTCATACGAACATCATGGTCCTCTCAGTTCTCTGCATTCTAGCCACACTGGGTTCTTTAAGTTGTTGAAAGACTGAGGTCTCTTACATCCCAGAATCCTTGGTGACTTTTCCTGGAATCCTCCCTCTTCCTCTCTTTCATATTTTCCCTTCATGTATCAGTTTATTAATAATCCTATCAGAAAAAGACTCTCTTTTTACAGAGGAGAAACGTCATCAAATTCTTTGTTGAAACAAGGGTGAGAAATAAAGATTACACTCCTTATATTCAACATGCTGCCATTATAAGTGTAGTTTTTTCCAGCCTCAAAAATTAAGTTTAGGAAATGTCTGTTCTTGTGCAAGATTGCACATCTTACCAGATACACATAATTTGCTTTGACTCTAGCAATTTGGTAACAGTGTTTTAACATACATAAAAAGATTACATTTGTAATAAGTACAGTACTCAATGAATATGAATGAGTCATAGATTTTTTTTTCTAAGCAGAAGTTGGTATGAGAATGGAATGGAATGCAGTGCAATAGAATGGAATGAAAAGGAATAAAATGCAATGGAATGGAATAAAAAATAATTAAAATATAATAAAAATTCTTTTCCCAAGTGAATCTATAGTCTCACTTGGGAAAAGAATATAGTGGATCATGGAATCCTTCTAAAGGATAGCAGAGTTACTTATAGAGGAGGTTATACAACTATACCAGGCTGGGAATCAGAAATCTCTCCCATTGTAGTCTCTACTACTAACTTGTTGGACTTTGGCTAAATCACAATCTTTATACACCTTAGCTTTCCACTTAAAATAAGGGATGCAAATTGAATAAAATGATGTGTATAAAAACAGCTAGTAGTTGTTTGAACAGACTTGAAGAGCAATCCCCTTCCCCTCACTTATCCAGCTAGAAGCTCTCATTAAAGTCTTGCCTGAGTCAGACGTGAGTGGCTCAAAGGACCACAGCTGTCTGAAGCAATATCTGCCAAAGCTATTCCTAGACACCCTTTCTCTGTACCACTTTCATGCCCCAGTGTCATTCTGCCCACCTTCTAGTCTTCCTGTCTTCAGTTTTTAAATCTTGGCTTACCTGTATTTTCAACTAAAAAGTTTATCGATTCACTCCTCACTTCATGACTTTGTTGTTTTGGGTTTTTTTTTTTGACTTGTAGTGGTGTGTCCTTTCTGCTGCCAACATGGTTCCTGTTCTAATGCTGTAATGGTCTGATCCCTGTAGCATCCTTCACAATCATGCTGGACAGTCATGGAATCTAACCCCCTTCTCCTCACCTTTGGATCTAAGGTGTCAGAGCTGGAGACTGGAAAATCTTTCTACCTCTTACCATTATTTCAAACAGTGCTGCTAAAGGCTTTGCTCCTGTTCCCAGTTAAATTTTCATAAACATTATATCTTTACTGTCAATATAACTGAATAGGAAAAAATAATTTCTACTTACTTATCCAGTACTGTGCTGAAAAGAACCAAAATTATATACTTGCATAACTTTTTTCTGATGCTAGAAATGTTAATTTAACTAAAAGGCAACTCAGTGGCCAAATTTAAGGTACTTATAGTAGATGTTAGCTTAAATTTTATGAGTCTTGGATGAATTGGTAGTTTTGAATTCACGCTATTTTCCAACTACTGGAATTTAAAAATTCAGAGACTTAGTCTCTTTTATTTACTACTTTTACCCTCCCCTACCCTAGACACAAGAACAATGCCTGAGACATGTATTTCTTAAGTATTTGTCAAATGAATGAACATTACTGAAAATCAGGTTATGCTTTTTACAAGTCAAGAAACTGCTACCATTATGTGGATAATACAATAGAGATGCAGGATACATGAATACAAGTATTTTATTGGTTTATACAGTAGTCTTCCCCCCTTTTCTGCTCTCTGCAACTTCAGTTGTACATGGTCAAACAGTCTGCAAATATTAAACAGAAAGATCTAGAAGTTAAAAAAAATTATAAGTTTTTTTAAAGATTTTATTTATTTATTTTTTAGAGAGGGAAGGGAGGGAGAAAGAGAGAGAGAGAGAGAGAGAGAGAGAAACACCAATGTGTGGTTGCTGGGGGCCATGGCCTGCAGCCCAGGTGTGTGCCCTGACTGGGAATCGAAACTGCGATGCTTTGGTTTGCAGCCCATGCTCAATCTACTGAGCTACGCCAGCCAAGGCAACCAAGTGCCATTCTGAGTAGTATGATGAAATCTCACTTTGTCCTGTTCCATGGCACCCAGGGCAGGAATCTTCCCTTTGTCCAGTGTTTCCACACTGTACTGTCACCTTGCCTTTCAGCCCTCAGGTTGTCATGGCATCACAGTGCTTGTGTTCAAGTAATCCTTATTTTACTTAGAGCCCCAAAGTGCAATTGTCAATTTGTGTATGGTCAGATGAATCTGCCCCACGATCTGCAGTTTGCTCAACCCTGCTCAAGATAGATATATATTACAGGCACATATATACACACAATGTAGTATTGCTGCAAAGTTATATAAATAAGTTAATAAAACAGGGTACAAAGCCCACATATATGAATGGTTAGTTTGTGAAAAACAAGGTACAGCAAACACATGGTAAAGATGATTCTGGGCAGCTGGATATAGAGACAGGGAAAAATGGAGCATAACTTCACCTAATACCAAAAATTCTATTCCAACTCAAAGATACTAAATGTGGAAGTCAAAACAATACCATTTATAGAAGTTAACATAAGAGAAAATCTTCATGAATTTGAATTAAGAAAACATCTCTTAGGTATACTAAAAATGAAATATCACAAAAATAGTTAAATATGATTACACTGAAAGTCTATGAGTCCTGGCTGCTGTGGCTCAGTGGATAGAGTGCTGGCCTGCAAACCAAAGGGTTGCTGGTTTGATTCCCAGTCAGGACATATGCCTGGGTCACAGGCCAGGTACCCAGTGGGGGGCGTGTGAGAGGCAACCACACATTGATGTTTCTCTTCCTCTCTTTATCCCACCCTTCTTCTCTCTCTAAAAAATAAATAAATACAATCTTAAGAAAAAAAGAAAGTCCATGGAAACATCCCATTAGAGTAGTAAAGAGGTAAGACATACATCAGAAGATTATATTTGGAATAAAGAACTGACAAAGATTTGTACCCAGAATATGTATATATTTTAAAGACACTCTTACAAACTCACAAAGAAAATACAGAAAATTCAATGGCAATGTAGGTTAAAGATTTAAACATGTACTTCCTAAAGATATATTCAAGTGGTCAATTAAATATGGAAAACAAACTCAAAGTCATTAGTCAGAGAAATATAAGTTAAAAGTATATGAGGTTACTACCCACAGAACTATTAAAAAATAAAATGATAACCAACAACAAGTATTTTAAATAATGTGGATACATAAATTAAACATTAGTGCTGGGAGTATAAACATTAGTGTTGATAATCCCTTTAAAACACTGATCGGCATATTTTATAAAATTGAACTTTCACATAACTTCTGAAGCAGTAATTCCACTCCTGGGCATTCCCTCACTCCCTCAAAAAAACATGTGCATATGTGTACCAGGATATATATTCCTAATAAAAATATATAGACATAAATTTGAGATCAGATCAATAATTTTGGAATTTTATTACAGTAATATATTTTACAAAAATGAAAATAAGTGAACTATCCAACAACATGAATGAAGCATGAAAGTATATTATCAAGAAAGAAAAATGTGGTACAAAATACTGCATACAGTACAATATTATTTATAAAGCACTAATCACACTAAACAATATAGTGTTTACTTATATATAAATATGTGACAGAATAACTTTAAATAGGAAAGAAACTGTATTTATAGAGCGTGGGGGAACTATTAATTTTGAAGAAGAAAAAGAGTTGGTTTATGAGATAACCACAAAAGTAAATGAAATAGATGGTAATGGTTTATTTTCTGGGTTGAGTGTTGGTTTACTATTACATAATACTATTATGCTCTAGAATTTATGTAACTATTATATGTATTATTTTGTATGTTTTAGATGTTACACCAAAAAGAGATAATGAAGAAAAAGAGTAAAGAAATAACATTCTAGGATTCTAGGGAAAAATAAATAAATATGTAAAACATATGAGACAACCCTACCCTTCAAGGCTAGAAGCAATATGAAGTATTAAAGGAATTAAAAGGCAATTGGACAGCCAAGAGCAGAGAGAGGAGGGGACTAAAGTGGTTTGGTGAGGTTAGAGGAAGCTTTCCAGTTTATTATTTTATTTCATTTCCATAACCATCCTGGAAAGAATTCCAGATGGCCATTATTCATGTTTTGCAGAAGAAACAGAAGTAAAGGAAGGGAAAAAGTGAATGGACTCTTAACAGGGCTGAGAAAATCCAAAATGCTGGCTGAGAGGGAATCCAGCCAGAAGCAGCTGTGTCCAGCTGCAGAATCTCTTGAGCTTGAGCTTTTGAGCTGAAAACAAGCAGGTGTATAGAGCCCATGCAAGGAGACATTAACCAGCCAGACCCTTTCCTCTGCTGAAGACACTGGGAATAAGTGCCTGAGTGCTGCATATGTAGGCTTCTTGCCCCTGGTTGTAATTTTGACCCCAAATGGTTATCATTCAGGTATATGTGCAAGAGATCCGAAGATTCCTCTCTGAAGAAAACAAAAAAGACACAGAAAAAAATACTTGTAATTGCTAACATTTGAAACTGTCTCAATGAAAACCCTGATCTTCATCTTATCAGTCTACATAAATAATTCATCAGTTGACATAACTTCTATTAAGTTTTTAATGTCTCTGTCTAAAATGAGAACAAATAAACTATGAGAAGGTTGTTGCAAAATGAAAGACAAAAGAAAGTAAAATATATGCAATGCAAGAAAGACAAGAAATCTTTAAAAAATATATATCCTCAGAGAGGAAAAGATATTGTGCACATGAAATAAGACACACTTCTTGTGTGTCTTCTTATGTAAATGGAACATTATGAGAATAAGAAATAGTTTTTGGAAATGATGAAACATTATAATAGAAAGAAGAAATCCAAAGAAAATTTGGGAGTTAAAAATTGAGAAATTAACTCATACATAAATGAATAAGCCAGAGGAAGATAATAGGAGTAATCTTCCCTGAGAAATGCACAGAAATGTAGGAAGCTCACTCAGTCCTTTATTTTCTCATGCCTTTACTGGAATGGTACCTGATTAATGAGGTTTTCTCTGATGAATCTACTTAATATTTCAATTTACCATCTTCCCTCTGGCACCCTCTATTACTAAAACTTGCTTTTTTCCTCTATTAACCATATGGCATAATTTTTATTATGTTTATGTATTGTTTGCATCCACCTACTATAATGCTTTTTTTTCTTTGTCGTTGCTTTGTTCACTCTATATTCCTGCAACTAGAGCACTGAATAAATAGGAAAAGGGAGAAAGGCAAACAAGATGTAATAATACAAACTATAAAACTTAGATTTAAAAGGGAGGGAATGCAAGTTTGCTAATTTACTGTAGGGGATCAAATGTTGACCCCCTGTAGTTTGTTGCTCATTTCAGTTCTTCTAACTTAAAATCCAGAACTTTTATCTGGTTATTTTTTATACATTTTATCTTTTTATTGACTTTCTCTATTTGATGGCATACAAGTCTCACAGTTTTCTTTTGCTTTTAGATATGGCTTCCTTGACTTCCTTGATCATATTTAAAATAGCTAATTTAAATGATTTCTCTAGTAAGTTTAACAATGGGCCTCCTTAAAGGAAGTATCTATTGACTACATTTTTCTTTGCTGGGTTGGGATATACTTCTTGTGTGTCTGCATACCCCTTAATCCTTGCTGAATCCTGGACATTTTGAATAATACAGTGTGGCAACTCTGGAAATCAGATTTCTCCCCACCACCAAGGTTTTTGTTCTTGCTGTGTGTTTCATTGAATTTGCTACTGTTTGTGTGTGTGTGTGAGTGTGTGTGTGTACGCATGCATGTGACTTTCATGAATTCTATCAAGTTTACAATTTTTGATGTTGTGTGTGGCCACTGAGGTCTCTGCTAGCTTAGCTAGATCACCAATCAATCATTGCACAGAGATTCTGTAGATGACTAGAACTGGTAACAGATAGCCTTTGCAGATGGGCTTTGTTTATATTTGCTGGGGTACATTTCAGTTTTCAGGCAAGCAGTTTACCACTCTGTCTTAGCCTTCACTTTCTACTTCAGCAGGAAATCTCAAGGTCAGCCAAAGATAAAAATTTAGGGTGTTCACCAGTCTCCTCTATATATGCATATAGCCCTGGCTATGTAAGATCTTCAGTATTTGTGTGTAGTTTTCTAAATTCCTTGGAACTTATCTGAGATTTTCAAAGCCTACTATGAATATCACATTATTCAGTTTCTCCTTTAAATTTGCCTGGGGGCTGTTGCCTGCTGTTGCCTGTCCTAACTATAATCACTATTATCAGGGAGCTGAGATATTGAACAATTGCCACCAGCCAGTACCCCCAGGGAAAAGATTCTTCATTCAGTGCAATTGTCTGTAGAACACCCAAGGTTACACAAAAATAAATTTCTACAAGAAAAGTAGGTTTCAGTTTATTTTACAGACTGTATACATAAATTGAGTTAGTTAGAAAATTAATAAATCTCATCTTCATTTAGTGCAGTTTAACTGTAACTCCATTACTAATTCATACCAAAAAAAAAAAAAATCTCTTACTACAGTCTGAGAGAATTAGCCTCAAATGTCTCACTTAACAGCATTAGCTCTCAAAATACCACTTTGGTTATGGAAATGAAATACATCACAGATGTTCACAAAACCTACCTAACCATATCAACATGATAGATCAAAAGAGGAGATAGTTGATTTCCTAAAGTAAAAGGCTTTTGGAAACAGGATGAACCTAATGAAATGCAAAATCTTTACTGACAATTAATAAGCCAAAACTTCTCAACTCAGCTGTAGCTAAGAAGCAAGAAAAAATAAGTTTTAACGGAATATCTGCCAGCTGCCTGATAGTTACCCCCCAAAGTTATTAAAAACCAATAAATATTGTTTTAATTGTAAAATGTAGGGAACTTCAGAGTACTTGAGAGACAATATGAGATCTTCTTGCAGTTGCAGTTTATTAAAAATATTGTAAAGCAAGGAAAAATCCAGCACAGCAAAGAGTACGTATTACCTCATATTCATATAGACATACAACATTCCTGTGGCTGCAGCCACCTCTGTCACTTACAATCAGGTAGTCCAACCTAACCATTAGGCAATTAAGTCAAAAACTTTTATTAATGTTAAATCAGATTGGCCCATATAAATGCAACAAGTCATTTTCAAATTCTTCAAAGCCATATTCCTACTACATATAGAAGTGTTTGGTAAATGTTAAAATAATACTATCATTACCTTTTGAATTTCTACTAACTTGACCCCTGACTATACCATAGAGTTAAAATTTGATCAAAATCACTTTAAGTTATATAAGTGTCTGCTGATTTCAGGAAAGAATATCTGATAAAATTGACCTGATTCTTACTGGCAGCTACTCAGCCTGCAGAAGAATTATTGGAAAATTGAATGATTTGCCAGTTGTCCAAACTGCTTACTGTTACATGAGAAGAGTGGCAGCATAAAATTGTGGTTCCAAGGAAATAGCTCTGGATCTTAGCTTCCTCTTGGATAAACAGTTGAGGTGGGTGATCAGCTGATGTCAGGCCTCCCATTCACTTAGGAAATTTAAGAGTACGTTAGATATAGAGCATTCTACGTACTCCAAAAACCTGCTAGTTACTATCATTCTCTAATACATTCTCCATCTATGAGCCCACATTATGTTTTATCATGAAGCTTGATTATCCCACTTTGCTATTAATACCTTTTATGTACTGACCATTGCCTTTAGGATTAAATTTAAAAGTTTAACATAGTCTACAGGAACTATGTAAAAGCATTCATGACCAAGGTTACAGGCATAGCCTATGGAGCTAAATGGCCCAGATTAAAATTTGGGTTGTGCCTGTTCCTAGCTGGATGAGTTGAGCAATAATTTAAGTTATCTGAGTCTCAGATGTTTCATCTAGAAATTAGTAGTAATAATTGCCTTGTGGGCTTGTTTTATTAAGTGAAGATAGATGATAGATAGATAGATAGATAGATAGATAGATAGATAGATAGATAGATATGCATTCACAATGATGTTGCAAGAAAACGGTAAAACGGTACTTGGCACACATTAAACATTCTATAAGTTTTAGTTCCATAATTTTAATTGTTTTCATTATGTATTTTTGCTCCCTGTTTACCTTTCCAATCTTTTCTCATGCCATTTACTTATCCCTTGCTATGCCCCAGCGGCACTAGACTTCACCCTGATCCTCAAATATACCATGGTTTCCCTGTTTCCTTTGCCGGAGGGACACACTCCCTCCTATATGTGGTTAACAGCTCACCTTCAGCCTCATCTATGATCTTCCTCATGGAGGCCTTCCATGTATATTTCCTTCATAGTGGTTGTCAAGATTATTATTATTCAACCACTTGTATGATTATTTGATTTCTCTCTGTCTTACAGGCTTGACTGAAAGCTCTCTTATGACTAGCACTGTATGCCCTCTGCCAGTGGATGGGTTGAATGATTTAGTGGAAGTCATCGTATGAATATGCTTTGAATGAGAAAATAAAATAACAAGAGACATGTATAAAGATGGTTACTTTAAGAGGAAAAAAACAGGGGCTACAAGAAAGATGGCATAAGCTTTTAAAAGAGCAATCATCTTACTAACCTCAGAACATTCCCTGGGCCCCCAAAGATCATCCTTGCCTTGACTGTAGCAGGTTGTCATTCTAGTCCCCTATTCCCAGCTATTCTCATCTGCTTACTCCTTTATTTCAGATAATTTAGCATCCACTCCGACTTCCACACCCTAGAACTCTTTTTATCCTATTCTTTCTGGATAGCATTTTTACTCTCATACAACTTAGCTATTTACACACTTGGCAAATCTTGCACTGTGCTTTTGTTTGAATTTCCCATGTCCACATCTAAACTCTCTCTCTCTCCCCCCACCCTGTTCCAGATGTACCAAGACATACTCTGACAGAAAAAAAGACGTGGGAATAATATCAGAGTTAGCAATCATAACTCAACTATTAAGTCTAAGATAGGTGACATAATTATAAGGCCCAGAGGTCCAGCTTTGATTGACATTGGTACAGAAATTGAACATAGACTTCCAGGGGAACATATGAGGTAAACTGAGAAATTTTGGAGGGGCTTATGTAGGTCAAGCCATGCCCCAGCAAATGGCAAAAAAGCGTGTAGAACACAACCTTTTTTCCTTTATAATTTATACTACAGCTGACCCTATATATCAACTTCAAGCAGTATATTAAGCAGGAAATCCATCTCTCTCATTATCTGAAGCATATTTCAAATTTGACAGTACAGGTAACTCATGGATACAATCTGGGACAAGAGATTATTCCTAAAATTTTCAATTTCTGGTTATTTCTCATACTCAAGTTGTCTGAGGAGTTTTAGGGCTCTATTCCCATAACCACCCTGGCAGGTTTTGCACAAATTATTTTGCGTTTTGTTTTTCTGTTTAATATTAGAATTTTCCTAAGCCTTAGTGGGATAGAGTTCCTAAAGTGAAATAGGAACTCTAAAAGTGATCATTTTTCTAATAACTTTAGAGGTAGACACCATCTTCTTGAAACCTAGAGACTTTGTTTTCATTTCTTCTCCATGTTGTTCAATGTATCTGCACCAAACATACCCAGAAAAAAGGCAGACAACATATCTATACAAAACATATTTGGTAAGGGTAGTGAAGTTGTATAAAACTAACACTACATTTTTAAAACTCCCCTTTAAAAAGTGCTTCTATGTCCATAATACCTTGGGTCTTCCAAAGAAATGGCTAAAATTTTTTTAAAAATCAAATCAAGGAATGTGCCCAAGGAGGTCACATGCTCACAGTTCCTATATGTATTGTTAGCCCCACCCTTTTATTAGCTTGGTGTGTTTTGGGGATACTCTGGGCACATACATGGCCTTGACCAATACACATGCCCACATATTTTTCTAGTATTCTTTTCTATGTGTCTGACCCTTGTAAGGCCCTATCATCTTCCCACTGATTTTATATTTTTATCTAGTCATGACTACCCCTACCACCCACTTTAATATATGACTGAGAAAGAACAAAACAATGAATTATGTATAAGATTTGCAACATACTGTGAAACTTGTGAAGCTCATAGCATCTCTGAAATATATATCATATTTTTTTCTATAAATAAGTACTGATAAATCCTTAGCATAGGCCTGACATTAAGAAGTTCTTTAGGACATTGAGCACACACTATGACCCCAGAACTGTGGTACAATGAATAATTTTGATCTTGTTAGGGAGACATAGGTCCTGGTCCCTCGGAAAGGTTTAGTGTCCTCATCTGCAAAATAAGGGAGGAGTGCATATGTATCAGACACCTACTATTTGGTCACCACTCTACACGGAGCAAATTATGTGTCATTTCCTTTAACTCTCAAAGCATCACTAAAAGGCATGTCATTAGCCTCAGTATAAAAATGAGGAAACTAAGGCATAAAGTAGTTTAAACCTTCAACTTAAGAGGCACAACAGAATTTAGTACTAGCCCTATCTGAAACCAAGTTTCTTCACCACACAGTATCCTAACAAATACAATAGTAAGAAATACCATATATGAGAACAGATTACACATTGAAAGTGTTATACAAATATGGAGTTTAATAACATTGGCCCTTCTAATGTCTAGGCATGGACATTCAGGATTGGGTTGCTTGTCTTCATGAGTTTGTAAGTTCTATCTCCCAGTAGATGATTAGTTTGCAAGGACTACTTTTTTTGTATTGTATACTTCACAGAGTGAGAACTCAATTAATATTAATAACTAATTATGCTATGCTATTTCTACTCTTTCACATTTAACCTCAGGATCTGTTCTATGTAATTAAAATCACCCAGTGTAAATTCTATATGAAGTATAATCCTTGTAAAATATAAAAATTTGGAAGAACATTAGGATATCTTTGCTAATATAGGAAGATTTTATCAACATCTCATTATTATTTTCTATTCCTTTTCTTTATTATTAGATCTCAAATTTCCTATTGCAGGAGTTTAATGGCATATGAAGCCAAGCAACTATTTAAGAAAGGAAAATTAAGGCATTTTGAGCTGCTTTCCTTGTTGATTATACCTTAAACAGATATTCTATAGATCAAGGGTTTTCAACTCATTGTCATCATCCATATTTGACTTACTATGGAGCCAGTATGGCCTCTCTTTCCAAAATATATTACTTAAGTTTATAATACATTTTAAAAGTCAACAATCCCAGAAATCCATAAAAACATGCCTCCATTGACATATTACTTTTAAAAGCTCATTTTTAATACTACCTCCCTAAGTAAAATTATCTAATAGGATATAAGGGATGAAAGTTGTAAAATTATTAAATGTTGTGTCTGGAGCCAAAAAGAGCTTCCAGACATAAGGTACCTTATAAGATTATTGTAAGAGGTAGAAGGGAGAATAGTTAAGGTAAAAAAAAAAAGGCACCACCATGTACAGAAAAAGAATGGGGATCTCAAGATAGAGAAAAGAACAGAGTGTGAAGAAGGAATAAATTCTGTGCAGATATTAAAGATTTCAGATTTTATTTTCACACTTTCTCATTCCATAGCACTTAGAAGTATTGATGTAATTTGGCTCTCTGGTTTGAAAAGCTCTGTAGATGGCATCTCACACACACATTGAGATGAGTCAGGTAAATAGCAAAACCCTGATGATGATGATAATAAAAACCTGGAGGGGACACTGATGTAATGTTTCATGAATATTGTAACCCATTGTTTTCAGAACATTCTACCTAGGGGTCATTCCTTCCCCCAATACAGTGAGAGCAGGATCTGTAACCTGGAATATCTGAATGGCACAGAGTGATGATTACTTTCTAGGGCAGTCACAGCCTTTCATGCCTTCTAGAGAACAGAAAATTTCTTAACTTGTAGCATCTCACACACCTGTAAAAATAAAGGCAAAATAGTAGGTAGAACCATATAAATACAGTTGAGAAACTGCAGAAAGAAACAATATATTCTGCAATGTTTCTCTCAACCTAACCTCTAACAGGGTAGAACTCAAAATTTTTCTTGAGCAGGTATCAAACCAGAACATCCAAAAACAATACAAACAGGACCATGACAGAATCATTTGGACCTGATGCTAAGAGTATCACCAATTCCTTAATGTAGAGGAATTTAAAAAATTATCCAAATGACTATGTTCACTATTAAATAAATTTATCTATCTATCTTTCTAACCATGCACACACACAGTCATAAGTTAAGTATGTAGCAAGCCACCTGTTAGTAACTTTAGGCATCATAGAATTCATTTGTAGGTGTGATGATTCTAAATTAAGAGAATTCTTTCAAGGCTGCTATCTATATATGCCCACATTCATTGGGCACCCCATGAATTACAGCCTCCATCGGTTTACACAGATTCCAGGAAGGATTCACAATACTATTTTTCATATCAAATAAAAATGCTTTGAGTGAAAAAAATGTTATTTAAAATTAATATAAAGAATGAGAGTCACGTGCCTAGCCAACAGGTCAATATATATATAGCATTTGAAGTTAACAATTAAAGACTCACAAATCTTCCCTCTAAACAAGTAAAATTCTAACAGAAACCAAAGTAGTAAACATTTCTACAAAATATTTATAATTTGATATTGCTCATGTTACTATCCTAAGAAATCAAAGCACAAACTAGAAATTTTAAACTTCACTACACAAGAACCTTTATGAGGTCTGAAGATGCCTGAAATGCTAATATGGAATGCTAAGAAAGAAATGCTGGGCAAAGAATTTGCTGTTGTTCTCAGTGATTCTCTCCCTTACCCACAATATGTCCCCTCACAACCTCGCCACGTGGCAATCAAATGCAAGGACAAGAGACTAAATTCACTTTTTAAAGTAGACACCTAGTAGGTAGATAGTTCTCTTTCTGAGGGACATCTTGGCTGCTTCTGCTGTACACACACAGCTGCACAGTAAAAACATACCCGTGAATAAAATAACCTGGAGATTAGAACAGACAAGGCGGTCCAGCACTAACACTGAGCCAGGTTAGAATTTATTCATTTTGGGACATGGTGAACTTAAGGTTATGCAAAAGTTTCAGGTAGTGATAATCGATAGGCAATAGAAGAATGCTTCTTTATTATGCTTTCTAACTCTTTGTTGGAGTTCTCCCTAAATTCCTCTGTTTCACTGTCAAGCTTGGTTAAGGTCCTTATAACCATTTATTTGAATGGTTGATCAGGCAAATTACTTATCTCCATTTCCTTAGGGCTCTTTCCTGGAGATTTCTCTTGTTCTTTCATTTGAATGAGCCTCTTCTGCCTTTTTATTTTGTCTGCCTTTCTATATTTGTTTATATGAATTGGACAAAATTGCAATTTCTCCCAGTCTCGAAAAAGTAGCCTTCTGTAGAAGTGGCCTCTGTGAAGGCTGTGTGTGCTGTGTGGCTTCAGCAGGCAGGTAGGAGGCAAGCGGGTGACTAAGACACCCACGCCACTGGCCTGCTGAGCAGTAGCAACTGTGGTCGGAAGATCAGGTGTGGGTAGGAATGCCTTATTGATCCTGCTTGCTGCCTTTGTTACTGGCTGAAATAAGCTCTGACTATGTGTCCTGAAACCCGCTATAGCGACCTTGCGGGTATGCCAGAGCCTGTGGTTAGAGCCCTGGCCCACGCTATGGAGGTGGAGAATGACAAAAACAAAGGGGCTCCTCTGAACCCGGAGAATTCCTGCAATCCCTGGAGAGCTACCACCATCCCCCAGTTTTCTCATAGAGTCTATTGTTTGTTGTACAGAATGTGGTTACCCATAGAAGCGACTTCTGTGTAGGCTTTCTGTTCCTGGTAGTTAAGGGAGGCTGTTGGAGCACTGCAGGTGCTGACGATGCCTGGGGCACTGGCCTGCTGCCTGGTGCCTGTGGTGAGGCCCTGTTGCTCCTGCCGGCTCCCTTTATTCCCAGGCAGCAGGCTCCAGGCCAAGTAGACACACGCAGCTGTGATCCAGCAGGTGGGCCAGAGCTCCTGAGCAGAGCCCCTGCCTGCCCTGTGGGGGTGAAGGGGATGGAAACAATGGCTCTCACGGGCTTCTCTGGCCAAGACTCCCGCAGCTGCTGCCGGCTCCAGCATCTTCTCAGCTGTCTCCATCCACCTTTTTCTTGTTTGTTGTTCCAAAACTGTCCATCCAGCCCTCAGTTATCTCAGGAGGAATCGCTCTTTCTCTATGGTTTGAGTTTGCTCGTGGGGAGGGGGACAACTTCAGCCAACTTGGACTTTCCGCTACTTTACCTCTTTATTTTGTTATGTATATTCAATTTTCTGATTGACATTATTTTTCTTCTGCCTAAGCAGTATCTTTTTGCACTATCTCTTTTCTTTTCTTGTTTCTTTTTTAATCCTCATTGGAGGACCTTTTTTTTTTTATTGCTTTTAGGAAGAGAGGACGGAAGAGAAAGAAACATCCATATGAGAGAGAAGCATGGATTAGTTGTCTCCCATATGCTCTGGACCTCTAGACCCGGAATCCTCTGCAGCCAGACTGGGAATTGTACCCACAACCTAGGTATGTACCCTGATGGGGAATGGAACCTGCAACCCTTCGAGCTACAAGGGCCAGAGCCTGAGGAAGTTCTTTTCACCTTTCTTACAGGGCAGATCTGCTGTCAATAAATGCCTTAAATTTGTGTTTGAAGGGTAATTTCACTGGGTATATAACTGTAGATTGGTGGATTTTGTTTTTTTCTTTCAACACTCCTTTTGCTCGCATAGTTGCTGATGAGACCACCATTGTAATTGTCATATTTGTTCCTCTATAAATATAGTCCTTTCTTTTCTTCTTTCACAACTTTGTTGTTCTGCAAGTTGAATATGATATGCCCAAGTGACACTGTTTTTTATTCTGCTTTGAATTTTTTTAGCTTTTTGGTCTCTAGTTTGTCTTTAATTTTGGTCATTATTACTTCAAATATTTTTCTGTTATCTTCTTTCTTTATTCTCCTTCAGACATTACAAATTTTATATATATATATGTATATATATATGTAATTACACACACACATATATATTACACTTTTGATATTATCTCAGAGTTCACAAATACTTTATTCTGGGGTTTGTTTTTTTTTGATAATTTTTTCTCTGCATTTTAATCTGGAAAGGTTCTGTTGACCTCAAGGTCACTGATACTTTCTTTGTTTCTGTCAAGCCTACTGATGGTTCTGTCACAGGCACTCTTATGTGTCAGAGTATTTTTTTAATAGAATTTTCTGATTCTTCCTTAGAGTTTTTACTTCTCTATTTACAATCTTATATTTGGCCCATTTTTTCTATATGATCCCCTACCATTTTAATAGTTACATTAAATCACCTGATAATTCCCACATCTAAGTCACATCTGGATCTAGTTCAGAAGATTTCTTTGTTTATTGAGACTCATTTTTCTTGTCTTTTGGCATACCTTGTATTTTTTTCCTTAAAACCAGAGCATGTTCCACCTGCCCCAACCCCAGATAATGGAAGCTGATGTAAATAGGCCTTTTGTGTGAGGATTTATGATATTCTGGTTAGGTGTTTGGTTGTATAGCAGGGTCTAGAATAATGTCTTTTCATTCAAGGTCACTTCATTATAATGTTGTAAGATGCCTCAGGAACTTGATTTTTGTTTATTTTAGTTAGCCTATGGTAAAATTGGTTTCCTTATATGTCCTTTTGCTTAAAGTCACAGAATGTATTGATGGCATTGAGAACTTATTATGTTTAGTGATTGCTGTAGCTGAAGGCACTAGAGGCTTTCATTTCTCTTATGTCCACGTTTTTATTTCCTCTTGACTTTGGGAATCCCCAGATACTCATCCTCAGAGAAATTCTGTACCTTATAGCTCTTTCACCTGCAACCCTTATTATTATACTAGATCTCTGCCAATGGGTGGTAAGGTGTTTGGGAGGATATTGTTCAATAACATTCTTGTTAAATCTCAGAGTTTCAGTGGGCTCAAGGGGATGTGATCTCTTCAGGTGTTTCTCAAGGAGTATATTTTTTCATTTCCCCAACTTCCTACTCCTTTCCTTGGCAGCAACATCCTATTGTTTTAAATAGAAAAAAATTATTTCCTTAAAGCCCTGATCCCTTTTGATCAAATTTTCCCCTTTATTGAGACAAGAGACTAGAGGGGGCTGAATTGTGGGAATTCCTTCCTCGAATCTGAAATAATTGTCTGGTCAAAACTTTTCACTTAGAGAGTAGGCTTTTGCTATAGAGGAGGTTCTAGGTTCATTTCACAAATATTCCCTTCTCCTTCTCCTGCCAGAGTCACAAGGGAATCTTCCTTGGATCTTCACTGTGAGAACCAAGTAGTATTCCTGGAGGTAAAGCCCAACAAACTGTGAGCCTCCCCGAGGGTCGCAGCACCAAGATTGTCACTCTAAAGCTGGTCCATACTCAGCCTCCAACAGTTCTCCAAAATTGCCATGTAAGTGTTACTGCTAAATTTTTGCTCCAGTGACTTCTTCTCCAGGTAAGCAAATTCTGACTCTTCAGATGCTCTCGTCTTTCCTTATTTAGGGGTGACACTTTTCCCTGAGTCCAAGAAAAGTAATTGGTTTCCAGTTTTATAGCTCTTTCTGTTGTAAGGATGAGAGTGGTATCTTCCAAACTCTTTACATATTGGAGCTGAGACTTGATGTCCCGTCATGCCATTCCTACTGTGTCTCTAGATATATTTTTCAATTCATCTTAGAATTCAATTTCTAAATTAGCATTAGAACTCATCTCAATACCACCACCTCAATGAAGTCTCCTCTATTTTCCTGTCCACCCTGTACCCGTAAAGGATTAGTTGTGCTTTTTGGTGGCTCCCAAAATATCCAAAATGTTAAAACATATTTAGTATAATACTTATTTTCTACTAATGTATATGTTTGCATCTTTCATTGTGACCTATGCATTTGACTCATCTCTATCCTAAGTGTTTAGGACACACTCTTCATAAATATTTGTTTAATAGATAATTTCATCATTATGAACTATAAGGCCTAATTGTGTACCTCTCTCCATGGTTACACAACCAGCATATCTGTGATTTTTTGTTTAATTAACCATAACCCAATATGGCCTAAGGAAGCTTCATTCACCTGGATATCTGTATTCCTTTCAATTAAAAACTTGTAATTATGTAGACAGCTGCTTCAGTGCATTTATACCAAATATTTGACATGAAGACAACTGAACTTATGTGCTTTCTCCCACCTTAGGTGATGGTCAAAAAAGATTACAAAATAGGTTTGCTCATAACCCAAGTCATTTAAAAAATCTGATGAGTTTGACATTTAATTAGAATATAATTTACAATGCAAGCTGCTATAGATCACATGATTTTATATAAAACTCATTAAAAAATTGTATCCATCTCTCCCTGAGTAGTAAGCTTCTTTGTGGTAAGGGTTGTGTTTTGTCTCATCTTTCTCTTCTAAAGCACCAAATAGAATGACAGGCGGATATGAGACACTCAGTGAGTCATTTTCGTAAGTGGACATTAATCAATTAGCCTAATGTTCAAAATAAACTGTTCTCTCTTTTCTTGTCAGTATCATAATATTATTACTGTAAACGCCATCTCATATTTAAAACTCTATTAAATGTCTTGATGCTAAGTAAGTCATCTCTGACCTGCTAATAACAAGCTCCAAATAGAATGTCATTTTCTGAGCCTGTGCATAGGGACCATCATCTGGGAGCATGAAGGTATGATAGGCTTCATTGTAAAACACTGTGGCTGTATTCCCCATATGCGTATGTTCTTCTATATTAAATTTCTCAATTGTTTCATAAATAAAAGCAGCGCTTTTCATGAATCTGCCAGAAGTTTACAATTTGAATTATTTATAGATAATTTAGGTCCTGGGGTAATTTCCTGCTTGAATATTTCATGTAATTGACTGTAAATATGGAAGCAGAGAGAATTGTTGGGTTGATTTTTCTCATTCTGAAACAAATCTGGGCTTTCAGATTATATAACTTCCCATAGGAACATCGTGAAAATAAATGTGTTGAATTGCTACATCCAGTGACTAGAAGCTGCAGTTGGATAATTTTTTAATTTTTTATTTTTTTAATATGTTACTATGTGCTTCTATTTATCTCAATTCCAGTCTCTATCACTCAGAACTATCGTGGTTTTCCAGCAAGTCAGCAAGACTGATCACGTAGGAATGATTCATCACAGCAGAGAGAACTTTATTTGTCAACATTTATGATTGACTAATATTTCAGAAAAAAGATGACTTCAATATACAAGTAACAGTGCTATAAAATTTGCTAGCAATGGAAGATCTAAATAATATGAAGATAGAATAAGATACCATGAAGGGGGTAGCTTATTTGAACATGGAAAACCAAAAGGATAATTTGTAGTAGTACTTATTTCATCCAAATTCAGATGTACTTCAACTATAGTCCTGATTGTTTTTTTGCCATGGCTCAGTTCAAGCCCACATCTTTTACCTTTTGGAGTCACAGTAGGTAGCTGGCTCACTCTTCCTTCCCTTTTCTTCCCTTCTCTTTCCTTCCCTTCCCTTTTCTTCCTTTTCCTTTGTTTTCTTTCTTTCTATTTTTTTTGGATTGATTTAACTATTTTATTTAAAGAAGTATTCTGGAGACCATATATTATTGATAGGAAAAATACAAATTATACATGTTTATTTTTAAAGTATATTTTATTGCTAGACTTATCAAAATAACATCATTGGTTTTGTGGTGCTACTAGAGAGTGTATTCTGCATAAATGTGGTTTCTCTTCAAACCTGAGCATATTACCTTAACATTGAAAATTGCTAATAAAAAATACAACCTTTATTAGTTTAAATTTTAATAGACCACATCTCATTTATTGACAAGTAATTTCTTCTATTTGCCTCTTCAGGGAAGTGCTTAAGCATAATAATAATGATAATAATTATATATGCATGCCATAGCCATATAGTTTCTAACCTGGGTTCCAGAGACCTTCAAGGTCCCCATAAATAAGTCACCATTTTAATATAGTTGCCTTATGTTTGAATCCCATTTTTTATATGTATTTAAAAACATTAACCTGGATAGGGCTGCCAAGAAAAAAAAAGTCATAAGTGTAAATTAATGGCAAAATTAAAAATCTCTTTTTGACTTATGGAAGCCTATAATACATTGTCTTATTTTCTAAATAGAATTGACTAATCATGTCTCTAACTTTACCCTGTAAATACAGTATAATTATTATTTTTTTAAATATTTAAATATAGTTGGTGAATAATGTCACATTAGTTCAGGTATACAATATTGTGATTTGACATTTATATACTTTAAATGTGATCACCACACTAAGTTTAGTAATCATCTGACATCATGCAAACTTAACACAATACTGTTGACCATATGCTTCTTCACCTTTTTCACCCACCCCACTGGCAGTCATCAGTTTGATCTCTGTTTCTATGAATCTGTTTTTGTTTTGTTTTGTTTGTTCATTCATGTTTTTTGATTCCACATGTAAGCGAAACCATATGGTATTTGTCTTTCTCTGTCTGACTTATTTCAATTAGCATAATACCCTGTAGGTCTATTCATGTTGTTGCAAATGGCAAGATTTCATTCTTTTTTATTGCTGAGTAATATTCCATATGTGTGTATACATATACCTACATACATATGCAAGCATGTACATATGTACATATGTATATCAACATGTGTGTATACATATACCACATCTTTGTCAGTTCATCTATTGATGGATACCTAGTTTGCTTCCATATCTTGTCTATTGTAAATAATGCAGCAAGAAACATAAGGAAGCAAGTATCTTTTGTAATGTGTTTTTTTTCTCTAAGTAAATAAGGAATCGCTGGGTCATATGGTATATCTATTTTTAGTTTTTTGGGAATGTGCATACTGTTTTCTTTAGTGGCTGCCTCAATCTGCATTTCTACCAACAGTGTATGAGGGTTCCCTTTTCTCCACATCCTCACTAACACTTGTTTGTTGATATATTGATGATAGCCATTCTGACAGGTGTGAGATTATAGTGCTTTTGATTTGCATTTCTCTGATGATTAGTGATGGTAAGCACCTTTTCTTTTCTGTTGGCCATCTGAATGGGAAAAATTTAACAAGGATTTAGGAAACGGATATAAATCTGTTTTAATGCACTGTGTCTCCTACTTTCTGATAATTCCCACACATTTCTTTTAGGTGAAGTCATTTTATGTCTCTTAACAGGCACATCTGTTCTTCTAGGCTTCATTTATTACTTAATATCCTTTAATAATATAGCATTTTATCTGCTTAGACACTGTCCTCTAGTAAATTGTTTTTCAACTGTGTACCATGATCTATTTCTAGGTTATGAAATCAATTTAAGGGATTATGACTATTATTAATTTTTAAATAGACTACTATAGAATAGAAAAAATACAATAGAGCAGAAGAGTACAGAATAACTTGTCAATTCTATCATATGAATTAAAGGTAAATATTCTGTAAAAAGTTTTGTGTGTGAGACAGAGGGGGTTAGAGAGAAGAATTATTACATGTATGTGTATTAGATTGAAATATAAAATATTTGGGAATATCAGACAAATTAAGGTGGAGCTGAAGGAGAGTTAAGAAAATTTAGAGGCAAACAGATAACTTAGGATATGGGAAGAGGAACAGTGGCATCTAAGGATTGGTAAAAATGCTATCAAGTATTAATAACATTAAGTATTATTATTATACCTGATTTTCTTGAACACTTACTATGTGCGAGCCATTGTTATAAAAATTTTATGTAAGTTAACTTATTTAATGTTCCCAATGATGCTTTAACTGAAGTAGATAGTATTATTATTATCATTTTAATATTCAAAGAACTAAGGTACAGATATACTTAGTAACTTGACCAATAATATTTTTAAGCCTGGTGAGTGGCCAATTTGGGATTCAAATGTAGGCTCTCCAACCATAAAGTTTATGCTCTTAAATCCTATAGTAAATTGCTCCCCACGTTAAATGAGATTGAAACATAAAGAAAAATGAGAATTGTCTACATCAAATTTATTTTTAGGGAGGACTACATAAAACACTATTCTCTAAAATAATTTTCACACAATGGTCAGACATCCAAGTTCAGAGCATTTAGCACCTAACCTATTCAATATTGTAAATGAGGGTTTTTTTTTTTTGCAGAAGGCTTTAAAACTGTCTACAGGTTAATGAGCTTGATACAATACAATGGAGACTTGTGAAAGAACTGCACTGGCTGACTAGAGAGCTATAAATTTAGCTCCTTTCAAGTTGACATGTTGTACAACTCAGATTTCCCAATGTATTGACTTTTAAAATGACGATGAGATTTAGAAACATTTACTTAAATGCTTTTAACTGTCTTCACAAAGGCGCCAAGCTCATTAGAAATACAAACAAAACTAAAATTACTCTTTGAAACTTCAGGCAGCTGAAGAAGCCTAGTGCTGCCAATGCAGTGACCTGAAGTGAAGAAGAAGTGATTCAGTTTGACAGTTTCCTAAACATATACATACATGGTATAAATTATGCTTCTATCAACTTTTACGAGTGTAGCCCTTTGAGCATCACTAACATGCAGCCAAGGCGAGCCGAGGTGAAATGGCCAGAAGGTTTCAGAGCTGCTGTCTTCAACCTCATGGGAGCTGGTCTTGTCCGTCTCTCTGACATGTGTTCTCTGCATATCAGAAAATGCCGTTGATCACGTCAAAGTATTCATGAATCCAGTGATTTTTTTTTCCTTCAACAAATGTTTTAGTCTTTCTAGATCTTTGTCAGTGGTATCACAGCTGAATGAGCAATCCCTGGTTTCCTGAATTTCCCCAGAGAGCTAAACTGTCAAATCTATGTTCATCATGAAACCTTAAACTTAAGAGAAATAATCTGATGTTAATCATGATTTTATATATAAAATGAAGCCTCTTTAGATATTTTAGTTTTCTGAAATTTTCCCTTCATTAATTTAGTTAATGTGATTTTGCTAGAATGATTGTAAATCCTCCTAGTAAAGTTTTCCTCATGTTTTACTTCCTTTCCTTCTTCCCCATTCCCTCCTGTTTTTCTTTCTTTCATTTTTTCTCTCTCTCTCATCTTCATTCCCACTTTGTCACTCCCCCCCCTTTTTTTTTAGTATTTTCTTCCATTCAGTATTTATTAAAAAAACTGCTGTGTGGCAGACACCATGGGTGTTACTAGGGATGCAGATGTCCTTGCCTATGAGGGACTCACCTTAACCTCTTGCTAGTCATTCTTAATCAGGAAATAAGTAGCTCCCTTCCTTCACTGCTTTCAACAGCATCACCTCTGTCTACCCTGTCTCCTGTCCTCTGCATATGCTGGCTGATTTATGCAGAGTGCTTGGTGTGCCCAATGGGTTTATCTTATTTGATATGCCTGGAAATGAGAATTAACTAGATTTATAACTTTGACATTGCTTCAGAAGAATAAAATTGACCTGAGTTTAATGAAATCTACAATAAAGAAAGAAGGAAGGGGCTTGGAATTCAGTCCTGCGGGGTTATGCTGGGGAGGCAGAATTTCCACTATTTAACCTGCTGTAGTCCCTCATCAACTGTCCAGTTTCTTGAGATTATATGTATCTTAGTAGGAGTAAAAACTTTGGCTGCTTATTTTTTAAATTTATTGAATGCATATTGATAGTATTGAATACATGTTGTCCCTTATCACTCTTTACCCCAGTACATTCTTTACATAATCATTAAAGTCACCTTTGACACACAAATCTAGTTATGTTGCTCCACAATTATTAACTTGTGGCATGTGATTGTCTCAATGTAAAAGGCAAAAGTTTACTAGCTTTGAATGTTAGACACCCATATTGTAACCCCTGCAATCTCTACAGCTTATACTGTATTCTAAATAGAAAGATCTACATATAATTTTCTGAAGTTTCCATGTGATTTCATATGATAAATGAGGTGGAGAATTAAGTACTCATGGCAGTCTCTCATTTATCAATCTTTCAGATTATGATGATTGAAACCATAATTTTTAATGAGCTTGACTATTTATGTATATGTATGCTTACTTACTTAGAGATTGCACCAAAAAGAGAGATCAAGCAGTATTTATCTTCCTTTGTCTAACTTATTTCACTTAGCATAATGCCTTCACAGTCCATGCATGTTGTCACAGATGGCAAGATTTCATCCATTTTCCTTTTTATGACAGAATAATATTCCATTGCATACATACATATACCCACACAATGGAATGTGTACATGGTACACGCACACACATATACACATAGCACAATTTCCTCATTCATTCATTGATATACACCTAGTTTGTTTCCACATCTTGATTATTGTAGGATTTTTAAAAATGAAAATAAAGCATTACCAGAAGAGAACTCTCATATTCCCTGGTTAGTGCACTTCCCTTGTGGAGAAAAGTCTACATGAATTTGAAAATTGTAATCTGAAGGTAGCTTTAAAAGCATTACTAAATCCAAACAAGAGGGATGTAGATTTCTGCTTCATCCATTTCTCTACAGATAAAGTTGTCATTAGGATAAGAGAGGTCACATTCCTGAAGATTTGTCTAAACAATCACTCTAATGTTGATTTCTTCTATGCTATACTTTTTTTCAGTCTTCAAGACTGATTTAAAAAAATGAATGAAGTTGTAGCAGTATTATTTGCAATAATAATAATACAGGCAGAGCCAGCAGTGATTGTATTACAAATCCTGCAGCAGCATCAGAATAGCAGCAGTAAAAATAGTGCCATCCTAACTAATAATATACAAATACTCGGGGTCCTGTTGATTGCAGGTGTTGATACTGTCAGCAGCAGAAGTGGAGACAGAATAGAGAGAGGGGCAAATGTAGCATGTCTCACTGCGTAAGAATCCAGACTGGAGCCAAACTGCCTGAATGAAACACCAAGTCTTTTACCTACTAGCTGTGTGACCCTGGGAAGTTTCTTTCATATTCCTGTGCCCCAGTTTCTTTGTAGAATGGTTTCTTTGTAGAATGTAGTAAAAACTATTTTTTAGTTTGGTTGTGAATATTAAATGAATTATTATATATAAAGGAGAGACAGGGTGTAGGGGAAGGGGCCAAGCTCCTAGAGGCAGGATATGAATTATTCTATATTCAAAGAAGTCTGCTGAATTAGACTCCCCTTTGCCAGGTCTACAGCGCACTGCTGCACTATGAGAGTAGGTGTTTGATCTAGAGAATCAGGGCTGATTTTTTTTAACTGACATTCTCTAAATCAGTCAGGGTCTGGCCAGGATATTAAAACCACTGTATGTATTTTAGTAGAGGGGAACTGAAAACAGTTAATTGATTACATAGGTGATCATAGATATGAGACCCCAAAGGAGGTATCCCTGGGATTAGCACTGGGAGGAAGTAGCTACCATGTGAGGCTGGAAAGGCACTGTTTCCGGAATCTGAAGTGAAGGCCATCCTTTAAGAGCCAGATGCTCAGCTAAGGGTGAGGTTTGACTGAAAAGAAATGAGTTACAGAAGGTGGGACTGTATCAAGGAGCCATGGAAGCAATATAGACACTTCTGAGAGATACTACAGGAGGCAAAAAGAGAGAGCAGAAGAAATGCTTTGACTTCTCCCTTACTCTCTCTCACCTCTAGTCTTCCTCCAGTGCTTTGCAATGGCTGGAAGTCCTTGGAAGCCAGATAGCAGAGATGGAAATGAGGACAGAATGGCATTGACCAAAAGTCTTCTTTCTTTAAACATGTTCAGACATTAAATTTCATTAGCAGGAATTTGCATAATTAACTCTATTTAGGATTCTGCATTCCTTGCAAGTTTGATCAAACTTACGTATCTATCACATTTTAGGACCTCTACCAAAGGAATTTTAAAGGCAGGATACATAAAGTTATGGGGCATCCAGTGCTGTTTTTCCTTCCTTATGAATACATGTTTCCCAGTCCTGGGATAAATACTTTCTTTTTATTTTGATTGAGTCTGTGCATAAGTTTAGATCCAAGAAAAGATCTTGATTTCAGAATTAACTTCTATTATCCTGTTCATGCTAAAAGATTCTGATACCTTTATTCAAGTTCTAAGAGGGAATCAGAGGAATATTAGTAGAAGGGGGGTACAGCAATTATTGTCAGCCCTGCCAGTTCTGGTCCATCTCCCTGGCAGAGAGAATTGATCCAGCTGTGTGCACGATGGCCTTAATCCTCATGGATTAGAAGTGTGCATTAAAATTTGTTCATGGGCCTGCTAAATTTAAGGATGCTGCCAATACACCAAGATTTCAGAGGAATCCAAAAGGGCCCCAACACCCTCACAGCGGGCACTGTCCCACTGCTGATGACATGAATTGACAGACTTAGACATTTATTTCTCAATAATCTTTTCTTCACTGATAGAATGATATATTAAATCATGCTTTTCTAATATTTCGTAGTGAGGAGGCAAAAGGGTAGCTCATTTATATCTTATTTTCAAGAAAATAAATCAGTGTGCTTCTTTGGACACTTTATACTTGTGAAAGAGGGGATAGAATATTTAAAATTAGAGGTGTTTATAATATCTTGGATGTATATAATTACTTATAAGAGAAGGGCAAAAAGACTTTGAAGATTACATACTTAAGTTTGTGGGTAGGGAGAAGGGAAGAAACACAGAACTTTAAAACAGGACAAACTATTGTCCACATACCAGCTTCTGTTTGCTTTAGGTCCTCTACTAGATAGAGAGCTTTTACCAAAATGTAAATATTCTAGGTCACTAAGCACACTGTTTAGTTCAGCTGGTAAGGCTTTGTGTAGCCAGACTTTCTGTATGAAGGAAGCAGCAAGAGACTTTCAGTTGAATGCAAGCTCTTAGCTCATGACAGACATCACTTCAAGTAGCATCACCGCAAATAATGGGAGACAGACAAGAAAAAGCAATCTCTAAGGAACCAAGGGAAAGCACAGCCCATTCCACTTGCAGCAAACTCTACTTGAATGTGTTTCTCTATTCAGCTTAACTACCTTCCTAACCTTTATTTATTGGTCCTTATACTGTCCTCCAGCTATGGGACTTCCCCTAACCCCACCCCAGGCTAACATCCTTGGTTCCTTTAACTAGTCTCTATCATGCTTGGTTTTCAGACCCTCGCATGTATTACCTAGAAAAGCAATGGGAGGAGCATGGAGGAACCAATCCTGAAGGAAACATTGAATTCTTTCTGACAATAAGGCACTCCCTGTAGAAGTAGGTGTCTTTATCATTAGAGAATGCCTCTTCTTCTACTTCAGTTCATTGTGAACTACATTAGCATTGTGGCTATCCTGGAACATCAGGGTCATGCATTTCCTACCTCCTACCAACCCTTGTTTTTAGCCTGGATAAGTAATTTGTTTCCTGGTGAACACAGCTATATGGAAAAATTGATTCACTATTAGTGTATAGTGGAAATTATGAAAATCTGCTTAAAAATAAAGAAAAAGATATATTTGGAACATAAAAATTGCTTTTATAATCATTTGTACTTTTATAATTTATTTGTCAATGTCTAGATAAGGTTAAAAAGCATAAATGGCATTTATATTTTTGTTATAATTGAAGATAACTAAATAATATGATTGATTCTTATTAAGCTTTGAGACAAATAGAATATTGGTAAACTAAATAAGGGTGTAAATTATGTTCTCTGGTGATTAGTAGTAAAATTGATAGAAACCACAAGAATATAAATATAATATGCTATTAATTGTTGTTTATAGTTTTTCCACTATATATAAAACTTAAAAAAGAGTGATACCTTTCATGTATAATACACTTTGTAGCTTACAAATACACCCTTGGATATTTTTATTTCATTCTCTGAATAATTCTTCTAGGAAGGCACTTATTATTTTCCCAAACAGAGATTCTGAAGAGGTTGAATGAATCTCACAACTATTTATCAAGCTGGCAAGTAACAAATGAGAACTTGACACAGTGATTTCTTATTTTCTGTGCGATGTTTTGCACACCACAGCATGCTATCTATGTCACTATGTCATAGTCAGAGAGACTAAATTTCAGTAACTCGTAACAAATGGTGTCTGTCTGTCTGTCTCACACTTATCCATGGAGTGTTGCCTGGAGCTCTGCTCTGTTTTCCTTAATTTGGAACAACATCCCAAGAGAGAAGCCCTTATCTGGTGCACAGTCATCGTGACAGAGGGACAGAGAACATGAGAAAGCCCATAGAAATTGTAAAAGCTTCTACCTAGAATGACACACAATGCACATCTGCATACCATTGGTCAAAGTGAATCATAAGTGACACCTAGCTTCAGGAGAGTGAGGGAACAGAGCTGGGATATTTGCAAGCTTCCTAATTGTTATTAAAGTTGTTAGATATTGAAGTTGAAAAAATTAATGAAAATTCAGGAAAAAACATATATTTTGTTTTAAAGAAAATAAGTTTATCTTTTACCTGAAGCTCACAGATGAATTCCTTCTATTTTTTAATGAGCACAATTTCTTGGCAACTCAGTACAGGAGCTCTCAAAGTGAGAACTATTGTTAACTGAGCCTTTGAGGTGCTCTGTGATCCACAGTTATATAAGTTTTGAAATTCTATATACCATCACTTTCTTGGACAATCACAGTTACATTAACATTTAAAACCCAAGAAATCCTGATGAAATCCAAGCTCATTTGAAATTACGATGAAATCCAAACTCAGTTCTTGTGCCTGTATATGACATCCACACAGGCTTCTTGGGAAATTCTGCCCCAAATCCCTCTTTGATGTCCTCCTTCTCCTCAGTCTCCACATTTGATCCACCAGAAATTCCATTCAGACTTCTATTTTCCTGAGTTTTAGACCACATAGATTAGAAAAAGCCTATTGAATAATAATGCCAGTTATATGCCATTGCAAGAGACTTAAACTTTCCAAACTGTCATCATTTTTTAAAAAATATTTTATTTATTTATCTTTAAAGAATGGAAGGAAGGGAGAAACATCAATGTGTGGTTGCCTCTCATGCACCCCCTACTGGGGACCTGGCCCACAACCCAGGCATGTGTCATGGCTGGGAATCAAACCTGCAACCCTTTGGTTTGAAGTCCAGCACTCAATCCACTGAGCCACACTAGCCAGAGCTAAACCTTCTTCATTTTTAAAATGGGTTTAATAGTCACTATGAGGATAAAAGATACAACATATGTCATGTACCTGATCAAGTAGGCAGTTAGTTTTGATTTCTCTTATAGCTCTTCCTTTCTCATTCCATTTACATATTGGAAAAATAAGAGAATGGAAAAGATTTTCCATTGACTTTTCTTGTCTAAATAAAATATTTTATTTTTTTTTTAAATAGTCAGCAAAACAGTGATAGAGTATACTGCCACATTTTGATTGTGCTAATTTCTTCTAGGGAACATTAGAAGCAGAAAGCACTGAGCCAACAAAATATGGAAATCATTATTTCAGACATTAGCATATGTCAAAGAGAGTGAAAGCTAAAGGACTTTGGTCAGCGTGGCTTACTGCCACTTTCCATAACGAAGGCACACTTCCAAAATGTACCTTGAGCAGTCCCCAAAGCAGGAAGTCAAAAACATCCCTTTTTAACATTCTATTAAGATTTGTTCAACTCTATCATCCTTGGTAACAAGAAGAGAGAATGATTTGTCAGATGAGAATTGTTTGTTAAAACTCATTTTTTTAGTGGATGTACCTTTGAGTCATATAGAATGAAAAAGAGGCTCTTTAAGGGTCTTTAAGAATGTTGAGCAAGATAGCAATCATAATAGACAAAGGCAACCGCCACGATGGATGTACTGGAGCTAAGTCAAAACAATAATAATAAATACAAAATAACAAAAATGTTAGAAAGTAAAGCTTTCCTACTGTAGCACTTCCCAGGAGGGTGGGCTACATGATTATCCTATGAGAAATCAAGTATTTATTTTTGGATCTGGCCCAGAAGCAGTTTATTCTGAGATGTAAGAAATGGTACCTATTTTCTCTTTATTCCATACCCGAGCTTTGCAGACCATGAATAAAGAGACTGGTAGTAAAATCCACTTAAGGACTTGGTTACAAATTATTCATCTGCCAACCTGACCCAGGAGTTTGGACTTTATATTCTCTTGTGCAGTAAATATGTGGTAAATAATCTTTTCACCTCTCTTATCGTTAGGTGGTGTATCATGAATGTGTTGTGTGGGGGATTGGAAAGAACAATGCTTTTTTACAGAAGTACCCTACTGTGGCTCTCTGTAGCCCAGTACATGAACACCCTTTTTTCTTTGAGTTTTTGCTTTTGTCCTTAAGTTATCCTCAGCATTTGGATTGTTATTTACTTCTTTACATGAGAGATCTTTCCTTTGGCCATGGTGTACCCTGGAAGCAGAAATCTTTATCAGTTCCCCTGAGTCCAGAAGTGATTTTCTAATGCTAATTTTAGTCCTGTTCCCTGGAGCTGAAGGTACATAGAGTCAAGTTCAGAGTAGTCTTATTTCCACTCTGTAACACTGATGAAGAGTACATCATAATAGCAAATTAGAAATTATCAGCCTCTCCTTCATAGAAAAGGCTCCAAAGCTAGCATAGAAAGGACCAACTAAGAGTTTAGAATTTAACTTGGTGATTTGTTCACCAAATTACCCATCTACATATTTATTGTGTTGCTTATCCCTTCAGTCCTCAGACATTTGCTGAGGTCTCTTATGTGTTCTGTGTACTGTACAGAGGAGTTTATTGCAGAAGCCACACATTGCAGAGTCGGGCAGTCCTGGATCCAAAACCTGACTTTTCCTTTTTTGGAGGATGGGGGTGAGTTTCTGGCAATTTATCTCTCACTTTATGCCTTAGCTTTTTTACTTATAAAAGGAAAAATTAAATATTATAGCATTATTTTTAGTGGATTGAGTGATAAACTTAAAACCATCTAGCAGACAGTGGTTTAAACAACACTTGCTAATTCTGTCTGCTTTTTGACCTGTCTTTCCTTATGTTTCTGGAAATGATGCACATATGATATAGTTTCTACCCTTGAGGAACTGACTGAAACTGATGGTAGGCAAAAAATACAGAAAGCCTTTCAAATAGATTAGACCAGAAATACTCATCATAAGAAAACAGAGATTATAACACACATGTGGGGAATAGTCACCAAGACTTATCACAATTCCTGTCACTTAGTGCTTTCCAGTAAATATTGAGTGGATAAATGAGCCTGAAAGAGATATAGATCGAATGCTAAGTCATTTCTAAAGAGGGAAAAATAATTTCTCTACATAACATTGGGCACCTTGGATAGCTTCTGAGACTGAGATTTGTGTGCAGAAATAGTATCACAGAATGGTCTCTGGATTAATGAGGGGAAGGGAAGGAAGCAGGATGGGCAGAGAGAGAAACTGGGCTGTTCTACATTCGTGACAGAAACTGAATTCACTGGGAACTAACAAGCTAGAATAGATTTAAGGGTTTTCCTGAGCACCCTCGTGTTGACCAGACAAGTGGGCTACCCTTGGGAAATGGATATAACATTTAGCTGATGGAAATTCCTGCATAGGGCTGACTACTGAGGGCTACCAGTGCCCACTATTCAGCAATAAAGAAAATGGCCTTCATTACTGAAGGAAGGGTCTGCTGGTGCCATACAGTGTCCACTGCTGTGGTCCACCCTTGTTCTGATCAGATCTCCTTCTTCCTTGTATCTGGGAACAGCTGCTTCAGGTTATTGGTGCACCTCTTTGCCTCTGGAAAATTCAATAGGAATGTTAGTGAGATGCATACAGACCCTGCTGCTACAGCTTTTGCTGAGATCAAAAATAATATTCACCATCTCCTTTCTCTACTATCCATTCAGTGTTTTCCTCAAACTCAACTAGAACCTGTGCTAGTCTCAATGGCATCCCTGCTGATGTGACCCAAAATCTCATCTCTGAGGGATCTGAACTTCTGGTCACCAAGTTCTTCTCAGTCTGTAGCTGCTCTTGTCTTCAAACTGCTTCTGGTTTTCACCCTGGAACAAAAGAAGTTCCAAAGTCAAGAGAATACTAGGGGCCTGGCTTCCTTATTGGAAAGGGGAAAGGAAAGTACAGCAAACAAAATGCAAGTTAGTGCATCAAAATTACAATATTAAAAACCACAATAGTGGTTCAGTGCTGTGAATCCAACAGACAGACGAGGGAGGATGATCTATTGGGGGGTGAGGTGGCAGACAGAATAGTCCTAGTTCAGCATAACCTGAGAGAATCTTAGGGACCAAAGAAACCCTGAAGATTAGCTAACCCACTTTTTTCCTTTTACACAAAGGGGATCTGAAGCTCAGAGTTAGAACCAAAGTCCAGGGCTCTTGAGTACCAGCCCAACCGCCATTTTAACTCTTATTTTGATGCCTTAGATGCCTGCTTCTCTTTTTCCCCCTAAATCTCAGTAGAGAGATGTGTTGAGTTCTTTCTTGTCAGCTTGGCTGTAAAATTCATGCTATGACCAATTTAAGGTTTAGATATTTTCCCTGCATGCACATTACCATGAGACCACAAGAAATGTGAGATATGATCTGCAATCATAAATCAAACTAGAAATATTGGACAAAGGCAGTTTGTGTAGTGAAAATAAAAGTACTGGTGGTGCTATGTACTGACAAAAGAAGTTTTTCCCTCCCCCTTCCCTGCTGAAGCTGAAGGCGGCTACATAATAAAAAATGACCCTTTGAAGCCAGCAGGGCTAACCTTCCCATACTTGATAAGAATATTCATTTCCTTTATCATCATGCTGGGCTTAAAGGAAAGCATAATTCAGACATAAAGAGACCAAGCAAATGGTTCCAGGGCTCTTTCTGTTTCTGTCTTACCTGCCAGAATCTTTGGCATAACATCAAAGAGCTGTGCATACCCCATCCCAGATGCTTGTCCAGAGAACGGATGTTTTAAAGAGGGTGCCTTCTGTTCTAATTAGCTGACTGATAAATGACAGATATCTGGCAGTGCCATCCTCATGCTCACATTAAAATTACAGTAAATATGAGAACATGCAAGGACAGGTATATGTAATATACATTGGTATTTTTTTGTCCACCGAGTTTCTGCTCCTGCTTCTTCTAACATTGGAACTACAATTCCCTTTGGGGATTATGCCTTCCACATTATGTGTAGTCTGGATATCACTGTCCATTGATGTAGGTACTCTGTACAATGGTTGATGAATAGCTCAGGCTCAGCCAAAGAAACTCTCTCCTGAATTTTCATCTTCAGTGATGACACAGGATGGAAAAATGAATGGAGCTGATTCGTGCAAGAGGCTGACTCATTCTAGCACAGTATTATCCAATGGATATTTTTGCCATCATAGAAATATTATACATCTGTGCTACCTAATATAATAACCACTAGCCATGTGATACTACTGAGCACTTGAGGTGTGGCTAGAGTAACTGAATAACTGAATTTTTAGTTTTACTTAATTTTACTTGTTTAAAATAGCCACATTTTTATAGTAGTCCCTGGAAAAGACACCCAGAGGAAAGACAGGGAGATGAGGGGGAGACATTTGAAGATGGAGGAAGAGATTCAAGTTAAATTGCTGCAAGTCAGGGAATGCCTGGAGCCACCAGAAGCTGGAAGAGGCAGGAATGGGTTCGGCCCTACAACCTTCATAGGGAGCAGGGCCCTACCAACACCTTACTTTCAAACTTCTGACTTCTGTAATTGTGAGATAATACAGGGTCTGGCACAAATAACACCCCTCTTTTATTACAAAATCATAAGCTTGTAATTCTGTAACATATATCACACTCAAACACACCATATGACATTTTAGGTGATATGTTAAAATTAAAATGATCAATTATTACACCCATATTATTACCCTATCCATAATCTAGATTTAAATTATATCATACTTTATCCATCATGACATGCAAATTATACATTAAATTCTCAGCACTTTATTCTAAGAAGAGATCTTCAGATTCTCATTAGATCTTATTGACTCTTTTTCAACATTTGCTTTTATAAAATTTAATGGTCTTTTTTCTCAGCCCCTAAGGTATTTAAGTAGTTAGTTGCAATGACTCCTAGGGTGACACAATGACAAATCATAGCCTAATGTTGAGAGAAAAGAGTTATATAATATTTTTTTTAAAAAAGCAGTATACAACAGACTGAAGTCATGTATTGCAGGGGCTAATCATTCTACATCCAATCTACAGTACTATAATATGTGCTTATTAAAATGAATTAATCATTTCCCTGGATTAGGTGGCTCAGTTAGTTGGAGCACTGTCCCACACATTAACAGGCTAAGGGTTTGATTCTCAGGGCATATACCTAGGCTGCAGGTTTGATCCCCAACTGTGACAGGTACAGGAGGGAGCCAATTGATATTTCTCTCTTGCATAGATGTTTCTCTCTCTCCCTCTCTCTCTGTTATACACACACACACACACACACACACACACACAAACATCATCATCCAGGACCACATCTTTAGGGTGTGGAGGCCTTGAAGCAAAAGCAGTCTTGCATATACCTCCCTTTATCCCAGCACAAAGACGGCCAGTCTCAGTCTAAGGTTGCACTATGAAATCATTTGTTCTTCGTTTCAACTCCTTTGCTTCCATTGTACCTACAGGAACCATGCTGCCTCCTTTTCTGTCTCAGCATCATCCCTCTCCTTTATTGGACTCCAGGCATTATTTACATTCCTTCAAATACTACAAGTCCCAACCCAGTCTAAAAATGGTAACTCTGATGGCATCAATCTAAATCTACCTGAAATATATTTAGTATCTAGCCATAATGTAACATTTATATCTTTACCTCTAATCATAGATGTGTCCCATTAAATGAACCTCAGACAATAAAGGAAGAAACTGAGCTTCTGAAGGAGTTGGGAGGTTTAAGTGTTAAGAAATTTCATATTATTCAACTGGCTGACAGGCAAACAGCAACTTTGGGTTAAGATTGAGTCTCTACCCTTTAAATGGATGTGTTAGAGCATTGATTACTATTGTTACTATTATTAACATGCTTGAAATGGTGGTGAGAGTAGAGTGATCAAATGCTGCGGTGTTAAGGAAAATTGTGGATGCAGAACTGATAAGGCCATCTTCTGTATTTGATGGTTTGGGGTCCATACTCCTTAAGAAGTTATATTTTTCTTCAACTATAAGGAAAATACATTAACAAAAACAATTAAATGTAAAATCTTGAGAATTTTCATTCTTTTTGGTGAGTTTCTAGCTTTGGTGAGTTCCTAGCTTCGAGTTTCTTCGATTATGCAACCACCTGTAGTCACTCAGACTAGTTTGCTTTCTCATAAGATTCAGTGCTGTCTCTTGTGCAACTGGTTTTCATTTTTGTTTGATTGTTTGTTCGCCTTTTGGTTTTTCCCCTTAGAGGCATAACAGTGAAAACTGCTCGTTTCTCATAGAGTTTTTAAAGAATAGTTGTGATATACTCATTTATGTTTAGATTCCACCAATAAGTGAAATCATATGGCATTTTTCTTTCTCAGCTGGACTTATTTTACTTAGCATAATACCCCTTAAGTCCACCCATAAAAACAAAAAAACTTAAAAATGTATTTTTTTTCTGAGTATTTGGAATATTTGAACCAATGCATGGTTACTTTAGCTGTATAATATTATTTCCTTTTAATGAAACTAACTTAAACAAATGAAGGAATAAATTAAGCCATCTATTTCTTTAATAAAAATTTACTGATTGCCTAGTGTGTGTCAAATGCCCTGGTAGGAAAAGGAATATAAAAATGAAAAAAACGGACAACAATGTTTGCCCTTATGGCACTTATATTATAATGAAGGCTAGTGCACAATGAATAAAATGAGTACTTTATACAAAATCAAATTATTAAATATTTGCTGAATGTTTGCTATATTCCCATATTTGCAAAATGTTATAATACTTAGAAGTTGGCATATCTATAGTCACTTCCCTGAAAATTTGATGTCTCTCTAAACTCAAAAAAGCTAAAGGTGAAATAATTAGAATATATCATTTAGAATAACATTTATAACAAATATAAATGGAATAGAGAGACTAGCATATAGAAATAATATGAGACTCAGAGGGTTAAAGCAATTTGCCTGTGTTTCGTGGCTGATAATTAGTACCAGAACCAGAAGCAAGGTGTTAGATCCACATTCAGTATTTAGGCAAGGTAACGGAAGGGAAATGTGTGCCAAGAGGGCTGACAGTGACTAAGGCACAGAGCTGGAAAGATAATAGGATATAAAAAGAGGTCCCAAGATCTCAGGTTTTTCATGTTGCAGATTTGAATCAGGTAAAACCAAGACCATGCTGCACAACTCTTCTAACGTTGAAATAGATTATTCCTTTACTTTGTGTCTTTGTTTTTAAAATTTTTATTGTATTTTTCCATTGCCATTTAGCCCCCTCATACCATCCTCACTCCTACAATTACCACACTGTTGTCCATGTCAATGAGTCCTTTTTTGTTTTTGCTCAAACCTCCACACCCCAAACTTTCCCCACCCCTAATAACTGTCATCTGTTCTCCATCAATGAGTCTGTCTCTATGCTTTTAGTTCAGTTTGTTCATTAGATTCCACATATGAGTGAAATCATGTGGTATTTGTCTTTCTCTGACTGACTTATTTCACTTAGCATAATGTTCTCCAGGTCCAATCAAGTGGTCATAAAAGGTAATTTTTTTACAGCTCAGTAGTATTCCATTGTGTAAATGTTCCATAGTTGTTTTATCCACTCATCTATTGATGGATATTTGGGCTGCTTCTGTATCTTGGGGATTGTAAATAATGCTGCAATGAACACAGCAGTGCTTACTTTCTTTCAAATTAGTGTTGAGTTTCTTCGGATAAATTCCCAGAAGTGGGTCAGTGGGTCAAAAGGCAGATCCATTTTTAATTTTTTGAGGTATCTCCATATTGCTTTATTCCAGGAATATAAGATTGGTACAACATTCACAAATTGATTGATGTTATTCACCACACAAACAAAATAATCATATCACATGATCATATCAATAGATTCAGGAAAGTGTTTGATAAAATCCAGCACCATTTATAATAAAAACTCTCAGCAAAGTGGGAATATAGGGAACATATCTAACATAATAAAGGCCATATATGACAAACCCACTGCCAACATCATTCTCAATGGGCAAAAACTATAAGCATTCCCCTTAAGATGGGAACAAGATGGGGTGTCTTGCTTTCAACTCTTATTTAACATAGTGCTGGAAATCCTAGCCACATCAGTTAGACAAGAAGAAGAACTAAAAGGCATCCAAATTGCAAAGGAAGAAGCAAAACTGTATTTATTTGCAGATGACATGGTACTGTACACAGAGAATCCCAAATATTCCACCAAGAAACTACAAGAATTGATAAATGAATTCAGTGAAATAGCAGGCTACAAAATTAATATCCAGAAATCAGTTGCATTTTTATGTGTCAATAATAAACTAACAGAAAGGAAAATTAAGAAAACAATCCCATTCACAAATACTTCAAAAAGAATAAAATACTCAGGAATAAATCTAATCAAGGATGTAAAAGACCTATATTATTCCTTTCTAAGGAAATATTGTCCCTATTACATACTCTTCAAGTTGGATGGGGCAGATTTTTCCACTCAATCAAAGTCTCACTACTTTTGGAGTGCAGTTTTCTACGTCTGCAACTCCGATCTCTCTTTGAGACTTACGTTCTGTCTCCCTTACTTTTGGGAGAACAATTTCACTTGAGGTCTTACTTTTACCTTCAATCTATTATGTTTAAAATAAATTCATTATTTTCTTCCTAAGTAGGTTGTTAGTATATATTTATAGACATCATAATTCTCCTAAATGCTAAGGTTGAACACTTCAAAGCCATCCTTGCTGCCTTTTTTGTTTTCCCTTTTCTAAGAGTAGCAAGTCAACAGTGTCTTATACATTTACTGTTCTATTCCACTGTTCCCAGGCTTAAACAGAACCTCATTACTTCACATTTGGATGACTTTAATAATCTCATAGTTAATTGTCTATGTCCCTTTCAGTTCATCATAGAAACTCAATATAATTATTCTCAACCAAAAGTAATACAGGATAGAGAAAGGCTATCAATATATCAGTAGTGTTTTTGTCATATTTTATATTTGCCATAAGAACAGGCATCTTGTCCATCTTGTTCACTACTCTGTGGCATTTGGACCAAGGCTTTTATCGACAGACCCTAAGAAGGTAGTCCTGCCTCATGGTGTTCTGATCCACACTCCTTGATTGTGAACGGGACTTCTGACTTGATTCTAATCAGTAAAATGTGGCAAAGGTGATGAGATGTCATTTCCATCATTACTTCATAGAAGACTGTAACTTCCATCTTGTCAGCTGGCTGTGACTGTGGACTCATCCCACTGGTAGCTCTGATAAAGAATGCTGCCATATGGATAGACCCACATGGCCAGGAAATAAGGGTGGTCCCTGGTCAATAGACAACAAGTTGTTAAGGTCTTCATCTGGCAGCTTATAAAGATCTGAATCCTGTTAATAACCACATGACCTTGGAAGCTAACCCTTCCCCAGTCAAGCCTCAGATGAGAACCCAGCACTGGCCAATGCCTTGACTGTAACCTTGTGAGAAACAGTGAAGCAGAGGACCCAGTGAAACAATGCTGGAATAGCTGATCTGAAGAAATTGTGAGATAAGAAATGTGTATGGTTTAAGGCTGCTGAATTTATGGAAATTTATTGTACATCAACAACTAATGCCTTACATTCTTTCAGTAGTTAATAAATAGGCAGTTGAATAAATGAGTGAAATAACCTCTTCATATCCTTATGAATTAACATTCTATACATATATTCAATAAGTATTTTTTTAAGAAAATACTTCTTAACAATTCAGAACACTAAATTAATTTTGATACTTGGACCTTCAGTCTCAAGGCATTTCCTTCAGTGTTGGGTAATGATGTGGTGAATGAGGTAGATTCAGTTTCGCTTTTGAGTTTTGGTTGTTGTTTGATGGCTAAAATCTCTGCTGTTTTTGAACATGTTTAATTAAAAGTGTAATCTGTATTATAGTACAGTAGTTCATTAAACCCATGTATGTAGACATAAGGTGAACTCTCCTTTTATTTCCTCAAAGAGACTTTGAAGTTCCAAAGTCATTTTTTGTCATAACTGTTGAGAAGGATGCTTAATTAAAATTTGTATTGTTTTTGAATATCCTCATTTCCAACAGCACATTGTACCATAGTGCTGGACATGCAGAAAGCAAATCAAATTATAATTTGAAATGTTGCAAATATACATTAAAAATTAAATTCTATAGGAGTCACTTCACTTGAAAAAGATTAATGTCAGAAGATATACCTTAATATTTCATATCTCCATAAAATATTTAAAAATCAGAGTTCTTTTCTCTTGAGAAAAAGAAAAAGTTTCAACATCCACAAAATATAGTGACATATAGGGAGTACATATTTTTTATTATAAGTATTAAAGGGAACTATCAAGAAGCAATATGTTTATTACCGGATTGGAAGTAGTAGTTATTCCATTTGTATTAGCTACTTCTGGAAATTTTGAAATGACTTTTAATGCTTGCTCTTGCGGCATTGAGTCAATTTATTATTGCTTCCTCTCCAAATTCAACTTATTTTCATTCTCTCTCACCCCACCAGAACACTTATCTTTTCATTCTACCATTTTTATGATTGTGTTTAGAACTGATCACTTCAGACAAAAAACAATCTTGAGTCAATCAAATGTACTTTCAAAAATGTTTTAAATAAAACAGAGAATGAGAGTATATTTAGCAACAGTCCTTGCTGAAAAGAAATTCTTAATGCAAACCTTAATTTCAAAACAATCTAGAAAAAAACAGTAATATTGGACAGCATGTCACATTTGTCTAAGAATACCATGTCTAAGAATACCATAGTAAAGCATTTTGTGTGTTACCATTGTCAAAGGAGAGCATACAAAACAAATAAGAATTGTAAATTCAAATTTTAATGCAGTGGTTGTTGAAGGTCTTTTTATCTTTTTAGTACAAATGAGGTAGAGATGATACCTGTGGGAGGGTTGACTGGTAAACAAATTGGCTTCAATGTAGCATTTTGTGGATAACGTGAACTGTACTGGCATCCTAAGGACATGTAGTTGCTGGGATGGATTTCAAGAAAAAAGAGGATATTTGGAAAATGACACATTAGAAGAGAGCAGTAAATAAAAACCTGCATCTTCCATAGGTCTTAGTCTCTGGTGTCTTTTTTTTAAAAAAACAACTTTCTTGAGTATAATTGATTTGCCAAACTGCACGTATTTAATGTGTACAATTTGATGAGTTTTCCCATTTGCAAACACCTATAATATCATCATTGTGATCAGGAAATAAACATATATAAGAGCTCCCAAAGTGTCCTAATGTTTTTTATTTCCCTGTGTGGGTGTATGTGTGTATGTGTTAGGAATACCTAACTGAGATCTACTCTCTTAACAATTTTTTTTCTGTAGTGAGAACACAACATGAGATCTACCTTCTTAATGAATTTTTTAATTTTATTTTTTTAAGATTTTATTTATTTATTTTTAGAGAGGGGAGGGAGGGAGAAAGAGAGAGAGAGAGAGAGAAACATCAATGTGTGGTTGTTGGGGGCCATGGCCTGCAACCCAGTCATGTGCCCTGACTGGGAATCGAACCTGCCATGCTTTGGTTTGCAGCCCACACTAAATCCACTGAGCTACACCAGCCAGGGCTTATCTTCTTAATGAATTTTAAAGTATGCCATGCTATAACTGTGGATCATATGTTGCCAACAGATACCTAGAACTTATTCATCTGGGATAACCTTGACTTTATACCCCCTGGAAAATAACTTCTCATTTCTAAACATCCCCAACCCCAGCTCCTGGCAACCACTATTGTATTCTCTGCTTCTATGAGTTTGACTATATTAGATGCCTCATGTAAATGAAATCATGCAGTATTAGTTCTCTGTTACTGGCTTATATCACTCAGCATAATGTTTCCAGGGTTTATCTGTGTTGTCTCAAATAGCAAAATTCCCCTCCCCCCTTTTAAAGGCCAAATAATATTCCAATGTGTATATACCACAGGTTTTTTAATCCCTTCATCTGTAGATGGATATTGGGCTGTTCCACAGCCCGGCTATTGTGAATAATACTGTGGTCATAATGGAAGTGCAGATATCTCTTCCAGATCCTGATTTTAGTTATCTTTGATTTATACTCAGAAGTGGGATTGCTGAATCATGGTGATTCTATTTTCAATATTTTTATGAACCTCTATACTGTTTTCCATAGCTTTTGCACCATTTTTACATATCTTTTAGAACTAATATACAAATTAAAGTTTCAGGTTGTAAAATCAACATATAAATATCAGTTGTGTTTCTGTGCACTAACAATGAACCATACAAAAAATTAAGAAAGCAATCTTATTTTAATAGTATCAAAAAGGATAAAATAGTAAGGAATAAATTTCACCAAGGAGGTGAACAACTTGTACACTGAAAACTATTAAACATTGATGAAAGAAGTGAAGGGAGATAAATAAATAGAAAAGGACCCTATGTTGATGCATTAGAAGACTTAATGTTTTTAAAGTACCTAAACTAACCAAATGAATATACAAATTCAATGATATACTCATAAAAATCCCAATGGCATTTTTTACAAAAATAGAAAAAACAAGCCTAATATTCATATGGAACTACAAAAGACAGAATAGCCAAAGTAATCTCAAGAAAGAAGAACAAATCTGGAGACATCACAGTTTCTGATTTCAAAATATATTACAAACATACAATAATTAAAACAGTATGGTAGTAGCATAATGACAGACATATAGCCAGAGGAACAAAACAGCCCTGAAACAAACCCACACATATATAGTCAGTGCTGAAAAAGTTTCCAAATGATGATGTTTAAGTGAAGATAATAAGGCCAAATTTATTAAAGGACTGAACTTTATTCTTCAATTATGTCCATCTTAAATAGTGAATACTAAATGATCTATCCCATGTGAGAACATATGATGATGTTAAATTAAAAAGAGCCTTTTAAAATGTTTTTACACAGCAAAAAACAACATTGGCAGTTCTAGGTCTGTCCAAAACAAAAATCTAGAAGTCTTAGGATTTTAGCTCCATTAGTTCACTTGTCCTACAGTTCTGGGATCTTTGTGATTAATGAGTATGGTCTTTGGCAAATCTAGGACATGGGGCATAACCATTTTTTTAATATGGAAAGTCCTAGTGTGCTTCTGTGGTCCCCATTTCCCAGAATGGTTATCATTAAGTATCTAGTCTTTCTGTTCCCTAAACTCTTTGAACGGGGGGCCTCTCAATTTTAAACAGATTTGATGACTTAGTTCCTGTCTAGGATAAAATTCATAGTTGTTTATTTAATTTATTTTTTACAAGTGATATTTGTTTACTTACCTTTTGTTCATTCTCAGCTGGCATACCTTTCAGTGTATAATTTCATGTGAAACCTAACACTTCTTTAGAAAACATATCCATCCAAACCCAATAAAAACATATAGTTATTAGTTTTGTGATTTTTTCCATGGGCTTTATGTTACTAGCACTTTTTATATGAAAAGATATGAAAAATATTACTTTTTTTAGTGCTGAGGGGGATGAGTTGAAATAAGCTATGGAATTTCAGAACAATAAAGGGCCTTAGAAATTAATCAAATCTCTTTGTTTTTTAGATAGGAAGGTTTTTATGGCCCAAATGCATTTGGTAAAGGTCAGAATCATAAAAACACTTTTGTTAGAGCCCAGTTCTCCTACACCAAGTCTCTAACTTTTTATATTTTAATATTCTTAGGTCATTTTTCCTTATCATTTTCACTATCTCACTTTGTAAAAATCCACACTGGAGTACAACACCACCTTGGTAGGCATACATACATACAAAGTTATATAAATTATGATTACTGCTCTCAAACAATAATACCTTTCAATCCATCTAATATCTTTAGAGCCTTAGATCTCTACCCTGGGCCTTACCCTCTGGAGGGCACCGTTCTGGACTTCCTATAGACATTGGTCCTCTCCACAGGACCTTGTACTTCCCTTAGCCATTCTATTTTTTAACTGAAACCCTGGAATTTCCTTCCCCAATTCAGCCTGGATGAGCCTCTTCACTAAGTATGTCCCCTTGAAGGCAGATGGAATGAACAACTCAAAGACTGCAAGGAGTGGGCCATATTAAACACCTAAAAATCCCTTTAACTGCTTTTGACTTCATCTGCCCCTAGTCTGTGGCCCCTTATTTTATCCCACATTTCGTAGTAACTCACCTCACATGATGGCATCTTGTCTTAGGCCTGTCCTCTGCAACTCTTGCCTCTCCCCTGGGGTTTCCCGGTTTCCACTGAGGTGTGAAATGCCATAGGATACATCTGGCATCTACACATGTGCAACACTGAAGTTGAAATTTTGACTGATGGGAAGTGGGGAATGGTGAATATATTCTTTTCTTAATTGATTTTAGAGAGAGAGGAAGGGAGAGAGGGAGAGAAAATGAGAGACATCTGTTTGTTGTTTCATTTATTTATGCATTCATTGGTTGATTTTTGTACGTGTCCTGATTGGGTGTCAAGTCTGTAACCTTGGTGTATTGAGATGGCCCTCTAACCAACTGAGCTATCTGGCCAGGACCTCTGACAGCAAGTATATTTTTAATTCACAGCAAGTATATTCTAACAGCAGATATATTCTTATGTCCCTCCTGGACATATTCTCTTAAAATGAAGTAGTAAATATGTCCCCTCAGAAGACAGACATACTAATCAAGCAAGTAGGTGGTGCTAGATTTCTAGCAGTGCCCAGCTCTGTAATATTGATAGTTTCTGTTCTACTTACTCTTTTCCTTTAATATCTGATTTTCCATTTCCTTCCTTCATGCCTCCTTGGGGTTTCTCTCACCAGTAAAGAACTAACATATAAATTTTTGCCTTAAGCTATGTTTCTAGAAAAACTAAGCTAATACACCACTACATACCTCAGACATATAGGGTAGGGCAAAGGTAAGTTTACAGTTGTGAGTATGCAAAACACAGCTTATTCTTGTATTATTATTTATTAACTGTTGTATTATTTTCCATACAAGAAACTGTAAACCTACTTTCTCCCTACCCTGTAGACATCTACTTCTTATGCCTGCACTGATTTTCTTTTTTCTAATCTGAGTGGGGGAAATCCTGATCATTCTTCAAGTCCTAGTTCAATGTGTTCTATAAAGGTTGATCCACTCAAGCAAAGTTAATCATTTTCTGCATTGTGTTACTATAATTTTTTAGCATGCATCTATCATTGTATTTATCACAATGTTTTGCAATGGTATATGTCACTGGTTAACATGAACTCCTTGAGAACCATGTCTTACGCCTCTTTGTATTTCCTACACTGTGAATGAATTCAACATGTTTAAAAAATATTGTCTTTACTTCTAGAAAGAGGGGAAGGAAGAGAGAAAGAAAGGGAGAGAAACATCAATGTGTGAGAAGACACATTGATCAGTTGCCTCCTACGTCCGCAACAATCAGTTACCCCCAACTGGGGACCTGGCCCACAATCCAGGCATGTGCCCTAACTGGGAATTGAACTGGCGACCCTTTGGTTCGCAGGCCAGCACTGAATCCACTGAACCACACCAGCCAGGGCTGGACTCAACATTTTTAATAGAATTAATTAATGACTTAATTAAAATTTAGTAGGAAGACTATGTCCTAGTTTACTGGTTTGTGTGAATGCAGAAAAATTTCTGAGCTGAAGATTTATACTACATAATCACCTATTATGTAGTTATATGTACATGTTATATATTTACATATTATATAGAATATCCAAAAATGTTTATTTATCTATATATTTTAACTATCTGCCTTCCACCTCCCTGTCTTTCCATTGTCAGTATATAACATCCCTCTGAAAATGGGAAATAGAACAGACAAGTGACACTGATAAAGCCATAGAATATGAGGCTGCTTGTTCAAAGTCAAAACACTATATTCTTTAGAGAGATGCTTTAGTTAGGTAGTGAGCCTGCACTGCTCTTTTGTTCGGGTCCAGTGTGTTTGGTTCTGACAGAGATTTTGTTGCTATGTGGTCTCACTGCAGTAAACTAGAAATAGCAAGTCTGAGAAATGACTTCACTTTCCAAAGTAACTGAGGTGACAATAAAGAAATTTCATTTGCAGCTGAAATACTTGGAGTTTCAAGTCAATATTGGATTCCTGAGCACATATTAATTTACTCACAGATTTTTCTCTAACGTACCCCTCTGTCCCAACCTCCATAATCATTTCATATAAGTATTATTGCTCTGATTTGTAGGTGTCGCTGCTCATTTCTAAAGCTAGTTATTGCATAAATCCCATGAAATGATTGTCCATTCACAGTCAGAGCTTCATCAGTCATTGGCATACAATCCTTTTCACCACTCAGTTTTCATTCAAATTTATCCCTCAGGGTTTTGCCTTCAAAATAACCCCAGAAAAAACATCAAATCCTGAGTGCTTCAAAAGTACAAGAACTTTGGTTTCCATGTTCTAGAAAACAGTTACCACTTATTATATTATTATACATATTCAGAAAATATACAATGATAATTTGGTATCCACTTGAAAATAAACTATTAGCATGTAATTACTCCCTATTGAATTTATTTCTGAACTGCATGTATTATTTATGGGTGATAATAAATGGAAAAAAATCATTCCTAGCTTGTTCCATTTACTTCTTTATGATTTATCCAAATTACTTAATTTGATACCTTTTTTTTTTAGTCCTATATGTTGAGATAATGAATCCTGGGAAATATCTGCATTGTGTTTGTAAAAAACATTTATTTGAAATAAATTAAAGCTCTTCAAGGCCTTATTATATTTGCTCTTTATTATGCCTTTAAGAGATTTCTCAGTTCCTGTCAAGGTACCTAATATTTCTAGTCCTTAGTTTGATGTAAAATGCCACAAAGCAATTTGAGGAAAGTGTGGGAAGTCTCCATACTGCCAAGGCAAAGGGATCCTCATTTATGATGAAATTATAGCTGTTTATTCAAAGCTTATAAGCCCATTTACAATTCAACTTTCTATTCAATAATGATACTTTAAGCAAAAGAAATATAAATAGATGGAGACAGAAAATTAATGAATATGACACTTTATCAACTAATTTCAAAGGGGACTACATAAGCTTAGGAAAAATAGCCTTAAACTTGAATAGTAAGTCCTGCAGGTTTTTGTCTGCATTTCCTACACTCTAAAATGCTAAAACAATAACACACTTGATGGCAGTGAATAAGAATTATTCATTAAACTAATCTACTTGCCTAACATGACCTAACCTTCCTATTTTTTACATTGATTTTTTTTATCTACAGAGATACAAGGCTTCTGGGGTGTCTCAGACAGATTGAGCCCCAGAAAGAAAGTAATAAGGACAAGTAATGAAAAACAAGATTTGGAACTGGTTTGCTCTCTTGTGAGTGGCCTCTTCCTACCATCACTGCTCTTAGGCTCAAATGTGTTACTACTGGTAAGATGGGACAACGAGGATGTGGGCATTAAGTTGCAGTGGCAAAAAGAGGAGAATGAGCACATATACTTAAGGAGAGCATGCTACATCTGATCTTAGATTATGTACTGAACATGTCCCCCATTTCACAGATACGATGAAATCAATTAAAAAATGTCAAGATTTCATGTGCTCATTTATGGACACTTTCTTACCCTTCTCTTTGGTATGTTCTCCTACACTCCTTATTATGCCTTTTGTTCATTTACACTAAAATGGAACTTGTCAAAAGTGGCACTGTTGACATTTGGAGTTGTAAATTCTTTCCTCGGGGAGTGGAGACTAGGGTGTCTTCTGCATTATAAGCTGTTGACCAGCATCCCTGGGTTTTACTTATTTTAGATTCCAATAGCACAACTCTCCTCCACCCCAGTAATGACAACCCAAAATGTCCCTAGACTTTGCCAAACATCCCTTGGGGGACAGAGTTTCCCCTGTTGAGATTCCCTGTACTAAAAGAAGAATTTAGAAACTGTATTAAATATGGTGATGCTAGCTGTTCCACTCATGTCTCAGTGACTCAACATAATAAATGTTTATTTTTTGCTCACTTTATAGTCAGGTATTCCTGGCCAAACACACTTCCATAAAGTAATTAAGGAACACAAGCCCCTTCACTGGGGATGGAAAAAGAGAGCAGGGGAAAACCTGCCCAATTCTTAACAGCTTTGGATAGGAATGTGTACCTCCTTACATTTCATTGAGAAAAATAGTTATTGACATCAATGACATAAACTGGGAAAGGTAGTCCTTAGGTAGGCAGCCATATACAAGCAATAATTCTATTTATTTAAAGAGGGACAAAATGTAAGTATTTCAGGGCAGAAGTGAGGTGTCACTCTTCTTTGTTGCATAAACTTGGAATAGTTTCTTTTTCTCCATGAAACCCCTCAGTTTGGGCTACTGACAAAGATTTGGGAGATGATCTAAATTGTGCCACTGGACAGAAGATATATTAAGGTATTAACCCTGAAGAGAGGGGGAAAAAATCTCAGAAATCTATAGACATTATAATTTTATAATTAGATTAATGAGAAATATAACCTTGAGACATTTAAATATCTATGTGGCATGTTTCTTTAAATTGAATTTATACCATATAGTGGGTTTAGATGAACAAACATCTGAATTTATATTTTGACTCTGTCCTCACTGGCTTGTGATTTGGGGCAGGTCATTGAACTTCCCAGCATGCTTGTTCTGTATGTATAAAATAGGCATAAAACCACTTCTCTTAATTCCCTTACATATGAGAGCTATGTTTGTAACTTTATTTGAAAAAAAAAGTTTCATTCTATCAAACTTCAAGGTATTATATTTATATCTCACTACTTATTATGAGTCACTGTGTAGGGCTGGCAGCTGACTCAGATACTGGTCTGCTATCTGATAGAGACAGGAATTTGAATTGCCTGAATACGGGAAGGCTGAGAGGATACATGGTGATCTTGTGAGCCCAGTGAACATTTGAATGTATTTGTGGAGACCCCAGTCAGGCTCTATAAAAAGAATCTCCTCTATTATGTAGGGACTATGAAGGCCTCCATGACAGTAGTTCAACTATACAGAAGATGAACTTTCATAAACCAGAACATTCTCAGTAACCAACAGTTAGGTTTAAATTTTGAATATTGGATGCCTCAGTAATGTCTGTTACAAGACTCTTAGGGGAGCTATCCATGGTTCTGATAGTCTGTTGCTGATCTTTCTGCATCAAATGGCCAATATTCCTATTCTTGAACCAATATTTGCCTTGAACATTGTCCTCCTGATTGTAACTAATCTTAACATTACTGTCCTCTAGACCAAAACTGATCTGTAATATCATTCTTATAACTTGGACAATTTCCAACCTAACTTCACTTAAGGTTCATGAGTTAATGAACTAACCTGCTACCTAAGTTAATCACTACATAGTCTGATATTCATATTTCTAAGATATGCCCCAGACATACATTCTGCCTTCAAACTGGATTAGTTACACAGTAAAAATAAATATATTGTACATATAGTCAATGGCCAGAGGGGCATCTTCTTAAGGAACTGAAAACCATAGTGTAAGATCAAACTAATTTTTATGGTTTGTGACACTTTAAAGTATTTAACAAGAATATGAATTTGGAACACAATTAAATCTTTAGTAATAGATATATTATGAGAACAATGACTTAGTTGTAAATTAATACTTCTGCTAATTGTTCAAGTTTCTTATCTCCGCCAAGAATCCCAGCAGACTCATATATTTATAGCAGGTGATGAAATCATATGGGCTACATTGATACTCATTATATTACCCTATATGATTTTATTGTCATAAATTAAAAATCTATACTAATAGATTTTTTATTAAATTGCCTATTCTGGTGATAAGTAAAGAAAAGATAAAAGGTCTGTTCTCAGCATTGTGGTTTGATCATTTTCTTCAGTGACCCTTAGGAATTGGAGTATATTATTTATGCCAAGCACACAAAACACATCACCTGAACTAAGAAGAACTGTATTTTGCAGGGCTGATTCCTGTTAAAGAGTGAGATTTAACAGCTGAAGGCACAAATAGACCAGCCTGAGGCATATTGATCAGGGAGAACTGTAACATTGGAGCTGACCAGAAAGTGCATTTTTGCTACTCAATTAGAATCAAATACAGCAGCGAAAGAAAAGAAAGAAAGAAAGAAAGAAAGAAAGAAAGAAAGAAAGAAAGAAAGAAAGAAAGAAAGAGAGAGAGAAAGAAAGAAAGGTTTAAAAAACCCAAGGGGTATTTCTTAAAGTACCAAAAAAGTACAGATAGCTCTAACTCTCATAAAAATTAATTTAGGTTAAATCAGGTACTTTCAAGGGAAGAAAATATAGATAAACTGACAGGGCATTGACTTACCTAAGACATCTTACTCTATTTTCACTGCATCTGGTTAACCTTTTTCCAGACAATAATATAAAAATGTGCTTGGTTTCTATATGTTGTCATTAATATAAAATAAATATAGATGTTTTCATCTATTTCATTAGACATACTATAGTGCCACTAGTAAACATTGCACCATTTAGAGGGTGGTGGGAAAGGTGGAGGAGGGCAAAGGGAAAAAAACTGGGGTAACTCTAATAGATTAACAATAAAAAATGAATAAAAAAACAGGTTTTGTTGGTCCTTCAGGTAATAACATATAACTTTTTAAATGTCTAAGGGGGATTAAGATTATATTTGTCCCATAATGTTACAATATTGTTTTATTTATCAGTGTTGATATACTCTGAAATGTTACTTAGCCATTAAAATTATGGTTTTCAAGAACATGTATAAAGGATATGTAAACAAAACCAAAGAGGGGATAGGAGCAAGGGTGGGGGTAGTGGTGGGGGAAAAAATGCAGACAACTGTACTTGAACAACAATTTAAAAAATTTTTTAAAATTAGAATTATGATGACAACTAAAAAAATTAAAACATAAAATAATGATAAAGATTACATTTTTTAAAAGGGGGGAAGAAATGTATGAATAATTACCCTTGCTAGATTTTCTGTGTTGTATAAAAAGGAAACTGATAGAGATAGCTGACTTTCTGTTTATAGCAGGAGCCATGATAGTTAAATATGGGAAGGAAAGAAAGCTACCTGAGTGGTATTAACAAAAAGTATATTTGCTGATGATTATTGCTTTTATTTTAACTTTTTCTATACTGGATATTGTGTTAACAGTATAAAGAAATTTATTTTAAAAATCTGGCTTCATTTTCAGTGATTTGAATGGCAGATATGGACAGATTAAAGGCAACAACAACAAAAAAATCCAGGCACAAGGATGATTTGTTGAGCTTGACCATAGCCTTGTATTAGTGATTATATGCTTAGAATTTTGCACACTGCTTTAATTTTATTTATACACACATTTTTCTGTTTTCTTTTTTACCCAGTGTACAATTATATTGAAGGCCCAAGAAAAATATTTTTAATGAATAATATTGTTCACTTCTTAAAATCAGGTAATATGTGGCCATTTTCTTCCCTGAATGTCTATATTTTTTCTTAAACGTCCTTTAGGATAGCTCTTTCCAAACTTTAATGTTTATGTGAATCCTGTATGCATCTTGTTAAAATGCAGAATTTGAAAGTAGGTCTGGGGGCGGAGGCTGAGATTCTGCATTTTTATAAGCACCCAGGTAATGCTGATGCAGCTGGTCTGCAGACCTTACTTCTGATAGTGAGGCATTAGTCTATGTGTAATAGCTATTATGTGCACAGTGATTACAGCAAGCTCTGACCTTCCTATTTCAGGACTCTCCTCTTTACAATAGGAATGGTGATGTGTAATGATTAAGAGCATGGGCTCTGGTCAGGTGACCTGAGGTTGACTTCTAACTTTCACCTTCACTCAGCTGTGACTAAATTGTTAAACCTTTCCAAGCCTCAGTTTCCCAATTTATACGAAGTTGATAATGTCTGGTCCTACAATGTGGAATTTTTGTGAGGTTTACATGAGATAATACTTACAAAGTACTTAGCCCACTGGTTGGCACATAGGAAGCACTATCATTTATATTTGCATTTATATGAAACTGAAGGAGCTTTCCGAAATTATGTAGTATAGTTCTTTATTTTTAAAACTTGGAATATAGAAACATGTAAGATAAATTGAATTTCCTTGCACCACTCAGCAAGTGCTGGCCAATAACCTAGAGAGGCAGCATATCAAGCAGGAGCTGAGAGAAAACTTGAAAGGATAAAGACAACTAAAAACAAAATTTATTATTTTTGAAGATGTATTAAGAAATTAATCTATTTCATATTAATATATTTTATAATAATAGTACTATTGTTTCAAATGCCTTATTTGTGATATTTTTAACAATTTATAATACAGTTCATACATTTTAGCAGGAAAAAATCTTGAAGTGCAAATAGGAATTTATGACATACTTTGACAGGATAATTGCTTGGCATATATCGTCAAATTCTTTTACACTTAAAAATCTCTTATTCAACTTGAATTAGATGTCTATCACTGTCTGGCACTGAAAATCAAAAGGCATGCATTTTAATTCTACCTGTTACTGATGGTGGGCTCTTGAGTAAGTCTATTTCTGGCTCAGTTTCATCAACTTTGAAATACCTATTTTTCCTCTAAGCATCAAATACAAGCCTGGGTGGTGATCAAAAATATGTCATTGGAGAGTCATCATTATGAGTTAATTATTAAAATAACACACCTTCAGAAAATTACTAAGGCTATATCAATGATATATATATTTTTGGTGGGGAATCCTAAATCAGTGATGTCCACAGTGGCAGAAAGAGAGGACACATTTCTTTAACTCTTAAAAACAATGAGCAGTTAAGTAGCAGCTGTCAACATCACACAAGCTGTTATTAACCATGTATCTGTAGACCCAGGTATTTCCTTTGGTACCCTACATCACTATGAAATGTGCTGGCATTTACTTTATTTCCAGCTAAAATTTAAAAAATAAACGTCAATATTATCATAATGCAGACCGAAATTGCCTATGAGGCTTTTCAAAAGATTTTCTCATTCCTGGAGTTGGGATTATCTTTTTCTTAAATTTTATGTCTTTATGGTTTTGTTCCTTCTGTCTCACAAAGGACATCCCAATGCAAACATATGTGAAGAGAAAAGATGGATTTGGTAAAGTGAATCCTCAACTTTTCATTAAAGATGGATTAATGTTGATTGAATTATTTCAGATATATCTCTATAGGAAATGTGTTTCAAAATTCTGGATTGTCTGTGAAGTTTATTTGTGTTCCTGAGGATATTCTTTCTAATGAAGATAAGGGTTTATCCAAGAAAAGTTTACTATACTTGAAATTGGAAAAAACACAAGAAACTGATTTCTTTCAGTTCCCTCAAAATTATTTTGTCAGCTTCTGCTTATTTGTTTTCTGGAGATTTTGCATATACATTCTATTTACCTATTGAGGATGTCACCACTTCCACATCCCCCTGGTGCTGGTCATTCTTGAAGCCCCATCCTTCTCACTGTCACTGGTCCTCTGTGTGTGGGGGTGACTCAAGAATAAGCGATGAAGCTGTTGCTTTTATTTACAACTTTGTCCCCGTATAATGATTGATGGAAATGTAAAGAATATCTTGAGAAAAAAATTGTCACTTGAAATAGAAATATCTTTTAGTGCAATAATACAATATCTTTCTTGATACATTGCTAAAAAAAAGAAGAAAAGGAAAGAAATGCTGTCATTTTGAATTAACACTTTTACTCAAAGAACTGAAAGATGTCTTCACCTCCTTGATTAAACTCTTTTCTTAAGTTACACAGTTTTGACTTTTAAATATTCTATATAAAACATGCCAAATAAATAATATACTAGCATTTTCTGAGTCCATTTAAAAATCTGCAAGAAAGGATGAATGGGAGTGTTCTTTGTTTACACGTATTTCTCTAAGCACATCAACCTTCTGCTTGGGTCCTGGATCAATTTTGAAAGATGCCTTAACCAAGCCTCAGACTGCATAGTCAAAAATAGGAAAATATATTTTTTACAAGCAAAAATTGGCTTTGCTTATTGATCAAAGTGGGTAGTTGTCTGGAAAATATTCCGCAAAGATACAAGGTAATATAAAATAAAGCCCTTTTCAGAAAGCATTAATTAAAATGAACTTTGCAATAATCACAAAATCCACCTTCTTGCTTGATACAGATAGAGACCTTCAGATTCGAGTCACAGGGACAATGTGGGATGTTGTGAGTATACTTAGCAACCCCTCAGAGTACGTACCTGGAATGTAATAAACTCAGAAATAAAGGACCTCTACTGACAAATCACTTTTATTTGACACCTCAGCGGTGAACATTGACCTCTGACAAATTCAAAGGTAGCATGTGAATGTGCAGAATATCATTTTTGTAAGTGCATGGGGAAACGCTGTTTTGTGATTCGATGATGAACTGTTGAAGAAAGTAACCACTGTACCAGAAAGACTGACTTTCTTTGATGTATATTTTCGCTGGGGGAGAACTTGACAGCTGTTTCATTTAGGAAAAAACACCATTGGCACCGAAATTCTTAAACTTTAGCTACCCCTGGCTTTCAGAGTCACACATGAGTGCAATTCGAGCTAATATTAGTACAGAGACCCCACAGCTCTTGGTGTCAGACTGCTTCCCGTATGCATAGGAGCTGTCTAATTTGACTTTATTCTGGGAGCTGGCTTTGATCAGAAATCATTTATGTCACATAAATAATGATTTAATAAGCTTCCTGTGTTCCCTATTTGTCCAGCCATGACAGTTCATCACCTTGGAATTATCTGTGGAATGACTGGGCCTTCAAGACCTGCTCAGTTAGTGTTTTCTTTCACAAGGCAAATTGCCTAGAAGCAGGAACATTTACTACTCAAGGCAGATCCTGAGACAAAGCCTTAAAAATCATAACTCATAATAACAAATGCTAATATTAAGATATCACTATTCATTCTTCAGGGGGCTGTTTCAAAGATGCTTTGTCCCCCCGCAGGCTTTGGTTTTCCCATTAGCCAAATGACGGTCTATTCCCTGTCAGACCTCTAACATCCCCCTGGCTGGAGAATTGATTTGAGGAGACTCGCAGAAAAAGTCCCATTGCTCAACTCCTGACAAAGGGACCTATGAGCTCTGTTGACTTTACATTCTCTTAGCCTGCAGCTGTCTAAAGCAAGGCCAGGTTTTCTGCTGTTCTTTACATAGTTGGACTCCAATTTAGGATTCACAGAATAAACTGCAGGAGGCAACAGTAATCATCAGGTCTTGTACTCCTGCCCTGGCCTTTGCCTGAGGCACCCATTTTGTCCACATCTGCCTTTCTCCTCCTCTGAATACATAGGAAGGAAAAAAATACCATTGATCCTAAATGAATTCATCAAAATTCAAAGGGAGTTGTCAAGAAAGGTAGTTTGTCAAAAAAAAAAAAAAGGAAAAGCTAGGATAAGACTTTATTTGCAAAATAACCAAGTACCCTGGCTTTTGTTTTCCAGGAAAATTTATGGATTGCTGTTTTCTTTGACTGGTGTATCATACCGTCAATGAAAGGGGAAAAATGAAATAACTGCCTATCAGGGGTGTCCAGCCTTTTCACATCTCTGGCCTCACTGGAAGAAAAAGAGTTGTCTGGGGCCACACATTAAATATACAAACACAAAAAACTGATGAGCAAAAAAAAGGTTTTAAATAAATTTACAATTTTGTGTTGAGCCCCATTCATAGCCATCCTGGGCCACATGCAGCCCTGGGCCACGAGTTGGACACCCCTGGAATATTAAGGGGAGTGATATCAAATGGAATTTTGTATCACACACAAACCGCTTTGTATTTGTGTGTATGTGTGTGTGTATGATTCTTGTTCATTCTCTTGTTGTACTCCCTATATATATCAGGTTCAAAGGAACATATTCTTTAGCAAGCAACCAGTGCCACTCTGATTACAAACAAATAAATAAATGAATTCTTGCTAAAAAAGGATGGAGATGAAGAGTGCTATTCTGAGAATCTGCCACTTTGAGGGCAGACATTAGAGACACTGGCTGCTCTGCTCTCCCACCAAAAGCTGCAAGTCCCCTGTCTGCTATGCCAAAAAGCAAGAGCAAAATGAACAAAGGATGGGCACTGTGCAAACACACAGGAGGGTCAAGGGAGAATTCAAAGTCACAATGGGATAGGTAAACGATGGAACCTGGAATCCACTAGTCAGTCCAATGCTTCTTGGTGTTGTTTGAGGCCTGCCTGGCAAAATCACTTCGTCTTCCCACTGAGTCAGCTCCATGGGGCTGTAGTCCCAGTACAAGCATGCTAGGTTATTTTTAAACACACGTGGAGGTTTGAAATGACCCATTCTAGTCCAATATTCCTTCTAGTGATATTGCTCTAACCTGGTTCCACCATCATCACTGTTATCAGCATCACAATAGCTAGGATTTATTGAGAATGTACTCTATAGGATCCTGTGTTTTACATGCTTCACCTTCTGCAGTTGTAACAACAGTCCTATAAATTAAGATCATATAAGTTACTAGAAGTAAAAGGAAACAGGTCTAGAGAACTGAGGAACTTTCTCAAGGTCACAACAATTAGCAAGTGATAGAGTCAGACGGAATCCAATTCCTCTTCTGACTGTAGAGCTCTTACTCTTGATTGAATATTTTGTAGATAAGAAACTTTAAAAAGAATATTATTTTCTGTAGAGATTCTAAAATAATGTCATGAATAGGAAATATTTTAAGGAAAAATGCAATTAACTCAAATACTTGACAGATGGTAATTAGCTTAATCTCATATAGTCTGTTGTATGAATGGAAATACAGGAGTCAGCCACAAGTGAGAAGGAAGGAGCATGGGGATAGGGAACATGGAATGAGACCCCCACACTCATAGATAGTTGACATCTGTGTAGAAAAATATCAAGTGAAAAATAGTAAAGGGTCTTATGGGTAATTCAGTAAAACAACTTTAGTTTCAAAATGAAAGTTCTCATTTCCTAATGATTCTTTTCATTTCATTTGTATTCTTCTTAGATTCCACTCCTTTTGCTGAAAGTATTTGGTATATCACTAAATCACAGAGTCAGAATTTTAAAAATATTTACATTAGATTATCAACCAACCCTACTTCCCTGAGTACAGGAGACGTAGCACAACATGGTTCAAAGGAGTCTAGGGTTAATATGAACACAGTTTTAATCTAGTTCTTTCTATAGAGCTTCCCTCTGTTTAAGAACCTTATGCTCTTTTATAATATATGTGATATTGTCCATATATTTTTATTATAGAACTTTGTGATAAATCCTTTGTGTATTCCATGGCTTTAGTAGCCAAAGCTCTAAGTCTTGTTGAGAGCCAGGAAAAGTAGTTACAAAATCCAGTTGACAGTTGTTGATATTCCAGTTCTTTGAAAAAGTGCATTCTGTTTGGCATAGGCCATACAGGATACTCCTTGGAAAAAGGGTTTCATGATCACAAACCTTTGGGAATTGCTACATAAGGTGCTCCACCCCATGCAAATTTACAACACACACTGCAGCATATTAAAAGCTTGGGAAAATCCTCTCCTAATGTAACTTTAGGTTTGCCAAATCCAGCACTTCACAAACTTATTTGATATTAAAATCTTTCTGAGCATATCTTTTACTATCGCTTGGAATTAATAGAAATATTGTGTTGGTATTTTGATATAATAGTGAAGTTTTTTGTTGATATTATAGTACTGCCTCCTCCTCTCTCTTTCCTGTCTGATTATTCTGAGAGACTGTCTTGATAGCTTTTCAGATCTGTCATGATGTCTCGGTGGAGAAGAGGCTGCTTAGGACCTATGATGTCAACATTAAGACTGTATTTTAGTGAAGATTTTATTTAAGGAGCATATGAATGAAGCATGTAAAATGCAAAGGGAATTAGAGATTATCATGAGAAGGTAACAAGAGACTTTCAATGTGTGGTTTGATAATAAATGCTATATTAAAAAAGTGATTTGTATGAGATGGGCTGTAGTTATATCCCAAAATTCAGTATGATGTACATGCTACTACCTTGGATATTAAAGTAAAAAAGACTTAGCTTCAAATCATAGCTTGCCATAGTCTTGTATTCCTTGGGACAACACACCTAACCTCATTTATAAAATGTGGGTGGGAATGCTAAATTATGGGTATGTATGGAGAGTGTGAATGCTTCCTATATAAAACATTCTGGTAAATAAATTTATAGAAGTAAAAATATAAAAAAGAAAATGGAACCAGCTGATATTTTACTAAACATAAGCATATTTTTGTATATATAAAATGTTTTATTATATAAGAAATATAAATTGTTTTTACATGATACTAAACACTAAGATGAAAAAACTAAAACAAAATTAGCTAATCATTACTGATTACATAAACATCCAGATGTTTGGCATCAGCTAAATAAAACATCTGGCTCATGAATTGAAATTTTTACTTTTCATATGCAAGCTTTGATGACACTACTTGGTGGTGTGTATTTCCACAATTTTTTTTTACTTTCCACAGTTACAGGGATGCATGTGACTCATAAAAGAAATGTATGAAGCAGGAAAAACATTACAATTTTAAGTGAATTTTAATCTTATAATGAATTATTATTCTTCAGTTTCACACTGTGTTCACTTTGCTCAACAATAGTCTTGAATCCTTTTACATAGCAAACCCTGCATTAGGCAATATGGATTTAAAAACCAACACATAAACCCTACCTGTAGATAGGTCACATCTGAAAGAAGGAAACAAATGTTTGAAATAATAAAACATTAGCATCATCATTGAAGGAGCCTCAGGATGCTGGAGACACACAACAGCTAGAGGAAGTGGGGAGGAAAAGGAATGTCTGGGAAGACTTCCAAGGGGAAGATGATATTGGAGTACAGTAAGCAAAACAAGTAGCTGTTGGCAGGTGGATTAGGAGGTGAAGGTCATTAAAGCAGGTCATGGGTTTATCCCGGGAGCTGGGATCTCCATGTGGGATGTTGTATAGATGAGATGAGACAGCAAAGAGAGATTCCGAGTGACTTTCTTTTATAGTCAACGGAGCAATGTTGTGTGGAACATGAGGGCAGTAGTGTGAAGGATGAACTGTTGAATAATTCAGTGATATGTGGCTTTGTATATAATATCAATTATTTCATGATAGAAATATTTCTGGCTGGAATCCCAAACACTGCACTAGTCCCTAGCTATTGACTCTGTTGTACCCTCGCCTTGGGGTTTATATGCAAATGTTGCTCTTATGTGGAACTAGACAGTGATCCCCATCATCAGACTTCAGAGCCCAAACCTCAGCATCACTTGTCTTGCTCTATAGAGCAAAGGAGATTTGAATATTCCCTGGAGCTTGGCAAGAGCCACTAACACGTACCTTTGAACTTGAAATAGAGCTAAACTTTGTTTAAATTTTTTCAGTTGCAGTTGACATACAATTTGTTTCAGGTATACAACATAGTGATTTGACATTTATATAACTTACAAAGTGACCATCCCCATAAGTCTAGTACCCATCTGACCCCATACATAGTTATTAAAATATTATTGACTATATTCTTTATGCTTTACTTTACATCCCCATGAGTGTTTTTATAATGGGCAATTTTTACTTTTTAATCCTTTCACCTTTTCACTCAGTCCACCAACCCTCCAAACCTCTGGCAACAATGAATTGGTTCTCCTTATCTATGAGTTTGTTTCTATTTTATTTGTTCATTTATTTTGCTTTTTAGATTTCACATATAAGTGAAAATGTATGGTATTTGTCTTTGTCTGATTTAGTACTTAGCATAATACCCTCTAGATCCATCCAAACTTCTAAGTAGCCATTAATAGGCCAGGACTTTTCAACCCTCCTCAGCAAGATCTAAACTATAATCTTCAATATTATTTCAATTCTTCAGTGACAGAATCTGGACTAAATCTTACTTTCCTACTAGTAAGGTACCTTGGCTCCTCTTTAACAGTGTTATTGATCTCAAAATCACCCTTGCTCTGTTTTATAGCTTAAGCAATGTGAAATATTAAAATGACAGCATTTTTTAATTGAGGACTAATGGTTCATTTTAATATCTGGTAAGGCTAACTCACTCTCATAACTTATGTTTTCTTCCTAATGCTTTTCTATATAACATCTATTACACATAAAATTTATACTAAATGCTTTAGCCCATAATTTTAAAAAGAAAAGTTTTCATATATGCACAGTCATAATACCAATGCTAAAAATAATCCCTACATTTTATCTAATATCTAGTTCATTTCAAAATGTCCTGGATTATACCCCAAGTTATACTGAGAGATTTCATAGTTCATAGAAAGAAGACAGAGATAAGTAAGGAAATAGAAGACTTTAACAACACTATAAACTTTACCTAACATATATTTTTATAACCCTCCATTCAATAATAGCAAAATACACATTCCTTTCAAATGCACAGAGAATGTTTACCAAGATAGATCATATCATGGTCATAATGCATGTCTCAATAAAATGTATTCAGATCATTCAAACATACTATATAACAAATAGGAGGTTATGTTAGAAAACTATCAGAGAAAGAAATCTGGAAAATTCCCAAGCAAAATAAAAACAATGCACCTGTAAGTAACACTTGGATCAAGGAACAAATCAAAGGGGAAAACAGAACATCTTGGGGACTGAATCAAGTAGAAAACAATGCATATAAAATTTGGGGGATACAGTTAAGGTAGTGCATAGAGCCAACATAGCTTTAAATAATTACATTAGTAAAAAATATGATAAGTCTCAGAATAGTGACCTAAGCTTCCTTCTTAAGACATTGGAAAAAATAGAGCAAATTTAACTCAAAATAAGCAAGAGAAATGACAAAGATAAAAGCAGAAATAACAAAATGGAAAACTGAAACAAGAAAGAAAATCACTACAACTGAAAGCTGGTTCTTTGAGCATATCAATAGGCTTGATAAAACTCTTAGCCAGATTGATCAGGAAAAAGAAGAGATATTACCAATTCCAAGATAAGAAAAGGAACAATGTCATAGATCATACAGATCTAAAAATAGTAAAAAGGAAAATTTATAAGCAGTATTATACCAACAATTTGAACAGTCAAGTTTCTTAAAAACTGCGAAATCTCACTCAAGAACAAACAGATAACCTGAATTGCCCTGCATTTATTAAAAGGAATTGAATTTGAAGTTAAAAATATTTCCACTGAGAAACTTCCAGCCAAATGGTTTCACTGATAAATTCTACCAAACTTTAGAGATAATACCAATAATACAAACACTAGAACATTTGGCACACCGTAATTATGTAATGAATGTTAATTGAATTACTAAGTACATTTTTAATATCTCTGTACAAATATCTATTTATAAGCACAAACTTAGGTATGTGTGCTTTGCAAATTTTTATTTAGGGAATGAGACTTAGTTAGAAATTTGTACAGATCCAGAAGGAGTATCCTTTAGATTTAATAGTGAAATGTATACCTTTTGAATTTCAAGAAAAAGGAGAGCTTACTTACACACTTGGCATCACACTTTGCTCTCTCTCTATCATTAAATTGCCCTATATTCATCACTGTACTAGAAAAGTAATAATTATGTGTGTATGTATATGGTGTGTGTATGTATGTGTGTATATATGTGTGTGTGTATATATATATAATCACTTTTTTATTCTTTACAATAAAATGTATGACTTTGCCGTGTTCTTAACAGGTACCAGAGTCACATCTGACCCAAATAGGAACATTGACCCAATTGCATGGCACATTTTACAAAACCGATTTTATCATCCTGGTATATTTTTGGACTCCAACAAAGAAGACATGGTGATACACATATAAATAATTTGGGGGATTTGATTATTTTGCTTTTTACCCTAGTCATGCTCTGCTTCCAAGTTTATCTATGTAATAGCAACTGACTTGGCATGATAGTTTCTGAAAGTTTCCCTTCTTTTTTGCTACCGTTTCAAAGCAACTCTTGCTAAGGTCATTTAACAGGGATCAGTTTTAACAGAGCATGGATGTATTCTCAGGATATAACTGAAGAAATCAATTACAAGTGTTCTGAAATTTACAGATTATGAAAACCACATTCCTTAAATAGAACAACATTTATTCATTTACTATTAGGTTGGCCAAAAAGTACATTTAGTTTTTTCCATAAATTAAGAGACTCATTTTTCATTTTCACCTATAACTTCATTGATTTGAATATGTTGAGTATATTGGCTATCTCCCACTATTGGCTTCTAGTGGGAAGAGGCCAGGGGTGCTGGTAAACATCTTCCATGCACAAGACTTATCTGGCCAAAATGGCAATAGTACCAAGAAACTTCGCAAGCCACTTTTAATACATTCAATCAGTCACAGAACCTTCCCCTTATGCTACACAAATCCTTTGTGTGTGTGTTTCAGTTGTATTTTTACCTTTCTTGAAATGATTAAGCATAATATGTCAAAAATATTGCATATTCTATCTTCAATATTAAATGACTACATAAAAATTCACCAATTTTGATGTTTTTTAAATGCATGCTGATATGACAGCTGTCACAATACAATCCAGCAAAATTGTTTTGAATGACATTAAAGACAACTAAGCATGACTAGAGCCATCTTATGGAAAAAACTCAATGAAATTTTTGGCCACCCCAATATGAGCATATAATGAGGGCCAAGTGTGAGATGGAAGGGGAGTTTATGGATGCAAGTTCCAGGAGTCCTTTCAAAGGGGATGTCCAATACTTATTTTCATTTTTTTAAATTAAAATTTTAATTGCAATGATTTTAAGTTTTAATAGTTTAGATTCAAAATTGTAATAGGTATAGAATTGGGTCTTTATGTGCTTTTAGTTATATAGGTTTGATAAGAAGAGATAAATGCAAATAGAAGAGAAGAATTTATGTTCTTCAGATTGAATTTGACCTTTTTGCTTTTGCTTTATGTTCAAATTTCTTATTTTGCTTTCGAGAAGAAAACTATATAATAATTTTAAAAATTATCAGAAAAAACAGGAATCTTTTTTCCTAATATAACCATTAAAACATGAAATAAGGATAGCAATATTAGCACTGACTTTTTTGATCAGTGCTAGAGGATGAGATTGGACTTCTAGTACTTAGATTATTCAATATGCAAAGTGAAAGACATTGCTGACTCATATACCATCAGCATATATGTAAGTTTGCATCAGCCACCTCAGTTATTTAAACTTCCATGTACCCACACCCATTGCCATGTGGTTTTGCCATTTCTCTAAAATCAGAGACAGTACCAGTTTTCCACCCCTAATAATGGGCAAGCTTTGTAACTTTATTTGACTCATAATTACAATCCCTGCATCAAAACAAATTTTGTATTTTCAAGTACTCATTATTGACCTCTTCTGTGGCCATGATAAAATGACTATGATGATGAAAGATATGTAGAATAGTTCCATGTTTCCCAGTTGCCTTAGATAAGGCCACTATCAACATACCAACACCGAGTCCATCCCCACACAATTGAAAGAGTCAAGCTAAGATCAGCAGAGCTCTCTGACTCTTGAGTGAGCCCACATAAGATAAGCTGGGCCTTGCACAGAAAAATTAAACTTTGAGATAAAGAAAATTTGTACCATATGCCACTGAGATTTTTGTGTTTGTTTACAACACAGCTATCATTTTTAAACTTTTTTAGAAACAATTATAAATTTTAAATTTATATAAGAATTGTAAAGATTTTACAGAGTTCCCATATACCCTGCAGTAAGCTTCTTTTGAAGTTAACATCTCAAATAACAATGTCACGTATACCCAAACTAATATATTTAACATTGGCACAAACTTTATTTGTATTTTACCAGTTTTCCCCTAATGTTCTTTTTCTTGTTCCACATCAGTCCAAGATAAGCCATTGCATTTCATCCTCATTTATTATTATTACTTATTTCACGGGTGACTTCTGGGATGCATTTAATTGTCCAAGGAATAAACATGTGCCCTGTATGATGCAATTTTCTCTCTTTATAGTTCAGGTTAAGGCAGTACTTCTCAAACTTTAACGTTCATATGAATTACCTGGGGATCTTTTTAAAATGCAGATTCACAATCAGTAAATTTAGGGTGGGAAGAGACTCTGCTTTTCTAACAAGCTCTTGAGTAAAGTTAATATTGTTGACCCATGAACCATACATTGGATTGCAAGAACCTAAACCTCTAGGATGCAGTAGTCTGAGTGATGACTCTAGAAGGAATTAGTACCAGACTTAGCATTCTTGAAGCCCAGTCTTCTGCCTGACAATTTGAGGAAGTAGGAACTGAGAAACTTGTAGACCACTATGCTAAGAAAGAGGACAGAGCAAATGTAAAGCCTCTAAGATCACACAGCTTGCGAGACAAATGGAGATGGAGCTTCCTGGGTGGTAATAAACATCTCAGGCATCCAGCTATTAGAAATGAGTCATTAAACCCAACTCACACTCTCTTACTGCTCTATATTTTAATTATACTCCCACTCTATTTATATTATCATTAATGGGGCTCTTTTTCTTCCCTCTAAACATCTTGATATAGACCCATATAAGAATAATACCCTCAACTGTGACAAGGAAGGAAAAGGAAAGAAATGATAAAATAAAATACCTCTGGGAATATGTAGTCCTAGAACTATAAATGGATATTTTTTTAAAACTCATTGTACCGTATTTTACTGTATATAATGCACACTATTTTTGCCCAAATTTTTGAGGGAAAAATAAGATACTCACTATACATGGGTAGTACTAATTCCATATCTATATAAATGTTTTTAATTCTTTTAGTTATGCTTAAGCATCAAAAGTGTAACTCAAGAAAGCGGTAACGATATCCATAGGCAACATAATACCCTGGAATACAATAATTGGTTTTGTTTCTAAATATAAATAAGTAAAAAAATGAATTAAAGAATTAAAACAAAAGATTTTTTTTCCTGAAAGTTTGGGCAAAAAACATGGGTACACACCATACATGGCAAAATACAGTAATTTCTATTCATGCAACACCTTTCTCCAGAAGTTCAAAATAATTCAGACAAAAAAGAGATTATTTCAAAATCAAATGGTATTTTATAATTCAAACTCAAAATTTAGTATAAGAGAAAAATCACCTTTACGTAAAACTTAGTAAGGTGATTAGAATTTGTAGCACTAGTGCAATGTATTTTTTGTTAGTTCAATAATTCTATTAAGATGACATGTGGCTGTGGTAGAATTTAAATCGCAGCTACAGTTAGCCTCTATGGTAAAAACATAGAAGAGATGGTTCCTCAAAATTTTACCTCCTGTTGCTATTATTTAAAAAAAAAAAACAAAACTGGACAGATATTGCCAAACGTTAAGTAGGCTTTGATCATGTATTTTCTAAGGGAGAGCAGCAAAACAGCATATGATCAAAGGTACCCGATATCTTCCCTAGGTTCTACAATAATATTAGTGAGTACAGAGATCACTCTTGACCCTCCTACCTGGAAATTTCCTGTCATTTATTACCTGTACCATTTGTTGAATTCCTTCCTTCCTTCCTTCCTTCCTTCCTTCCTTCCTTCCTTCCTTCCTTCCTTTCTTCCTTTTCCTTTCTTCCTTCCTTCTTTCCTCTTCCTTCCTTCCTTTTTTCCTTCTCTTTTTTTCTTTACTTCTCCTTCCTTCCTTTGCCTGCCTGCCTTCCTTCCTTCCCCTTCTTTTCCTCCTTCCTTCCTTTCTTCTTAACTTCCTTCTGCTTTCTTCATTTTTTCCTTCTCCATCTTCTTTTTTCCTTCCTCCTCATTTCTTCCTTCTCCTCCTTTCTTATATATTACATTACATATTATACAATATATAATATCACATACATAATTTATATTTTATAATTTATAACATAATATATTATATAATATATAATATGATATATATTTTATATAATATTTTTAATTATGCGTCTTTCTCACAATTTAAATCCTAGTTTATGGGACTCTTATTTTCACATTTATTTACCCAAACATTTGGGATTTAGGATTTGTATGTACGTTCAGCATTGTTTTCTATCCTTTTTTTAAAATTTTCTTTTCCATGTTGTGCATCTTATATTCCACAGCACAAACCTGGCCCTGAGGGTTCAGGTAACAATTTCGTGTGACCTCCAAATGTCCAACTGGTCATTGATATATCTATTTCTATTTGTTATTTTTAATTATATTTCTCTTTATGATTTGTAGAATAAAGCTTTGAGCTCTTTTTCCCAATTTTTGCCCTATACAAACCTAGAGAATTTGAATAATACATTTATACATATTTATATTCCTCTGGGTACACTTCCTAAGTATACCTAGAATGAATTGCATTTCTTATCAAATCTTGATCATGATTCAGTGTTGAACTCACGACTAATATTGTTTCTGGGTATGGAAATGCTAAGTTGATGTGCCGTATAAACTCATCGTTCAGCCACAGGGTCACATTGACATGAATAAGTATAACAGCTGCACTGTTAGGAATCAGAGCTCCAACATGGAAAGATGATAATAGAAGTTGTTTAAAATGAGGTCATGAAATACCAATTTAAAATGCTCTCTGTCAGATATGTGACACTGTTTCTGCTTTCTGTCAGAGAGAAGCATATTGATAATCTACTCCATTTTCCATGTATGTTCTTCAAATCTGAGAGTTTTCATCAAGTCTCCTAAGGCATTTTCTTCTGATTTAATAATTTCATTCCTTAGTCCTTTGAAAAATGACAGCAGTGAACTTTCATTGTGATCATTTATTTTGAGCATATTTTATCAGATTGGGTCATGTTTTTGAATAAATAAGGCATTTTATTTATTTATTCCATAAAGCACCCATTATTTTTTCTCCAGTAACATAAGGTCATAGTCTAAGACTCCTTAAGGTTTCCTGGAGATAATTGAGAATTGCTGAGGCCATCAAGCAAATTACTCTGAGAACAGCCTTTGCACCATTAGCTATTATGAAGTCAGCAAATGTGTTATTATTTCTTTAAAACAATGGAGCTCCTATACTTCTATATTATAATACCCAGACCTTTTCTAAATTTCAGCTTTATTGAGGCAATAATTGATAAACAGAATTGTATGGCATTTAAAGTGTACATCGTGGTGATTTGATATATGAATACATTGTGAAAGTATTCCCCCATGTAGTTAATTAGCACATCTATCACCACACATAATTATCTTTTTCTGAAGACATTTAAGTTCTATTCTCTAAGAAAATTTCAATTATACTATACAGTGTCATTACTATAGTCACCATTTTGTACATGAGTTTCTTCAGACCATATTCACTTTATAACTGAAAGCTTGTACCCTTTTATCCACCTCTCCTTATTTCCCCACCTCAAGCCCCTGGTAACCACTTTTCTACTTTCTGTTTCTATGAGTTTGAATGTTTTTTTATGATTCCAAATATGAGTGATACCAATACTCAAGAAGATTTTCAATCCTCAATGAATACTTTGAGTGCCTACATTTCCTGGCTATACGAAAGCTTATTTATTGGCAAGTCAAATTTAATCAGTTTATAAATAACTCTGAATTAATGGATAAATCCACATAGTTACCTACATTTTAAAAAATCATTGTTGAGGGGCTGTGGAAAGTCTGGTCTGATCAGAAGAATTTGTTAGTACTAAGCAGGGGATTTCCCTTCCCCAGAACTTTGTAGTAGCCCCATCGCACCACATCAACAGTAGAGGCGGCTCCAGTCTTGTTTTCTGCAGCATTTGCATGTGTCTGCTCACTGACCAAAGTCCACAGTTGATCAAGGTTGACAGTGGGACAGAAGCTCTGGTTACTCTTATTAAGTAGTCATGCCTCATACCAACTTTTTCAGAATAACCTAGGTGATATTTGTCAGAGTTGATCCTGTGACGACGCAAGCCACCAGCATCACCTCAGCCTCCCTGTGCTTGCTGTTGCAGCCGAGGCCGAGGTTCACATGGCTCCGAGGTTTCCAGGTCTTCCTCAGTATGGATGGCATGTTGGTAGCTGAGATGCGAGAGACAGGCCTCATAAAGAAGCCTTCCTAAACATGGCCCCATGTGATCCACCTGGCTAACTCCTAAAGGGTCAAAGAAGACTGAGCCACAGACTGAAAGCAGTTGTGTGAAATGGAGCAGCTATGTTTTGGTGACCCACAGCCTGCTCTGCCTGCTCTTCTCTCCACTTCTTGGCTTATTTTTTCATCCTCTTGTGCTCAGAAATCTTTCCTTTTGGCTAAAACTAGTATATCAAACTTGATGTTCAGCAAATAAAGCATAGAAAAGGTGGTATGGAGTAGTGGTTAAGAGTGCAGAGTTTGAAGAGGGATAGATTTGGATTAAACCCTGTCTCTATTACCTACCAGCTATGTGAATTCATTAGCTTCCCTGTCTTAGTTTACTCTTCAGTTCAGTAAACTGACCAACCCATTGGATTTTGTGATGACTAAACAAATTAATGCATTTGATTATATGACCAGCCATATAATAAGTATTCAATTATTACTTATAGTTAGCCATTATTATTACATTCATCTTTTATAAATTACTATAATATTAACTTTTGTTAAATTTCTGAGGAACATATGGACATTAAATCTGAACTGTAATGAAGTTATGTTATGCTTCTTCAAGCATTAGGAAGACAGAGTGGGGGTATTTACAGAATTTCCAGGTCTGTGCTATTTGATATACCTTTAATGAGATGACATAATTATATATCATTTAATTCTCCAGAGGCATCACTAAAATGATTTTTGTATATTTTCAAAGCAAGCATCAACTCATTAATTTTAGGACATGATCACTGCAGAAGAACCTCAATGTAAGCTTTTGAATTGCTTAACATTTATACATATTGATATTCCTCTTGGTCATTCTTATGAAAACTACTATCTATAGATTTTTAGAGTTACCCCCTCAACCCCTCATTCTGTAAATGACTTCCTGCTGTTCTTCACTCAGGAGTGTTTAAGTCCCATATTTAAATAAAGAAGCATTTGTTTGTGACAAACACCATATGTCCAGAATTCTTGTACCTGTTGAAGAGAGGCCTTGCAGGACCTGACAGGTGGCATGTCTGCATATGGGTTGTTCTGGCACGATCATTCATCATGATTTTCAAAGGGAGTATGAGTAATTTTCCTATTGAAGGTGCTTTTTATTAGGTTAAGAAGTTTACCAACATTAAATTTTAGATCAGGAAATGTCTTCAGAAACCATATCTCAAATTTAAAGGCAAACAAGTGACTGTTTTGTCTGACAGGGTCACCTTTGATATTTGAAAATGAATTGCTGCCTCAGATTCATATCTCATTTAATCATCATTATAACCTGAATCAATTATTAGGGTCCACATACTATCATGACTGTTCACCATGCCTCATGTCCAGTTTTACATTATCCTACTTTGCCTCCAATATGACTCTCCTCTCAGATGTTAACTTATAAAGCACCAATGTAAGAAGATATTATACACACACACACACACATACATATACAATATATATGTATAAGTGGATGTGTGTGTGTGTGTGTGTGTGTGTATTCAGGTAAAAGGGAGATCAGTAATGTAAGGGAAACTATCATTCAACATTTTGTCCAGAACTACACTCATTTATCAATTGCAATAACAGATTGGCTGTGGACACCAGCATTTGAAGAAATTGGTGAGAACATTCTGTGAGAATCAACTGGTTATATGGAATTGTGTATTACATTATTTTAGTTTGTAACTTATATACTATAAAGTAAAGGATTTATGTACCAGAAAACATACATGTATATTTTTTCCTGAAGAGTTTTTGTTAAACATTTATTAGTTCACCATTGAGGAAAAAAAGAAATCTGGGAGCAACTGGAAATACTAATGGAAAAAGAAAAAATATACCAACTTCTGGGGCCCTTGGAAAGGAAGAGGGTGCTTAGCAGAACATGGGTTTTTTGAGCAATGACTTGGGATTCCTCTGGATTAAGGTGGGGGTGGGACCACTGTGTTCTTAGCAAGCCAAGGTGAAAGTATTTCTGCTACATGCAATGAAAGCACCCAATTCAACACTTTGCCTTGTATGCCAAGTAAGTTGTACGTTGAATAGTAGTTGAAACCCATTGTGTGTACCATACCAAATTTTTCAACTTAGTTTCAATAGGAAAAATACTCCAAGCACCTAACAGAAAACTTTGATGTTTGGGGATAACAGGTCTTTTATAAAATAATCTGGGTTAAATGATTTAAACCAACTCTTTCTCATGTACAGTATGCATTAGAGACTGCCCTTTCTTTTGCCATTATTGTCTTTAATGCTGACTTCCTTTTTAGAACTCCACTTGTTAGGACATCAGTTTCGCTTCACAGCTTCAATGAAAATGCTGTATGGCCATTTATCAACATTGGATTACATAGCAGCTCCAGGCTTTCTGCATGCCGATGAATCATGATGCACACTTCGTGGACACACAGATTTAATCCCAGACCAGCGTCCTTGTCAATTTTCCATGACAGTGCTCAAGAATGTGTAAGCTCAGGCAGTGCCAATATATATTATTTAAACTCTGAATATAGGGAATTTATTCTTATTGCCCAAAGAAATGTTATCTATCCTCAAATCAAATACCAATGATTTTTTATATTGGATTGTTGTTTAGATTACTTACCCTCCATCTTTTTTTTTCTCTCATTCAAATTTCCCCACCATTAAAAGATTATTCAGAATTGACTACACCACTGTTTAACTATCCATCACAGTTGCTGGGCACTTTCCCAGTACCCTGATTATCAAGTATCACTTTGCAAAACAGAGCCTATATATTTGTCCCTCTTTCCATCCTGCATAGTAACATCTCCAATTTCCCGAGGAACCATCTAACATTCTCTCTGCATGTTTCTTCACCTAGTGTGTTGTTGCTAGGAGGTGGCAATGGCAGCAATCTAGCTCCTTGGGGACTTGGTAAGAGCAGTTTAAGAAGTGTGAATGGTGGTGGCTTCAGGTGAAAAAATGAAGGGTACTTTCTCCATTGTTTATAATGAAATTTAAAATGTTCTGCAGTAAATGGCTAGTTCAACAGAAAACAGTACACACAAATGAAACACCTTTTAATGAAATAAAATTTAAATAAATTTTAAGAAAAAAAAATAATCATGATATATTTAGTGGAAAATGACGGGTTAAAATTATATATGGACACACTGATTCTATTTTTAGAAATATATGTTATGTATGTATATTACCTATGAATGAAAAAACTGAAAATCACATTGATAATAATAATTTTTTAGTGGTAGTATTATGGGGGGATTTAATTTTTCTTCAGTATTTTCTGTAGTTTTCAAATTTCTATAATGATCATGTCTATTTTTGTAGTCAGAATTTAAAATGTCATTACTACAAAAAAAAAGAAATTGCCAAACCAAATAACAGCAACTCTGCCTATTCCCAGACACACCCCTCATTTTCTGTAAAGAAAGGAAATTTACTTAAATTATTCAAATTTCTTCAGGTGCTGTTATGGAACCATGGATTCTTTATAATACAGAAAGCCATTTGTTCTGAGTCTGGAGGAAACAAATAAAAAAAAGGAAGGAGGCAAAGATTATAAAATGTTTACAAGGCAAATGCTATTGCATCAATTTAGCCCCAACTACATTTCAGTAGTAAAGTAGCTGGGAAAATGTAGAAACTTTTGTGATCAATATGAGCCATACTTATGCAATCTAGCATTCTGAATAAAATATGGGAAAGAAAAGGATAGAGTCCATCACCAACAATAACCAAATGTTTCCAGTAGAGAGTCAGGAATATTCCTGGAATCCAGAGGTTGGTGCTATGGGCCATAATGTTTTCTTTTTCTTGGACTTTCTATTTTTTTTCCTATTCTTCCCCTACAAGTCCTGCTTTATCCTACACTTACTTATGCTCGATCTGACAAACCAATTTTATACTTTGCTTATGTCACCAATTCTGATTCCCCCTCATTACTCACATTCTTCAACATAGAGTAAATGCATAATGAAGTCATAAGAAAAGGAAATACCTCTCTTACCATGTTAGAAAACCTCTTCAAAATAAGAAAGAGGTCAGAGAGGGATGAAGGGGATAAAAGAAACAGAGCTCCATTCTGCCTACTGATACAAACGGTAAGAGCATAGGGGTGAAGCATGCATAGATTATAATTTCATATGGCCACGCAGGAATGAACATCTCACTGTTTTGCAATTGAGTAAAATGTGGATCTGAGCCATGATAGATGGATGACTTCATGAAAGTAGAGGTGGGAATGGGTGACATTTGCCACCTTTGGCTTCTGAATCCGAACTCCTTTAGCTTTGACTTAACTCCTCATGAGGACCTGAATCATGATTCCTCGTGAGAAAGTTCTCTTATAGTATTTGCTTAATTCTTCTTTAAGGAATTATCTTGTCCTTTCTTGGTGAGCAAAGTATGTATTTATTGCTCAAAGACCATCTCTGTGAGAAGCATTTGATATTATTAAGAATTCATTGCTGGACTCTTTATTTTTAGAAAGTTATGATTCTTATTGATTTTACTGCTGTAGCTAAAATGATTTTAAAAATTAAAATGTCTTCTGGTTAATGCAAAAGCTGACAATGATGAGCAAATCTAACGATGTTTCAGCAAATGGTCCTGTACACCATTAAATCTCTCTAAGGCTAAAGGTGAATGATACGATAATAAATAATAGAGGTGAACTGTCTGTCTTCTTCATCCATATTCCATTACTATGTTTTTATAACATATAAAAATAAAGGCAATCTCTGAGAGAATATATAAGGAGATCCTTGGTCTTAGTTACTGCTAAATTTAACATAAGACTTTACTTGCCTGCAGCCTAGCAAAGAAATAAAAAAGTCATCTCATTTCTGTTCGATCCTGCCCAGCCAGTCCACAGTGAGTGCTGGGATGCTGAGTGTGTCCTCCTTGAAACTCCAGTCCGGATTCTGGGAGGGTGTGGACCATCTTCAGCTTCAAATGATGATGTGGGCTCTGAGATTCCATCTCGTTGACCTTCAGATACTCTTATGATGACTTTTATGATGTCTTTTCAGATGCACAGTAGGGTCAGGATGCTGAGTTTTGTACTCACTGGATCACGGAAATTTGAATGATGATTTGTTTCAACTGAGATGGAAAATAAAAAGCTAATCTCTTTTTGGTTAGTCGCTCTCCTTCCATCATTACCGACTCTCAAAATAGAATGGTCTGTGCTTTTATCCCACATGTTGAATTTTTTCCTCATATATTGTGCAACAGATATTTTTAGGCTTGGCTGTAGGTTCTCATTCCTGTTCCCTAGGAACAGGAATAACCAGGATTTTTTATAAAAATCAGGATTGTATAAAAAACAGGATTTTTTTCCTTTAAATTTTGTTTTTTTATTTTTATGCTTTCCTCTCTGGGAATTTTTTGTTTCTTTTTTGTTTTGTAGGATGCCACTTTGATTTTTTTAACAAAAAGTCTAAGTAAATATTCTTAATCCTATGCATCTTTATGCATATTTTTATTTTGTTCTCATACGTGAATACTAGTTTTAAGTTATTTTTTTCAGATGCCTGAAAATAAGATTCCATAGTTTCCTGGAGACTAGTGTTACTGAGAAAAATTCTGATGTCAATTTGATTCTCACATGCCAGTAGTTATGGTTTTACGTCTTTATTATTTAATGAAAGCTGTTGACTTTTTCTCTTCTATTTAGATTTTTGAAACTTCACACCATGTGCCTCAGAGCAGGTTTGGTTTGCACCAATGCTGTATATACAATGTTCAGACTTTGGTTTGTATTCATATATAGGATTTGACTTTATTCATTAGCATTCCTTCTATTCCATTTCCCCTGTATATTCATTCTGAAACTCCTCTTTTTGTCTCAGTTTTCCTCTTGTATTTATGTGATACAGATTTCAGTGTGTCCCTAGGATTGATTTGTCTTCTTTTTTATATATATAAATTTTCTTTTTTTAATATTGTATTTATTTATGTTTAGAGAGGGTAAGGGAAGGAGAAAGAGTGGGAGAGAAACATTAATGTGTGGTTGCCTCTCATGTGCCCTGGGCTGGGGACCCAGCTTGCAACCCAGGCATGTGCCCTGACTGGGAATTGAACAGCAACTCTTGGTTTGCAGGCGGGCACTCAGTCCACTGAACCACATCAGCCAGGGCTGATTTGTCTTCTTAGTGTGAGAGCTCTTGGTCCCTCTGGAAGCTGTAAGTCACCTGGGGTGACAGTGTTAGTTCTTTGGTGCCTGGGTACTATCATGTCTAAACTGATATTTCACAGAACACGCTTAATTAGCAGGGAGAAGTCCTTTTCAACTTTCTGTATTTTAGAGACTGCTTTTGTCTCTCAGTACCACCCCCTCAACCCCACCCCCAAACCCTACCCCTTCTCCTCACCTCCCCACCAGAGGAGCCACAAGGTTTTAAGCAGCAGTTCTCAGGGCATCCATCTGAGGGCAGTAGACACCACTCCCATGGTCTCTGCAGGTTGACCAAGAACAAGTGTTAGGAACTCAGCAGTTCTGAATGCAGTTCAATTTGTTATCATTCCTGCCTCGAGGATTTGTGCACTTGAAGCTCAGAACTTCTCAAATAACTTCATTGTACCTCTGATGTTTTAGGTCTATTTTTTCCTCTGTTTTTTATTTCTGTCAACCTGTTTCATTTGCTCTCTATTCTTAAGGAATTTCTACAACCTGAAATGTATGAATAACTTTGGTTCCCTGTGATGTGATAGAATCTTTCTTTTCATCTGTTTTCTTTTCATTTTAAAGCGATTTTAAGTTGTAGGGGATTTAGACATTTGGGCTGAGTTCAGTATTCAAACCACAAAAATTCAAAGACAGGGAGCTGTGCGTGCCCAGTGAGATTTTCCAGGCTTAATGCCTGTTCAGAAGGCAAATCCACCATGGAAGGTTTACCCCCAACACAGTCACAGACCATCACCCAGGAGCTCTCTTCTCAGATCTACTGCAAGGCTTGGTAACTTTCCTGGGCTAAACATCTAAGTTACATTAAATACTGTATTACAGTCTGGAACCTAGTAGGTTTTTTCCATAATATCTTATATTTAATAACTTATTTTGCCCACATACTTCCTGAACTGTAAAATATTGCTAATGCTATTTGTGGCTGGGTAAACTGAGGTACAAAGTATCTAGTCATCTTGCAGTCATAAGAACCAGGACTTCAATAAACACATAACCACAGTGTCCTAACTATTGGGTTAGTGGTTCTTACTGTTTTTTCAGAGCAACACACATAATGGAGTGAGCTCACACAATCACCACATTCCTTGGGGTTCCTGGTGCACTACACACAAACTTTACTCTGACTTTATCATTTAAAGATCTGGGTGCATCTTGGGGTCTGTTAATTTTTGGACTAATATAAAATACATAAACAAATCAACAAACAATAAGTGTTGGAAAGGATGTGGAGAAAGGGGAACCCTAATGCACTGTTGGTGGGAATGCAGACTGGGGCAGCCACTGTGGAAAACTGTATGGAATTTCCTCAGAAAACTAAAAATGGAATTGTCTTTGACCTGCCAATTCCATTGCTGGGATTATATCCTAAGAACCCTGAAACACCAATCCAAAAGAACCTATGCACCCCAATGTTCCTAGCAGCACAATTTACAATAGCCAAGTGCTGAAAGCAATCTAAGTGCCCATCAGTAAATGAATGGATCAAAAAACTATGGTACATTTACACAATGGAATACTATGCAGCAGAAAGAAAGAAGGAGCTCCTACCCTTTGCAACAGCATAGATGGAACTGGAGAGCATTAAGCTAAGTGAAATAAGCCAGGCAGTGAGGGACAAATACCATATGATCTGAACTTTAAGTAAAACCTAATCAACAAAACAAACAAGCAAAGAAAATATAACCAGAGACATTGAAATTAAGAACAATCTGACAGTAACCAGAGGGGAGGTGGGAGGGGATGATGGGGAGAAATGGGGCGAAGGGATTTCAGGAACAGTTATAAAGGACACATGGACATAACCAAGGGGAGTAGGTTGGAATCAGGGGAGGGAAGTGGGGATGGCTGGGGTGGGCGTAAGTGGTGGAGGGGAAATGCAGACAACTGTACTGGAACGACAATAAAATTAAATTTAAAAAATTTTTAAAAATATATTTAATGAACACTTTTTGTCAGGCAGGGTTCTAATGCCTCACACATATTAACAAAGTCATTCTCACAACTGCCAATTGAGGCAAGGATATTATTATCATCTTCATCTTGCAGATGAGCAAACTGAGAGAGATTAAGTATTATACTTCCCAGAGTCAGTCTCACAGCTAATTATAGGAAATGCCTGGACCCCAATGGTCTGATTCCAGAGCCCACACTCTGAACCACGTACTGGCAACCAGAGGTCTGTGGGCTAAATTTGACCAGCTGCCTGCTTTTGTTTTTTTTTCTTTTTTTAACTGCCCATGAACTAAGGATAGATTTTACATTTTTTAATAGATTATATTTTAAATTGTTATGTAAGTACCTACATAATCTCCTCAGTTTTGCTTCATGGCCTCACAAAGCCTAAAATGTTTATTATCTGGCCCTTGGGAAAAAAAGTGTGTGAACTCCGTTAAGCCTGACCATCCAGCCATAATTCACACACCTCAGCATTTTATTATGAGATCCAATTAGTTGGGCATAGCTCGCTGCTAGCAGATTGAGGCATGTAGTTGAGAAATGCTCCATTAGGATACCCCACCAAAGCTAGAGAGCAAAAACAGGCAATTTGTGACTTTTATTACTTCTCTTGCCCTTTCTTTCCTCCCTTATAAATAAGGTCTTAATAGGTTGTGTTTTTAACTATTATTATGAACCGATGAAATTTCTCCTCCTCTCTTTACCCCTTTCTAAACATACCCAGTTTTTCCTAAGCAAACAGTGAAAGGATTACATACAGAAAGAGGAAATCTGAAAACAAACCAAGAATTCTGCTTCAGGGTTTCAGCAATTGTTTTCAAAGCTTTTATCAGTTATTCTGGTGGCAGGGGCCCTGGAGAAGAAGTAGGATATGTCTCTAGCCTAGAATCTAGAGCAGGCCTTCTGCCTGGGCATTGCTTTGCAGCTAGGCACAGTCATACCCCAGCCCACACTGCGACCACAGGAGTGCTTGCTGAGCATGCAGTTAAGGCAAAGGACTTGGTCTATAAAGAATATGTTCAATTGTAACGTGTCACAGATTGTACTTTCATGGAACACTGATAGCTGTCCGGTGTTGGGAAGTCAAGGCACGCACCTGGTCAAATAAGTTTGAAAAATTCTTGGTTAAAGTTAAAAGTTCTTTTTTGTTTTTTAATCAGAAATTTTCCTAGAGTTCATAGTATGCTAATGTCCATTATCTGTCCATAAATGGAGTGTATAGCATACAGTATTTTCTAAAGTTAACCAGATGATGAACTGTGTTTGGGTTTTTTTGTTTGTTTGTTTGGTTGGTTGGTTGGTTTTAATCAAATGACTTGTGCTCCAGGGAACATGGTTTGGGAGACATTAGGGAACATTATCCATTGCTACTTTCCACACTAGAAGCTTTCTCTGCCCAGTGAAGCTGTAGCAGTTGATTAGTCAGCACATCATTCCTGCTGGGCACCGTAGAACAATATTTATAAATCCCCCTTCTGCCATTCCTCTTTCGTACTTCTGATGCCATGCAAACAACCGGCCTCTGTGTGCATTTGACATTTTATCACTCTTCCGTTGCAGCCTACACATATAATCATGAAATATTGAAGTTGACAAATCATTCCTCATTACTTTTCTTCTTGGTTTAACTGTCTCATGCACACTCAAGCAGTTATCTTAATTGAATTGCCTGTTCTCGCTAAATCACAATGTAATATAGTGTCAGTTAATTCTTACCAAGGTGGTGTGTTTCTGCTGACATAGATCTGAGAGGCATTCTGTAAACCAGTATTCAGGTTTGGAGGTTTATAACGCCTTGCAGGTAGGTATAGAACACCTTGGCAACTGAACACGTTGTTCATCTACAACAGAAAGTGTTACCCGACATAAAAAGTCAACTCTTTTTTTTTTTTTTGAAGTTCTATTTTACATGCTAGCTAGAATTCTATTCATTGTCTGATACGAATTTTGGTGGTTTTCTTTTCAAAACAGTCTTCAGATACAGAAGGTTACTAAATTCTCTAAATAAAGATTAGTCTCACCTGTCCTGACAGGCGTAGCCATCTTGCCCCCACCTCTGTGTGGACAACATTGGCATTCCCAGTTTACAGCAGGATTCCAAAAACGACAGCAATAGTGTTGTGCACATCAATTTCTCCTGCTGGATGGGCAGCCTGTCTCAATAATCAGATCTGTCAGCTCTTTGCAAAAGAAGTGGAAAGTCGTCTTACTCATGTGGAAATCTAATAGCAACTTGTCACTCCCTCTTGACAGCACAGGCCCAGGCTGTCAATGTAGTGTCCTGTGTCGAGGTGCTGCAGTGCGCTGGGTCCCTGCCTAGAAAGATGCTGCTAAATTGGGCCACTTTGCTCACTCATGCAGAATACATGACCTACCCAGTGCTGTCCCTGTCATGCCTGACTTTTAGAAAATAAGGTTGCCAAATCCTGATTACTTTCATGTGAGGGTAACTAGTACAAATTCTTGCATCATAATACACACAGTGAAAACCAATTAATGAAGGCCATCCAGGATTGCTGATATATCCATTATGATTTTTCTTGTATCTTAAGAATGTGGTACTCTTTTGTACTAAATTTTATCCTAAGTCTCTCTCTAGTATTCTACTTAGAGATTGTACCAAATAACAAAAGTAGGATTTTTTAAAGAAATTCAAAATATATCCCAGGCAATTATTTTCTCAAATATTAAATGCCAGCTAACCAATTTTTAAATTTTTACTTTTCAACTTCATTACATTTTACACCTCAGTATATTTTTGTACCTTCCCACATTTTGTAGAGACAAAATATCAGATTTCTAGCTTTTAGTAGAACTCTTCAGTATATCAATTTCTGTTAACACAGCTGTTAAATATTGAGATCATACTGCATGTTAAATTAAATCGATTTTCAAAGTAAATTAAATTCCTAAATGAATGTGGGTGTATCTTTCCACATGAAGGCAGAAATGTTAAGAGAGTTGCACATATAAGCAGATCTTGGGGAAATAAACTGAATTGTCTGTGGAACAGTTGTATTACAATGCAGCAATCCTATCTTTCTCAAGTGTCTTAAAAGGTAAAATATATTTAATTCAAGTTCAAACATAAAAGACAAAGATACAGATTTTGAAAATGTAATGGCTTTGTCTGATAGTCAGTCAGTTATCTTTGCTTTAAAAGGACATCTATATTGGTTTTTAGCCGAAGGCATCCAGATTCCTCATTCATTCTTCAACCAGAAAAGAACAATTAGGTTGAAATAAGTAATATCTAGAAAGCAATTATTACACATTAATTAGCTTGCTGCGGCTATAGTTAATGGATTGACAGGATTTGCATACAACTTTTACAATATTGAATGTTATGTTCTTTTATGAAACCCACATCTATTACACTCCTAAAAACTACATTTTAACCTTAAATCCCTTAGTTTTCCCATTTTTCCAATTTCTTTTCTATAAAGAAAAAAACAAAGTAAGAAAGACCTTAAGCAATGTGAAATAATAGAATTCCTCCCCCAGTTTTCCATTTTAATTTGGCAATAAATCTAATGATGATGTATTGTATGGGTTATAGACTATATGGAAAGCATCATAAATTATTCATGTTCTCATTGAATTATATTGCATCAAAAATCTTTATGAGGCATTTTTTGTTTTCACACATTCCATAATACTATGAAAATACTCAGTCACTTAGCAAATATTTTGTCATGTGGGCTTGGGGCAGTATTCGTTAATTCAGAGTGAGACAGTGAAATAGAAGGCACAGGGAGGGCCTTCATGTAGCTTGTTACCTGGTTGTGGAGAACTAAAACTTACTAAGGTAAAAATGCTTGGAAATCCTTCAATCCTTTCACAAGGGGAAACCTATATGGGCTTATTTTGTGTGATTCAAAACACAAATGAATATAAAGTTGAGGCAAGTTAAGACTTGAGGTGGAATGATTATAGCCAAGGGAAGTAACTGAGGGATGGTTGAGGAGGTAAACTTGATGATAAAAAGAAAAATAGGAGGGCAAGTATATTGACTCTTCCAATGAGAGGAATGTTGGGGGTGGAGGGTGTTGGCAAATTGTGACTTCTGGGCTAATCTACAAGTGGACAATATTTGTAAGACCACAGTTGTGGATAGGTTTTACTTTTTAAAGCATTAAAAAAAAAAAAAACAAATAGTGACACACATACCAGCCCGAAGTGTCTGTGGCATTATGGATCAGATGAGACATTCACACAGACTACCAAGTCCTGTGGAGGAAAAGGGACAGCACAGCTACTCTCTCAAGGGGAGAGTGTCTCAGAGTGGCCTAGCCACTCTCTCAAGAGGAGAGCACCCCGATCCTTGCCTTGACAAGCTTTTATTGGCTTTCAATTTGCAGAGGAATACAGGTAAAGCTCATTAATTATTGTCAGGCAGTAAGGATCAAAGAATAGATAGCATACAAAGAACTATGAGGGCTTATTCGGAGTCGGGGTCTGTTAGCTAAAGGGCTACAAAACTTTGGGAAACAAACTCATTTCCTGCTTGGACCCTTATCATTTAATTGAGTGCATTCTTAGCAAAGCAGGTTTCACAGGATTTTATATATTCATTCTTAGGCCTGATCACCCGGGGAACCAGCCCTTCACAGCACCAGGCTACGCTGCCCTCTGTCATTGTTTCAGGCTTAAGTCAGACAGGGGAAGTAAGGTAGCCAAGAAATTAGGAGACTTCTCACAGACAAAATGAGGACTCAGGCTATATCAAAGCCAAGGGGCAAGGGTCCATCACCCCCTTTTGTTACAGCCCTCCAAGTCCTTCCTTGGGGGCTGCCTATGATTGTGCCTGTCTTAGGTCATCCTCCCTTGAGGAATCTTAACTATCATTGGCTAACAGGTCAAGCATTAGGGGCCAGGCAGGGTGAAGTAAAAGGACCAGAGGCAGTGCCCCTGCCAGGAAGATAACTTTGTCTCCTTAGTGGTTTATGGTCCAAAGGTTGCTCACTGAGCCTTAGCCACGGGGGCATTACAGCTTCTAAAACCAGACAGGGCAGTTCCCAACAGAAGAGGAATATGAGAGGAAACATATGGCCTAAAGCCTAAGATATATTATCTGACCCTTTACAAAACAAGTTTTTTGACCCTTGGTCTAGAGTAACCCTCTTCAAACTTTTTATGTCAATGAAAATTTTTCATATCTGTGCTGACCAATGTGGTGGTTGGAAGCCACATGTGACTACTGAGAAAATGTAGTTTGTCTGACTAAGGAACTGAATTTTTTTTATTTTTTTAAGGATTTTATTTATTTATTTTTAGAGAGGGAAGGGAGAGAGAGAGAGAGAGAGAGAGAGAGAGAGACATCAATGTGCGGTTGCTGGGGGACATGGCCTGCAACCTAGGCATGTGCCCTGACTGGGAATCGAACTTGTGATGCCTGGTTCGCAGCCCACACTCAATCCACTGAGCTACGCCAGCCAGGGCAGGAACTGAATTTTTAATTATATTTAATTTAAAGTTAAATCACTGCAAGTAGCAGGCAGCTACCATTTTGGACTGCACAACTCTAGCCAAGTGTGAAAGAGTGGGCCATTTTATATAAAAGCAAAAGTTCTAGACTAATTCTTATTCCCCTACCTCTGTCTGGCTGTTCTCTGTGACGTTAGCTCTGAAACAAGGTGGGGGTGTCAGCACACCAAACTGAGAGTGAGCGATAATATTTTGAAGCTTGAAAAGTCTTGGCAGGAGGAAGTGTCAGGAAGACAATCCTATGGAGAGTTTCTATACCAGAAATAAATTCTTAAGTTCTGAGATGGCCAGCATCCATCTGTTCCTAAAACACATGCTAAGAATCGAGAATTAAAGATCCAATCTGAAAGAATGGAAAGCAGGTCGGTGTTTAGACTGCAGCGTAGAGACAACTGCAGTGTCAGATGAAGGTTGAATGGAGAGAAGGAATCTGTCTATAATACAAGAAGGCCACAAACATGATTCAGATCTTCAGAAATAGGGCTGGCAAAGGGAAGGTGGACAAAAAGACCTTTCAAGGCAGCTAAGGAGAAGAAAACTGTTCCTCTGTTCTGGGGCACCAGCATTCTGACAGGAGGAGGCACTATGGAATGAAGAAGTTCTACTGTCTCAGAAACTCTGGCCTCAGACACCTGCATAGACTTTAGAGGTGGCTTGGGGCAGTGAGTACCTTGGACGTCTGTCCCATTCTTTCATGAAGCAAGGGTAGGCTTGCCAGATAAAACACAGCACAGTCAGCTAAAATTGGACTTTAGATAAATAACAAACACTTTTAAAATGTAACTATACCTAACATATTACTACTAATAGGACATACTTACACTAAAAAATATTTATCTAAAATTCAAATTTAACTAGGCATCTATATTTTCATCGCTAAATCTGGCAATCCTAGGTAAGGGCCAATGACACTGCCTGCTGACCTTCTTAATGGTTCCATCACAGGCTGGGATAGTTTCCTGGAGGCTCCATTCAAATGTCTGGAATCAGGTGAGGATGAACATATATTAGACACATGTTTTCGGCCATATTACTTAAATACTCTTACCTTTCTGTTCTTGTTAATGTGGAGCAAAGAAATTAACCCAGTGAGAGTTATGTCTGTCCTTCCTTGAATAACAAAATTTAGAATTACATGGCTCTTTATTCATTTTCTATCTAATGCTCTTGTTTTAACAGAATAGGAAGCAGACCTGAGAAGGTAAGGTGAGTTTTCCAAGAACCCACATTTCTCCCTGTGATGACATGACTGTTCCTGGAATCTGAGTATCTTCCTGCTCTGTTCAATGCTTTTATTCTCTACACTACACTGTCTTTTATCTTCAGAGAGCATGGGAAATAATGTACCTTAAAGTGCTTTGTAAAATTCAATATCTAAAATATAGATGTATAGTATGATTGTTTCTAGACTGATATCATAACATAGAAATCACTTCCCTAATTGTGCTAATTCACAATCCTCCCTCTGGAAAAATATTTGGGTATCAGCACCTCAGGAATCCGAAGTACTAATCTTGGATTGTTTTTGAAAAGCACAACTGTTAAGAACAAAGTTATCAAAACAAGTTAGCAATTCTAGATTGGGCCCTAGTAAAATCTGGCCCCATGCAAAATCAACCAAAACTATTTGATAATAAATATCCTTAGGTGCACACAAAGCAGCTTTTTGCATTTCAGTGTTGGCAACTCAGGCTAGATGTACAACTTGTATGTCGCTATCTGCCTCACAGGAGACAGATTCTTATTGCAAGGCAAGTCACATCTCTGCCAACATTTATAGCTGCTCTGCCACTGTGGCAGTGACAAGCTGACACCTTCCAGATACCTGGATTTCTTTTCCTGCAGTGTAATAAACAGTTGGGGTGGGCACAGGGGAATAAGGTAAAATAATATTACTGCCCAGGAAGTAGATGCTAAAGAAGCATTTAAATAAAGCAAGAGCTGAGTTGAGCATAAAAAGAGACATCCAAAGTCAATGTTTAAGATCCAAAGTGGAAGGACTCTTTAGAGGCCCCTCCTTAGGGGAGAAATTTGAGCCTCTTTGGTTGATGCTCTTCTGTACCATCACAGTGGACTATACCCTCTTTCCTATGACTGACTCACTTTGTTTCAATGAAGAGTCTGGGAAATTTTAGTCTTATATCAAGATGTATCACTGCTGGGTGGTACAACTGGTTCATTGTCTTTTGAATGTGCTTGAGATTTCCTCTTCAGTGGGAGTTGGGGTTATTTTTATATTGCTAAATGTTGTATTACATATGCAAATGAAATTTGCTTGAGGAATTTAGGATGGAAATATTTTAAGATATGTAAAGCTTTTAATCCAACAAATTATTTTGGAAATAAAAGGATTTTTTCCTCCTGTATGCTTATTGTTTGCTCAAAATTATATATGCCTTACATAAATACCATGAATATATTCATAGAAACAACACAATCCAAAAACTCTTAATTTCTTCTGTAATTTCTTTTAAAAATCTCTATTTCCTTGTGTCCTTTTGCATATAACAAAACATTTTATATTTCCACAAAAGTCTAGAAGCTAGTTTTCATCTATATTGCATTTTAGTGGTGTCTAATTCTTTAGAATTCTCAAATAAATGAAATATTGCTTTTGTTTACCCTGTAACAGCGACAGCAGAGCTTTTAATTTACAAATTAAGTACATATATACATATATGCATTAGAATATGTATATACTCTAATTGATAGTGACTGTTAAGGCTTTACCTTTCTGACCTCAAGTACCTTGTGAGAAAGAGGCTCCTAGACTTCCAAGCTGTACTGACGAGGTTTGAGATATCCCCCTTGCCTCCTGCCAGTGGCAGTGAAAAGTCTTTAAGCAGGACTGTCCAGTCTGGTATTTTGATTAATCCATTACAGTAAATTTTCCGGTAGGGTGTGTTTTGTTTCTTAGGGAAAAAGATATGAGCTTTTAAACATTCTGGGTAAATAACACACAGACACATCACTAGGCCTCCATCTGATATAGAAGCAGTTTGGGGCTGTGTCACCTCAGGTTCGTGGCTGTGAACACCTATTGTGAGCTAATCATTGTGTGAGTAACATTATTTGAATTGACGAAATGCTGCTTTCTTGATTAAACCACTGTGTTAAATCTGATAGATAACTTTAAGCTCTGTAACACTTGAGTTGGTGGGCTAGGATTAGTAGTATTAGTATTAGTATTAGTATTAGTATTAGTATTAGTATTAGTATTAGTATTAGTGCTTTGGGAACTTGCAAAACCATGCAGATTAAAAATTTGTTTGGAGGGGGTAAAATATTACTTATCTTCTAATAGAATGTTCTGGGACTTCTGTTTTGGTGTTTTTATGATTTGTCCCTCTCTTCCCCTTCTCCACCCATCCATGTTTTGACCACTCTTCTTACCTGGATCATTACAAGATCATTCTAATTAAACTTCGTGTCTCCTTTCAGGGTCCACACCCGTAAAATCAATTAAGCACCCCTTATCATGTCTCTGAATAAGGGAACAGGTACATTTTCTTATTATTAATTCTTTCCAAAATTTATAATCATTCATTTCAAACTTTCTTCAGAAGCAAATGAACTAAAATTAGCTTATAATCAGAAAGCATTTGACAGAAACCCATGGAGAATTCCTGAGTACTGATTTTTAAATTGTTTTCCACAAACCACCATAGAAGGGCACTTTGAAAGTGGATATGAAGGTGTTTGGCGTTTTATCCAAAGCTGGCCCTGTCCTCAGGAGAGGCCGGAGCTCCACGGCAGAAAAAGGAATGACTTCTAGCTCCGTGGTTGCGAACTCTTCAGGGGATGATTTCGGTATTACAGACACTGTGTCTTTACTTTGTAGACAAAGAAACTACAAATTAGTGTTGTTTAGTGTAAACTTCTTAAGAGGGGTGGAAAATGCTGTTATATAATGATGACTAATGCAATATAAAAGGGATTATTTTGGCACAGTGATGATGTTTTTCCCTTGCAGTTTTGTAACAGTTTCCTAGCTATTAAATAACTATGTCAGCAAAGTTACATTTGATTTGACTTTCAAAAGAACCTAAAACAGTTCATTATTTTTGTCCCATTTTCAAAAGAAACCTCCCATTGCTATGTCTTCAATGAAAGTGATTTCACCCACAGCTGATTACACACAATGCACCCCCATCTGCGCCGTCACCCCAGAGAGCTCCTGAAGTCGGTCTCGTGGCTCCAGCTCTCTCACTCTCACATTGGCAGCCGAGTCTGTGGCCCTCCTCTGAGAATTCTCTTGCGAATGTCCCCTTCCCTCTATCAACGCTGCACCCGTGCTCTGCAGGCCTCAGTCTTCCCTCTGCTGGATAGCACCACAGGCTCCTCACTCTCCTCTTGTTTGGTTCTTCCCATAGGCCTGTTTATTTTCTTCATTGCAGCCATAGCAATTTTCCAAATGCAAATGTGAGCACATCACTCCTCCCATACAAACTTCCCTGTCCCTCTGTGGCCTTCAGTCTTTGATCTGAGCTTCTCAGAATGTCCTTCAAGGCTCCACAGCTTCATTCAGTAGCTCCTCTGTCCAGCTGCATCTTCCACTATTTATTCCCTCATTCTCTCATACTTGTAGACTGAGAATTTTTGAACAACTTATAGTTTCAAGATTCTCTCCTGCTTCTATGCTTTTCCTTCCTGAAACATTTCCCCCCAGCTCCTTCAGCTCATATCCCCATTGACCTTGCTAACTTCTATTCATCTTTCAAAACCCTCCCCAGGCATGAGGTGAATCACTGCTCTGGGAAGAGATGAGAATTACCTCCTCTTCTGTACTGAGGCCTCTTGGGGCTGTGGAGTCACCCTCCCTGGGATCGAATCCTGACATCTCTTAGTAGCTGTGTTACCTTAGATATTTTATTTCCTTGTACCTTAACCGAGGCCTTGTATTTAAAATAATAAGAATGCCTTCATCACTGGGTAATATTAGGATATAGTGAAAAATAAGAAGAGTGTTATGTAGTAAGGGCTCCATAAATATAACTACAATTACCATTATTATTAATTACTAACTTGTATATTATTATCACATTTCACACTGAATTATAATTATTTTTTTACACTCCAGTATCTGACACACTAATATTTAGTGAAGACTTTGAGGATAAATACATACACAGCATATTCATCTTTATATGCTCAGAAATTGCTGTATTAGCCAGGGACATTGTAGATGGTAGGTGTGAAGCATTTTAAAAGAATAGAATACTATGTAAGTACATGGCTATATTATTCCACCATGAGTAAGAAAAAATAAGGGTGATTCAAAATGAGAGATGAGTCAAAGAGAGTTAAAACTGGTATTGGGTTAGTTTTTTAAGATATACATTATTTAGGTTAATATTAAAATATGATTCAATTTGTCACTTAAATATCTCTAATTAAATGTCTCTAATGGTAGAAAACAGTGTTCTGATAGGTAACAGTAAGAAAAAAATCCATAATTTACATTTTCTGTTGGGTAACACACAAAGCTCATCAACTCTCACAAGGAAAACCAACTGGTGAATATGGTGCCCCCACTGCCCCCTAAATGCCCGACTCCCTGCATTCCTTCTGCCAGGGCCACACTCCAACTGTCATTGGTGCATTGGGTCCATTGGCCCATAAATTTGCCTATATGAACCCATGGAGCTATATTACTAAGGCCCATACACCTCTCTAAGTTTCTATCCTTGTACCAGAATATCCATATGTCCCATATGCTCCAAGACCTTGGTAATGAACTCAGGCCCCAGTGTCTCAGAATCCTCTCTTTAATCTTAAATTTAGGCTATGTTTTAAGTGGGCCTATTTGGTGGCAGGTACCACATCCAGAATTCTAAACAACCGAGTTTGAGGGGAGTACAAGGGGACTAAATGGTAATGGGAAAAAAATACAATGAAGATTAAACGTAAATAAATAAATAAATAAATAAATAAATAAATTGCTCTGTTTTAGATGATTTGCAAGCTGAGCACAGCCTAGCTTCCTAAATGCACTTGAACTGACCATCAAGAACAAACTACACTTCTCCAGACTGTACAGTTTCACCTAGACACATCAAACCCAGAAGAGCACAGCTGCTTCTTCAGATGCATCTTTACAAACTGTGTGCATTTTCATGGAAACAATAGCAAACACAAAACTATTGAAAGGATGATTTAGCTTAAACTCTGGTTGACAAGACAGGAGAAAGAAACATGGGATTAGGGATTAAAGTTAAGCTAACACAGTCATAAGCAGCAACCATAAACCTACAGCGGTTCTGCTTGGCATTCAGAGCTGATGTATACCTCATTTCACAGGTCCCAACAGTCTTTTGTGAGACTGAAAATTGTGGGAGACTATGAGATTAAGAATAAAGCCACACCCTACCTTCTAAATGCCTTAAGGGAGGGACACAGGGAGAATGGCTATATGCAGCAGCTTTGAGAAGAGTTATTGAATAATTCACAAACACACTGAATTTGGTGAGACTATTTGATTTTTTTAAAAGCAAAGGTAATTTAATTTAAATATTAGTAATAATACCAATAACAATAGCAATACAATTAAGAAGAAAAGCCTTCTGACAGTGTTTTAATAGCATATGCATTCTTTAACTCCAAGAAGATCTAATGCTGTGCATGTAATTTTATGTTAAATTAGAAAAATAAACTGAAAATTTGCTATTGGCCTGAGGTACATTCCTGAATTTCATGCTGTTTTCAGATTTTGCCCCAGGGAAAAAAGACATATAATTTTGGATGTGAAAGGTTGTCTGATGCCCTTGCTGTCACAGGATTGTTCTGACTAGTACTAAACTGGCCAACAGGAAATTGTGCAGACATAGTGATCCTTGTTTCATAACCAATTGCTGCAGTTTTCTGGCTTGGTAATGATGCAAAGTTCTAATATTAATGTGAGGCAAGCGATATGAGTAGATTAAAAAAGAGAGAGAGACTTCTGTTGACAGTAAGTACAAGACAACATATGATTTGGGGGCGCACATACCACACGGCTGATGGATCTTCAAGGCTCATTTCATGTCAGAAAACAGAGCCAAGTGAGAGCAGTCCCTTCCAAATGCAGACAGTCACATAGAAGCCAACAATCCAATGCAATATTATGTCATTATGCAATCCTGTTTCCCCTGATCAATCTTCTTGAAGAAAATAAAATTGATGTTCAATTTTTAAAAAAAATATAAGATGGGTGAAATTTAAGAGCGCTATTGGCATATGTTTAGCCTACACCACACCATTGCTTCCTCAGCATGAGCTGTTTTCAAGAAAAATAGCAATGACACTAATTAATACTAATTACTCATCTTGCTTTTATTCTTTGAATTTTTCTGGCCTTACCAATATGTACTGTTCAAGTTAAATACTTGGTTCAGAACTGGAGAATTTTTTCAGCTCAGCCCTACCATATGCTGTTTTCCTACCAGTGTAAGCAGAAAAAGGAAGACAAAAATGGGCCATGATCGCATAAGAGCAAAGTCGTGCTTAGGCCTCAGGGCAGATTATAAGATTAAAGATTTAGTGTTTTCTAATGGGATTTATTTCAACTTTACTTTCTGTGCTGTATAGTGATTACAAGTAGGCAACACTGAAGCTATCACTATTGCTACTATTCTTATTATTGTTACTATCTTTGGTATTATTTAGACTATTCTCATAATACCTTTACCATATGGTCCTCTCTGTGTTTAAAAATTCTCAATGACTCTTCATTGCCCACTGAGTTAAGAATAAGATTTCCAGTTTAGGGAGTAGAATCTTCACAGATAATTCAGTCCAATTCCTCCCTCTCCAGCCTCCTCTTACACTTTTCCCCTGCCATATACTGGGCTCCGGCTACCTGGCCCAGTCAGGACTCCCAGGCACATTCTGTGCTTCTTGGTGTGTGTGCCATTCTTGACTCAGGCCTGGCCCTTCAGTTTCTTGGTTTCCTTGACCTTCTGAACTCCTTACATATATAAATAATTTCTTCCATTTACAATCCTTATAGTATTTTACACTTTTGCTAATAGTAAGTATCCTTTAACAAGCGATACCTTTTGTATACTTGTGTCTGCTTTTTGGTGTTATTAGATTTGAAATAAATATTTGGCAAATCAGAGAATGTAATGGGTTCAATATATTCTATCTCCTTTATAAGGATATATATATATAAATTAATGCATTTCCTTTGTTTTAGGTATATTTGCATAATGTAAATACATACATGTGATTATAGCAGCCATATTATTCTGGCATATACCTAAGCACATTCTCCTGGAACTGGCATATTTGAAGTCTCTCTAAGTTTTGTAACTGATATTCTGATTTACTTTAACATTGTATCATGGTCTCCAGCATATACCTAACACAGACTGCTGAATCAAAACTGACCACTGACAGTCATAGTCGGGGATTGGGGCTAGGTAGGAAATTTTGTCCCAGCAACTGCTATTCAGTTATACGAGTGGCCATTTCAATCTATATTAGTCTATAAACATGGCTGTTTCTCTACTGTGATCCATACCTGATCTAGGTTGAAACTTTATAACAACTTTTATAGAGAGGAGTTTAATGGTAGATGTTTGTAATATTGTTGTCTAACCATTTAGTGTGAGTTTCTTTTTCCCTTGGATCTTTCCTACAAGATACAAGCATATCTGCGTTCTGTGAGATCTTCCCTAGCTTAAATCCTATTCAACATCTAACTCTTAATTTTACCTCCTATGCTAAGGAAATTCAGCACACTCTATTCTTTACACAATCAATACAATTCTTTGTTTAATGGAATTAGTCGCTGTATCTTTGTTTACATAATGTGTAGCCCCTATTTAAGTCAACCCTTACGTAGCTAAAGGCATATGACACTGGACCACAAGTACTGTATATATGTTACAAATAACAGGTGGTGACTATCAGGGAGAGGCAGGTGGTGGGGGAAGTGAGGGATAGTATAGAGGGAGTAAGTAATCATGGACAGAGACTTGACTTTGGGGTGATAAACATACAATACAGCAGGGTGTCAAACTCATTTTCACCAGGGGCCATGTCAGCCTCACAGTTGCCTTCAAAGGGTCGAATGTAATTTCAACTCCTTAACAGTTAAGGAGTAGTTACATTTATACAGTCCTAAAATTATTTTGGTCCTTGAGGGCAACCTTGAGGATGACGTGGCCCCCGGTGAAAATGAGTTTGACACCCCTGCAATACAGTGTACAGATGAAGTTTGTAGAATTGTGCACCTGAAATCTGTATAATTTTGTTAACCAGCATCACTCCAATAAATTCAGTTAAAAAACACAAATATTCATATGCATAATATTCTGGCAGAAGTCTCTGATTCACATAACAGATTCTGTTGAGAAACTTTAATGGATGAGGAGAGTTAAAGGGCAAGAGTTTATGAATATTGATTTCTTGAGAGAGACACATAACACTGACATACCATGAAAGCTGACTGGTGGTATAGCAGAAGCAGATTAAACACAAATGATCATCTTTTGTTATTCTTCCTCGTTTCCTCCAAACACTCACAGAGAAACAAATAGTTATTATATTGAGAATTTGAACAACACATCCTGTATCCCTGAGGTTTCATTTTCATTTTATGATTGCACTTAGGCTATTTCTCATGTAAATATTCTAAAGTGGAGCTCTGTAGAAACTAAGTCACTTCCTAGACAGCTGATCAGCATTTAGTACATTTCCTCTCCTAGACACAAAAAAGACTTCTTATTGGGACCACTTATTACCACATGACAGGTTTACATATGTGAGCATTAGGACCTTTCTGCTCTGTGAAGGAGAGATTACTTTAGAGGTAAGTGAGGTGGTGAATGAATATGAGGTGGTTTCAAGTAAGGGAATAAGAAAATAACCTTCTTTATCATTAGTATTTATTCAGAAAGCCATTTGGAGTTTTATAGCCAACTTCTGCCATGCCCTCCAAAATATAGAAATTATGGGATGGAATACTTCCCTACAAAAAGACTGCCTATTCTTCTGGTAGTTCTAACCCTTCAAATGACTTTGCTCCTGTACAGTTCAAGAGCTTTCCAGACATTTCTAACAATTTTCTGATTGCCATTTACATCTATGAACAATTTCCACAAGAACTCAAAATTGAGAAAAGCATAAAACTAGAGTTATAATAATTCTTGTTATTGCTAGAATCATCAGTGACACTAGGAAATGTGGCTTCATGCCTTTGCTTCTCAAACTCATGCATGTTTCAGGAGAAACAATAAAGCAAAGAAAAATGATGAGAGTTGGAACAATTCTTCAGAAGAGTGGGCCAAAGGGTGTAGGGGGTGCTGAACTAACATACATGGAGCCAATTTTGATGTGTTCAAACACCTCCGAACATGTGAAGGATTACATTAAACAAAGCTTGGTGACTTTCTCTCGAGTAGGCTTTATTGGTATTAAAAATCGAAAGAAGATCGATGCTAGGAGCAAGTCAGCCTCTTACAGAACCTCACAGTATTTGAGCACAGGAGAGAATCTTATTCTCAGCTCTGCTGTCCCAGAACTACTTTTTCTTCCAGGGCACACAGTTTGGTCATTTTTAGGGAGATTGATAGAAGCTAAACAAAACTAGAGGGAACTACTATGTAAGCTAGCCCAATCAAAGGATTTACAAAAAGCAGTCAGTAGTATTAGTATTCATAGACCAGATATTTATGTTTGCTCTCTAAGACCATCTCTGTACGTAACAGGGGTTTAGGAGGCTAACTCAGTGGTCATGTTGCTTGTGGAGAATGTCATTGGAGATGAACTGACTTAAGAGCTATTTATTTCATTCAGTTGATGAAAACAATGATGGCAACAAAATCTGATGAAAACTAGTCCCATCCTCTTATAATTAACATCTCAAATGACAGGCATTTGAGTGTGCCAGATTTAAGTGACCTGCCTCCTTGATCAGTGCTAGATAAACATTTGATAAACTCTTACTTTTTACTTGCCTTCTTAAAGGATCTTGGCATATATCCAAATTTTCATTAATGTTAACAGGATTCTTCAGCCGGGGTATAATAAATAAATTATAAGGTCACCCCTCCCCTTTTTCTTCCTTCTGTCCCTCCCTTTCTTCTTTTTTTTTTTTTTGCCTTTCTTTCTCCCCAAACTATATTTATTATAATTTTATGAAGAAAAATATAGAAAATATAACAAAATGTCTAAAATATAACAGATACCCATACTATATCAACCTTCTAGCTTAAAAATTATAGTATTTTATCACATTTGCCATTAAATGTGAACTTCGAGTAGATTTCTTGTCAAATTAAGAAAGTTCTTTCCTATCTCTTGTTTGCTAACAGTTTTTACCCTAAAGAGGCCAATCATTTTTTTCATTTATGGTATTAGCACTCAGTGGTCAAGAGGTATTTTTGTACTATGATAAATTTGATTAGCTCCTAATGAGAAATTTTGCTGCTATTTCAGTGTGTATAATTGTATAACTGCACAATTTTGATTCTGGAATATGTACTCATTATAGAGTGAATTGGATACCATTGTTTTATAGCCTTTACATTACATAAATTTTGGTTTTTTCTCAGAGGCTGAGACTTGGGAAATGTTTTGAGAAATTATGTGGCCTCAGCCTTTTGGGGAGGTTACGGATGCATAAGTCTCCATGTATGCGGCAAGTTAGGTGACTGTGGATGGCCCACGGATAATGAGCTGGGGAAATGGGGTTTTAACAACTTACTACATTTCTTTAATGATTATTGGTTTATTTTTATTATTTAAAATTATTCTAAAGTCAGTTTACCAAGTGCTTATATATTTTAATTGCCCATTTATCTAAGTTGTTAAATGTATATAAATTGTTCATATTATTCTCATATTTAGCCTTCACTTTGTAGATAAGTTCAAGTTTTTGAATTATATGTTAGTTATTAACAACTTTTCTCATTTTACTAGAAATATCTATATTTTATAAACAATCATTTCAAAGAATCAATTTTTGATTTTATTAATTTTTTCAAGTGTTTTTCTATGTTTTCATTGATTTCTGTTTTTACGTAAAAATTTAGTATTTTCTTTTCTCTCTAGGTTCATTTGGTTATTTTGCTAACTCATTTTTCCTGTTTTTTTTTACTCATTATCCCTGCAGGATGGAGCTACAGGTGTGATGTGGAAGCACCTTACAGAGAGGAAGAGAATAAGCTTTAAGCACCAGGCAGCCTTGATTCACATCCAACTTTGATGATAAGGCACTGGGCAAGTAACTTGAAATCTCAGTGTTTGCTCTTTATTTTATCCATATGGAGCTTATATATTTTTAATCATCATCTGCAGTGGAAATGCATGCATTGATTCACACATTGATAGAACAACTGTGTGGAAAGATGAATTTTCTCAGTGAGAAGGTGGGCCTTGCTCACTGCTTTGTGATCTTTGCTAGTGTGACCTTATGGGGTCATTAGAATTTGAAAGTGCTACTTTCCTAGACCAGGTACAAACTTCCTAATAAAATTTGCTAAGAGGAGATGTAAAAAGACAATTTTCTCTCCACTTTGACATTCAAAAAATGTACAACCTCAGCTTCTGTCTCTTTTTCTCTAATAAGGTGGTAGGAAATGAGTTTGGTGGGTTTTTTCGCTGTTGGTTACCTAAAACACTGAAATTTGCAGGTTTTTAAGTCTCCCTTTGGGTGGCCTTGAAATTACCTATGTTTTGTCCAGGTATGAGGCAGTATCTTTACTGCCCATTAGCTTTGTTTTTGGCAGCTCTTGCTGGTTTGGGGATGTGGCTCTCCCCAACCCCTGATGGGGTACAGGCCTGTGAGTTCTGAGTCTCTCAGTGCTAGTCATACTATGGTAAGCTGGGGAGCCTGGTAGACGTACCAGTTCACTTGTAGGGCCTCCACAATGCTCTCGTGTCCCAGTGAGAGAGCACATCGCATGATGGTACAAGGCCAAGGAGCCCCAGCTATGGCTAATTAGTGGGTGTGTTCTCTGAGACTCTCACAGAGGCACTGAGGCGGGTGGAAGTGTGCATACTGAATGTGTGGGCACTTACTATGTGCTTCTCTGTGACCTCCAGTGGAGGACACAAGGGTAAAGTGAGGAAATATCTTCTTCCTTTTTTTCATGGGTATCCTCACCTAGGGCCTAAAGAGAGGAACAGATCTTAATCTTTTTCTTGGTTTCAGAAATATGTTTTTCCTGACTTTGCCGTATTTTTGTGGATGTTTTACTTAATGGTTTTTAAATTTCTGTGGGTGTTTGCCTGTCTTGCCAGATTCCATGTCAGAAAGCATACATCAAGCTGGATAGCCACTCAAAAACAGCGAGACCACAAATGCTTGCACTTTTTTTCTAGGTGACTTTTCTCAATAATGTAATATATTTAGAAATATAATACTGTTTTTCATAATTGTCTAAGGAATACACTATTTTTGTGGAATATGGAGAGCAGAAATCAAGCAGTTTTTCTAAGGTGAGGATTGATCTATAGCTTTTGAAGTAATTTTTTATCCTAAACAATATATAATAAGAACAGCAGAATTGGGGGGCCCATGTACAGGTCATATCTGAGCAAATACATCTTCATTTGTTGTTTACATGTTTACAGCAAGCCTTGCTCTCTGCAGCAGGCATGAAATCCCACTCAACCAAATGTTGCCTTTGCACAAGCCTTCTTAGCTTCCAAGTAATCAAAAGGAAATTGCATATTCATTTCAAATTTGTTATTTGGCTTACTGTGACTAGAGACATACTCAGCTATGAATTTTTAAATTCATGGATTATTAAAAAAACAAAGTTTTGCTAATTCCTTTAAAAATGTGAAAAAACAACCTGGGAAATAGGGAAAGTATTCAGCTCTGAAATAGGATGAGGAGAAGTGGAAGGAAAAAGAAACGAGTGATTGTTCTCTGTAGACAGTGCATTTGTCTTAGAAGAAATAATTCTGAAAAGGAAAAAGTGGCTTCCCTTATGCCCATGAAAGTTGCCCAGATTTTACCTAATATTAAAAATCATGACATGTGTCAAGATTCTGAGATAATATTAACTCTCATTTCATGGCAGGGCTCTGCCACTGCTGATTTTGCATTTAACAGAGTCTATTTCTTGATCTCACATTCGGAGCCAGTGAATTGAAGTTTTATTGATCTGGTGTCAATCAAATATGCTTTATTACCTGAACCCTTGCCTCACCTGACTGTCTAGAGTCCGTTGAGGAGAGGGCACTGTTAAGGTGAACGTGTATGAAGGCTTTGGCAAGTGCGGGAGGAAAGGTTTAAAAAGGTGGGTCCGGGTGGAGCACACGTGCTTACTGAGTGTTCTAGGTTGTGGGGCTTCTCAGCCACGGTGCCTCCCCTGCAGCGAGAGTGAAGGTGGCCAGAAGGAGGCGCTGTGAAGCAGCACAGACATCAGGGTGGATAGAAGTACTGATGCAATGCTGGGGAAATGACAGAGTTGCTTTTTGTTTTTCTTTTTCTGAAAAATAGTGGCATTTTATGAAAAGGAGAGCAGAATTTATTTAACAAACTACCAAACCTCATTACTTAGAGCTTTTCAAATATTAACACTTGAACAAAATGTATCTAATTCAATTTATAAAAATATAAGAGCTAAACAAACATATCATTTAAATATAAATTACCAGTCACTAAAGGCCAACTCCAGACTCTGCTTTTTGTTTGGCTCCATTCCTCTCTGTCCTGGCACCAATGAGATCACCAGGAGCTGTGGTCAGTCTAGTTGGCCTCCAGTCTCTGTCACTTAGTTCCCCCAAGTGGAGTTGTCACTGCTATTGCCTCTGGGTAACTTGTCTGTGCTGGCAAGAGAGCCTGGCATTAGCAGTTCTGATTGCTTTGCTTGCCATCTCCAAAGTGATGGTGGCCCTATTCTCTCCTCTGTGTTCCCAGCTGAGGCATCGGCCTGTGCAGTGAACTCCTCCAGCCAGGTCCTTCCCCAGACTTTGTATGGGGTTGCTGTGGGGTTGGGGAAAGGATAGCATATTACAGGTGGTGTAAGTGACAAAGAGTGGCAGGAAAGGCTTGCATTGACAGTGTCAGGAGAGGGGGCTGGGCGGGAAGCTGGAGAGTAGGCTATTAGAGACAGATAAATATGGTCCACTAAATTGCTGAACCAATGTCTCAAATGTTTGCATGACCACAACAAAAGCACCAGTGTTTCAGTTTTTAAAAATAGCGATGTAAAAGCTTGTGGTTTCAATCATGGCTGCACACTGGGAAGCTTTAAAAATAGTGAGGCTTGGGTGTCCCATCCCCTCAGAGATACTGACTCAACTGGCCTGGGTTGTAGCTTTATCATCAAAAGTTTAAAAATCTTCCCAGGAGATTCCAACATGAAGCCAGTAAATTCCCCATTGTCACAAACTACTATCGGAAAATGGAAAGTGGGTTCATTTTTAAGGAGCATCTTCCAGGTGCCAGGCATGGTGCTGAGTACTTACCTTTTTTCCTGTTCCTAGTAATACTCTAAAATAAGAATAGTGAACCCTAGTTAAAAGTGAAGAAAGAGAACCTTAGGAAGGCGAAACGATTTGCCCAAGGTGACACTCTCTGTAGAAGTAAAGTTAGTAGCTGAGACTCAACTCCAGATCTGTGTGGTTTGTCTTCGTTCTTACCTTTTCTTTAAGACACCCTTGTAAATGGTAAGTTATCGTGGATTGCTTGAAATCCTACATTCTTTTGTGCTTTACATCTAGATATAAGAAGCAAAGTCTGCATGTTTTATCATCTGTAAGATTGCTCAAAATTAGGAGTCAGCAAATTATAACCTCCTATCTGCTTTTGGGTGACCTGTGAGGTAAGAATGGTCTTTACATTTTTAAATGATTGAAAAAAATAAAGAAGGCTATCTAGTGGCCCAGGAAAATGATGTGAAATTCAAAGTCGTTGACCACAGAGTTTTACTGAAACATGGTCACACTCGTTTCCATGTGGGCTCTGGTTGCTTTCACGCTACAGCCGCTGGGCTGACAGACCAATTCTGGAAACAAAGCCTAAAACATTTGCTGTTTAGTTACTTACAAAAAAACATTGTTGGCTTCTGCTCTGTAGTAAAATCTGATAGAAAATCTTAATGTAAAAAATTACTACTACTGGCATGTAGTGTAGAAAATACTTGTTCACGGTTAAAATTTTATAACAATAAAAAAACAATTTGCAAGTTTCTCTGAAGACATGAGCTACCCTAGTGCATGTAAGTGTCGATTTAAAAATCATTAGGTGACCCTGAGGGTTGGTGCTTAGATAAATGTAAAGTGAAAACACCGTGAACCATTATTCACAGAACATTAGTCATGGAGAAAGGTAAAACCTTTGCAAGTGATTTCACTAGCAGCTCATGATGACTTGTAAAGTAAGTAATTCACTGAATAGGTTTTTTTTTTTTTACTTTTGATCTAAATTTCTAGTTCCAAACTTTCTATTTTTTAAAAAAAAATGGTATATTCACTAATGTTTGGAGAAATCTACCAGTTCAGTAATACAATGGGGAACCCCAAAATATCAGAATTATCTTCTGGAGGGCAGGCCCCTTGTACTTCAGTCTTCCCCAGCTAGGTGGGTGTTCTAGGAACCCATCTGTATCAGTGTACCAGCTGGTGTTGTTGTGAGAGGTGTAAGGCTTCAGTGAATTTTTCTGAAGACTCTTTCAATGCATTTGCCCCTTTCATGATGGGTGATTTACAAATACACAGGCCCACACCCACTGAGTATTCAGCAGTGTTTGATCAAAAACAGCATGACCCCCATGCCCCACCCTTCCTATTCACCCGATCTTGCTGTGAGCAATTTTTTTTGTTTCCCCCAATGAAAAAAGTCCTCAAAGGGAAATGTTTTGCCAATATGGAAAAGGTAAAACAAAAACCAGCAGAAGCACTAAAGGGCATCAAAATTGATGAGTTCACAAATTGTCGTGAGCAGTGGAAATAATATTTCTATAGGTATATTGCATCAAATGGAGAGTACTTTGAAGGTGACTGAAGTTTAAATATGTGAGAATAAATACACATTTTTATAAAAAAATTCTGGGGATTTTTTGCTACCCCCCCTTGTATTCTTTGTTGTGATAGCTATACCAGAGTTTCTTAGCACATGCCCCTTAGATCACAGGCATCAGAATCACCTAGGATGCTGTTTTAAATACAGATTCCAGGGTCCAAGGCCAACCTACTGATTTAAAACTCCTGAGGGCACAGTTCTCTCTTTCAACAAGATCCCAAAGTGAATCTCCTGCACCCTGTAGGATAAGAATCCCATACCACCTCGTGGGAGAAAATGTTCGTGGCTCCTACTGTGAACATGGATTTAGAAGAGCGAGAAGGCAGGGTGCAGAGAAGTGAAGCAATATCAGTCCATATTCCCAGGGTACGTTATTGAAAGCAAATAGGGAGACCATGTAGTAAATAGGAAGCAGAGAAAATGGACAGAGAAATAACAGAAATGAGGAAACTCACTAAAAGAATGGAAGAGGGGATGGATTACTGCTAGTTTTTGTTTAGTTTGGTTTTTTATTTTTCAGAATATAATTGATCTAAAGGCTATCTCCTTTCCTGACATCCCCTCTTCCCTCTAGTCTGTCTGGGAAAGCTGAATGGTGTTTACTGCATCAAGAGGCTCCCCTGCCCTGTGGCTTCCAGTTTGCATGGTCAGTGGGGTGCTCCAGCAGATGATCACAGGGAGAAAAGAGACTGAGGCTCAATCTCCTCCCTCCCTGAGGAACCAACTCTGGCTAGCTGGGTCTTTGGGCTTAAAGTCATTGCTCTAGTTAGGGTGTCCTTTTCTACATAGTACTCCACTGCCACCTTCTATCACATGCTTTTGTCTTGTCTCTGAGTCTGAGCATGGCAATAGCTCCATGGTTGCAAACCCCAGGTTAACTACAAAATCCTTCCTGTTTCCCTACAACCTGCCCACATGTTTATGTATTCTAAACTCTCTTCACATTATTCTAATTTAACTAGGACATCTGTCCCTTGTTTAGACCCAATAAAACAGATGTCTACAGGCAGGATCCAAACAGAGAGGGTCGTCATCTCTTCAGTGAGCCTTTGCTTACTGAGTTTGTCAAATAGTTTGGACTACTGGACACCGAGTTTAGTTTGTCAAATAGACAAGCTCCTCGCTTCAGAGCCCTACACCTTCTGTCACCCCTGCCAAAACCCTCCCCCACCGGCTGCAAAATGACCACTCCTGGTCATTTCCAAGGTCTCACCTTGAATGTCAACTTCTAGAGATGCTTTAAATGGCTTCCCAAAACTAAATTGTAATTGTACATGTTATTAAGTAATTTATCTTATAGTATCTTTGTGCATCTCTCACACTGGACTGTGATCTATCCAGAAGAGTTTTTTGGGTTTAACAGTTGCCCTTTACAAGCATTCATTCCACTTTTATTGATTGTGTGAGTTAATAAAATATAGTTATCCTAGCAAATTTCACTACTCCCCTGGGAAAACCTATGACATATATAAACTACATATATATCATTGTTATTTTCCATGTGTCCAAATACCCACAGCCTTTCATGTGACCAGTTATGCTCATGCCCAGAGATAAATGTCTCAGGTGAATGATTCTATTTGTCTACCAGAAGCTGGCCTAGTTTTGAAACATTTGCTATAATAAAGGAGGCAGAAATGTATCAAAAAATTGTCAATAATTGATATAGTAATAATAAATCATACAAAGCATGAACAATTATATGGTAAATATAGGACTGCTGCTGGGTTAAACTCAGTGCATAGGCATTTATATTTTCCTAGCAAATGCAAAAAAAATATCCACTGGCTTCCCACTTTCCTTTTACCTTCTCTCCAAAGAATTTCTAATCAGAGACATTAGCAGGCATCTACCTATAGTTAAAGGCTTCTCTTTAGAGAATTCAAGGGCCAGAAAAATTTTGGTAGTAAATTTAGTAAAACTTCAAGTTTTCTTTTGCTGATGGAATTGTCTTCCTGGATACTTAGTAACATTTCCTAAATAAATAGCCTGGACTAGATGAAGAGAAAAAAATTTCAAGCACTCCATATATTTAAAAATAGAGCAGCTAGTGAGAGCTTCTCTTGATAATGCTCCATGTTTTTTGCCATTCTAACTCCTCATAGTGTAGATTTCACTTTCTTTACAGCCTACAGCTCTGGGAGTCATAAATGTGAGTAAGATGCCCCTACAGATCCGTAAGAAATATCAGTCTGTCTTCCATTTCCAATCCCCATTTCATCCATTCACAGCCCTCACCTCATTGCAGTTTTCCCTTCCTGGAGCAAAATGTCTGGCCACAAAGACTCATCTCTTTCTCTTCTTGAAGGACTGCAGTTGGTGCAGTTTTTCCTGCCAGCTGCCACGTCATGCTGAGAAATCATGCAGGTAACTACCCTTCTCCAAGTCCTCACGAGTCCAGAGACTATATTTCTCCATTGCACCAAAGCCACTGTAATGCAATAGAAAATCAATCAGACTCTTCTTGCATTTCAGGAAGGGCTGGCTTTCCTCTTTTGTGAGTGATTTCAGGGATCAAAAGAAAACTATTCAGATTTCCATGAGTTTGCTAATATTTGAAATTCCTTTGTTAAGGATTTAATAATGTAGGTTATGCTCGAGAACAATTTTGTGAATGTGGTAACACATAGTACATAGTTATCATTTAGATTTCAATGTGAATAAGACTGTCAGATGACTTTTGAAAGTAGCTATCTGTAGGGAGTGAGGGACAAGAAAATACAAGGACCCTGTAACCACAGAGAGAAGCAGAAAGGGGACATCTTGCTCTAAATAATAAGCACCTTCTTTTGCTTACATACATCCTCTTACTTCAGTCTCAATTTCAACTAACATTATTATATTTTGTAAAATATTAAAGGCCTTCCAAATAAAATAATATGCAATGAATTTTCTCTGACTATGGCCAAGTCAGAGATGTATTTACCTCACTATTAACAACCTTTCAATCTATAACATATGCTTATATTAAAGACTAATATAAAATGCATGATAGTTTCTCTCTCCATATACGTATATCTATCTATCTATCTATCTATCTATCTATCTATCTATCTCTCTCTATATATACACACACACACACACACACAAACATATCCATATCTATCTATCTATATACACACACATACACACACACACACCCATTAACCAGAGTTGAAACAGCACATGGATTTAGCATTATCTATGGCAGTAGGATTTATAGGCATGTAACTTGGTGCTATTCCCCTTCAAGAAATGCAAGCAGGGAACATTTCTGAAGGACTTTAAAATTTGTAGGCACCAGGAGAATAAAAATGAAAAAGTTTTTGGTCAACCAGCATCCATTATCAACTCAGTTATATTCTGATAAGGAACAGAAAGTGCGAGGTAAACCTAGACATGCAGTAGGCAAAGGGAAGACAAGGAGCCTAGCCCATGTGCAGTGGAGTCAGCAGAAATTATTCAGGATTTGACAGCCAGGGTTTCAAGCAGCATTTGCATCGGGAATCTTACAGGACTAGAGGGTGGGTAGTTTGTGTTGGGTATGAAGAAGAAGGTCATGGAATCACCCGTATTTGCTCTTGTTGCTGAGAACATCAGCTAATGCCCACCCTTCATCATGGCTGACTAGCATCAGTCTCCTTGATGACCCAGAACATTTTTGAGAGAAGTCATTTGGGGATATGAATTCATTTTTAAGTGCATCATTTGAAATTCCAGTGAGTAAGAATCTCAATAAAATTTAATCTTAAGCTGATATGAAGTAAAGGATATCTATTCCCTACCTAGGAGGCTGCCAAGGAGAAATGTGTAGTGGAGAGGCTAACTTTTTAAAAATGTATAAGTTCCCTGTCCTACAATTTTGCAGACCTTCCTTATATAAATTCTTTCCAGGATAAGGTAGAACAGGTTCCTGAGAGAGATAACCTCGGATTTTTTTTAACATGAAAAAAATAAACCTGGTTCCATTATATTTTTTATGTGATGAAAGAAAGAATTGCTTAAACTAATGAAATATTATAGAGTTTTCATGCACAATAGATAAGAAAAAATAAGATGTTAATAAATATGTCTGACCATAACAATTATAAATTTACATAATTTAAATAAAGTTCATGCTATTATTTTTTAGTTACCTCAGTGCTGAAAAAAAACTAATAGAGACCTTATGTGTGCTGTTCCTTAGGCTCTGCCCACACTTGCAAGGGACAGTGACCTAAAAAACCCATTTTTCAAAGTGTTTATCCAGGATTCCATGTGCAACTAGGACACTTTATAGTTTTTATTTTATTTTTAAAATTCTGCCTTAAACCATAAGTATTTAGTTTCTCACAAATATAATAGTGATAATGGCAGTATCCCAATTTTCCTTTGAAAAATATTTCACTCATTTATTAGTTCTTTCATTAGTTTATTCTGATTTGATTAAATAATTCTTTCTGGATTCATATGGGTTTTGGCTCTAGTACATAGCTTTATTGCCTATGCCTTTATTTAACAAATGCTTGTTGGTCATTATGCATCATGTCTGAAATTTGATGCTGTAGATGCAATTATCATTTTGGACTAGATAGGAGGGACTTTGTAGGAGTCATTTCTTCAAAACTATGTATGCCAAGTGCCAAGGCTAAAGCAACCTGTGATATAATAGCCTTCAAAGACTTCTTACCTTTTCTTTAGTTTCAGAAGGATTTCTACAAGGAACTAGCTGTCTTCCTTTTTACAGTTGTAAGTTACTCTCCTTGCAGGATGCCTGCTGCAGAAGCAGCATTCACCTGCCAGCTCTAGCCTACCCAAAACTGTCACTTTGAGAGAAGATCACACTGTCACGAAGCACACGCGTAGGCCTGAGGAGTAGCCAAGTGGAGCTGTTCATGGAGACTATAGAGGGAATTTAGGCTATTAGTTGGGTGTCCACATTGCATCTGTGAGGACTGAGAGGCTGGACAGAGCCTGGTTAGGAAGTAAAAGGTCATGAACAAAGGCCACCAGCCAGGGATGATCAATAGCTCCCAGTGCTATCAAGCTGAGGATCACATAAAGGTAGGATTTTATTTGGCAGTCTACTAGCTTAATTCACAACTTTAAAATATTTAGGTATATGTTATGTTGACTCTGTTTATTCTCTAGCCCTCTGCCCTGCAAAGGTTTAGATTGGGCCTGGTGACTCCCTCCCCTGCTCTGCTGGGCACCACTGCCTCTTGCCAGCTCCCCAGGCCCTGCTGCTCCCCGCTGGCTGTTCTGCCACTGTTTTACAGCTGTTCCTATTAGGAAGCACTCAAACCCTGCTGGTATGAAGGCTGTTTGGGAAGCACTCTTTGCTCCAGGTCTGTCTGTGAGGTTATCACCTCTCAGAGGTGAGCCCAGGCAGTACTGTGTGTGCTCTCAAATTTGGAGGAGACATTGAGTAAAATACCTTTCTGTTTCTATATGCAGACTTCATGAGACTCAGGTAGGAGTCCAGTAGAGAGAGAAGACAAATTCCCACGACAGATACTACTATTCTGTAAGGAGATCAAAGTTAAGTAATTTGCCTTAAGACATGTAGAAATGAGTGGCAGGACTATACTTAAATCTGTGTTTCTGATATCATATCTGGGACTGTATATAATGCCGTGCTGACATTTGGTTTCATTTTTTCAGCACTTAATTACTTCATTTTGAATTATTCTTTCATTGTTTTACTCATGTTTATTTGTCTTGTCTCTTAAGACTGTAAACATCCTAGGGCAAGGTCAAACATTTCCAGGAAACTATGTCTCCTAGAGTTCAGTGGATAATGCTGAGAGAATAGTAGGTGCTCAGAATAATAATAATCCACTTTATCACAGATCAAAAGGCTTCAGAGTCAGGAAACCCTAATTTAATTGCCTGTGACACCACTTACTATTTGTGAGATCTTGGATACATTGCTTAATCTAGGAATTTGTCTCTTCATCTTTAAAATAGGGATAAAAATATTTATCTAGTAGAATGATTATGATAATTTAATGATATAACATAGGTAAAGCACAGAGAGAACATAATATGCTCTTATTAGATATACTAGGTAGCTAACATCATCATCATTTTCTAACCCAATTTCAGAAATCACATGGCGGATATTTGCCATTTTACTGAGGAGTGTGTATGTTGATAACCAAGGACAAGAATCCAGTTTAAGACTGGTGCGTGTGTTAGCAAGCCACTATCCCGTTCACTCTATGACTGTTTAGCGATGTTTACATCTCCAATGGATCTATTTCTTTATTAATGTAGCGATAAAATCTTAGGAGAGGCCAAGGACATGTTGCATAGACTCTGATGGATCAGGAAGAGCTGAAGCACATTCATTTCTGGGAGTGGTGGGTGTGGGTTCAGTAGGGCTGAGCTGGCATGAATGGCAGGGAGGTGGGGGCATGGCCACAACTTCTGTTCAGCCTGCTCAGTTGTACAAAGAAAACCTTCAGCAGCACCCAGGGGCATCATTTGCAGCATGGGGTCTCCTGTGTTTTGCTCTTTAGTAAACACATTCTCATAATGCAAAATATAAAACCACACTTCTCTCTTATCTAAGAACTTGTTCTGGTTTTCTGTTTTTTTGAGGGAGAAGTCCCCAAAACTCTTTTTACCAAAAATGGAACCCACAAGAGTTCATTTCATGAATGCATCATATCTCTAGGAATTACTACTTGCCTAGCACCTAAAAATCTTACAAAGAAAGCACTGTTTAAAGATAAATTTTCCTGCATTTCTACTGTGTAATATGTATTAGATTCATTTGAAAGAGCCTTGAGGAAAAACCCTTGGTTTTCCCCCCACTATATATAGTTCAGTTTTTAAATACATGCTATGAAAACCATAGCAGGCAAATCTTTCCATGCTCACTTATTTTCGACCAGAAATAGAATTCCTTATATTTGATACAGGCTACAGACAGGTCACCTGCCAGTTGAAGACATCTATTTAAAGAATTAGCTGCAGTTCAGCATCCATCTTTCAGCTCCAGCTATAGATGGTTTATTGTACAAAATAAAAGGCTTAGGAATTCAGCGGACAGAGGAAGTAGAAACCTCTTTGTTGGCTGACAGGTATAAAACGTCTTGTCATAGGTGTTGATATCACATATTAATCACCCCAGCTAAAGAATATGGGCACCCTGGTGTGCTGTGCTGTAAATATTGATATGATCACCCTGAACTGGCAGGACACCTGGGAAGCCTTGAGAGGTATGTAGAATGGATTCTCATAGTGGTATGCTCAATTGCTCTCCACCCTTCTTTTTACTGCTTTGGAAACTATACACCCCCAACTAATTACTTCCCTATTCAGTCCCAAAAAGTCTAAAAACACATTCCAGATATTTCAGGAATATGATTGAACCAACTCTGTCTTCTCCCACAGAACACCTAATCCTTTTATCTTTTGCACTATATATAGTTTTTGACAGCAATCACAGCTTCCCCAGGTGGCGGCCTGTCTGGGGGAGTGAAAGGTTGTCTGGCATCCGCTGCTGGTCAGGAAACATCCAGGCCATTTCAGCTGCAGGAGCAGAATGTGTGCGGTGATGCTATTTTCAGTTCAGGGACACTTTCCAGTAATCAAGTCGACAGTTTGTATTAATGTGACATGCAGACTAGAAAATTGTTCTGTTCTGAAGAAATGTTGATGTTCACAACAGCACAATGCTAGTTATTTTATTGCATATATGTTGTTGTTTTATAACTGTTTACCAATACTTGCTAACCACAAGACCAGACTGAAGTCAAAATAGGGTCCCATCATAAAATTATAAGGATATGTTATTTCAGCAGACCACATTATGGACTCTGTCTGCAATTATGTACATAATTTTCATCCAACAAATATTTAGCTAGCATCCAACATACATCAGATATTGTTCTAGGTACTTTGGATTTAGGGCTCAGCAAGTGAGGCAGACATACAAGGTCTCTGCTCTCAGTTTATGTTCTCATAGTAAGACCTCCAAATAAACAAGAGAACAAGGAACACATCAATTTTAATGATTATTCAGAACACTAAAATAGTATGGGAGACTAAATGGTTACTATAGATCAGGTAGTCAGCAATAAATAGTCTGAAGTGTAAATTTTTTAAAGTTACCAGCTGCTTGCGGATGGTGTGAGATTGTCCCAAGCAGCATGCATAGCTAATGCAAAGGCTTTAACATGGGACTATTTCACCCCAGCTGGTGTGGCTGAGTATTTCACCCTGGCTGGTGTGGCTGAGTGGATTGAGCATCAGCCTGTGAACCATAAGGTTGCTGGTTTGATTCCCAGGCAGGGCACATGCCAGGGTTGTGGGCCAGGTCCCCAGTGGGGGGCACGTGAGAAGCAACCATTGATGTTTCTCTCCTTCTCTTTCTCCCTGTCTTCTCCTGTGTCTAAAAATAAATAAATTATTTTTTAAAAGTTTTTAAAAATGTGGGAATGTTTTGCATTTTGAGGAACAGTTTGCTAAATGCCTTTGCATATGTTTTAATATTATACGACAAGTAAGATAAAGTTGACTGAGCATATATAAAAAGAATGAGGGAACCACAAAGAAACTAGGTGAAAGCAATTCTTAAGGAATATTTCACACAAAAAAAATAGCTTTAAGCCCATCCAAAAACTAAGACTAAGAGCAGATGACAAGGTTACCCAGTCTTATTTAAGATGAGGGTTTTGTTGATATGTGAGACTCTGGGGTGGGTCCTCCATCTGAAAAGCGTATCCATCTGAAAAACGTATCCACCTTACTTTGGATAAAAACCCATTTGCTTTGGAAAGCAATAACAATTCACCTCTTTTGTACCTGTGTTTTATTGTATGGCAGTTAAAGAAACTAATAAATGTTGAGTGCTCAGATTTTATAGATGATGCCAGTGAATAAACAAATTTGAAAAATCTGACTCTTTACCACAACTTGGAAACCTAGACCAGCTAGAAAGGTATGTAGAATGCCTTGTCTTAATCTGTACCATTTTGACCATTCTTTAGAACTTGGGGAAAAAAATGTTTAAGGAAAAAAGAGACATATGATTCAGAATACTCGTTAAAATGCCTCTAGATATTTATTTTCCAATATTTGAAAATGAACATGCCACGAGGAAGACTGATGAATTGAAGTAGCTAGACTAACTTATTCTGACTTCCTTGTGTGATCTCATAAATATGCTTATTCTAGGAATACTAAAAAAATTTGTAATGTAGAGTAGAACATGCTTCTGAGTATTCTCTCAGGGAAATATATGTTTGAAAATAGGTCATATTGACTGGATTTGCCTTACATTATTTATAAAAGAGAGATTTTATATGAGGCGATTTCTTGGGTTTAGATATTTTTCTGAACCTAATGTATCATGTTCCCCCAGAATTTTTGTACGAAGCATGACTACTACATATGGGAAGGTTCTTTTAAGAAATGGAATGGAAAATGCACTTTGGTTTTTTTTTAGTTAGGGAAACAGCTAAAGGGATTTTCTGTATTCAGGGTTTGATAGCAACAACTAAAGAAAAGTTTTTATACTTAAATGACAATCAATAGCTCAAGAAAGACAGGTTGGATCCCTGTGCCTGTCTTCAGAAGCTTAGAGCAAAAGAGATAAAATAATTTTGACTGAAAGCCATATTAAAGAACCTGGCTAATGCAGGAAATAGATTATAGAGTCTGATCATAAGCTTTATGCAGAAATTGAATTTCATAGATATAATGTGAACTGCACAAAGCAGTATATCCAGGAGGGGAAGAACCTGACAATACTTAGAGATTTCATTTGGAAGAAATTGAAAATATTGGGTATTTCAGTTTAAGTGGTAGATACATAGCAACAAGCTAAATATTTGATATTAAGTAATCTTATTGAAATAAAATTGCACTAAATTATTTTAAAATTTTCCCAAGAACTTTAGCAATTTAATAGGAATTTGAATTAATTCTATTATTTTTAAAACATAGCATTTCTGTTCTGAATCTGTGAGGCAGTAAATATTTGTCAATATCTTCATCCTCTTCTGAATTTTGATTATAAATCGTAGAATAGACATTTTGATGATTTTTATGTTCTTTTCCTTGAGACTTCTTAGTTTTTCAAAGTAGAACTGTCAACTGAGTTAAATCTGTTGTTGAACAGACTGAAGGCCCTCGGTGAAGAGCCTATACACAAAGAACTGTTTTGTGGGTTTAGAAGAGTAAAATAATACCCCTGCCCTTAAGATGTTTATTCTAGAGGCGGACCTAAGGAATACAATAACTAAAGTGAAAAAGACATTGTAAGGAATCAACAATAAGTTAGCTAATACAGAAGAACAAATCAGTGATCTGGAAGATAAACTAGTGGAAATCAACCAATCAAAACAGCAGAAAGAAAAATAGATGTTACTTTTAAGTCAAAGAATTGTTTAAGGGACCTGGGCAATAACATCAAGTATTTAAACATTCATATTCTGAAGATCCCAAAAACAGAATAAAGATAAATAAACCAACTTTATTTTAGAAAATAATTGACAAAAACTTTCCTAACCTGGGAATGGAAACAGACATCAAGGTCCAGCAAGCACCGAGTTCCAAGTAAGATGAACTCAAAGATACCCACACCAACATATATTGCAATTAGAATGGCAAAAAAATAAAGATAAAGAGACAACATTTAAGGAAACAAGAAGGAAGCAATGAATTACATACAAAAGACACCCCATAAGTGCTCATAAAAATAAACATTAACAATAAAGAAGCTGATTTCCAAGCAGCAACTTTATAGGTCAGAAGAAAATAATGAGACATTTTTATTTTTTTACTTTTTTATTATATTTTTCTATTACCATTTAGTCCAATTATACCCTCCACCCCCTGCAATCACTGCACTCTTGTCCATGTCTATGGGTCCTTTTTCTTTTTTGCTCAATCCCTTCATCCCTAACTTCCCCTACCAGCTGTCATCCTGCTCTCTATCTATAGTGTCTCTATTTTTCTTTTCAGTTTGTTAATTACATTCTACATGTGAGTGAAATCACATGGCATTTGTCTTTCTCTGACTGGCTTATTTCACTTAGCATAATGTTCCCCAGAACCATGTTGCAAAGGTAACATTTTCTTCTTATTTACAGCCAAGTGTAATGTCCCATAGTTGTTTTATCCACTCATCTACTGATGGGCGCTTGGGATGCTTCCATATCTTGGTGATTATAAATAATGCTGCAGTGAACATAGGGGTGTTTACATTCTTTCAAATTAGTGTTTTGGGTTCCTTTGGATAAATTCCCAGAAGTAGGATCACTGGGTCAAAAGGCAGATCCATTTTTAACTTTTTGAAGTATCTCCATACTGCTTCCCATAGTGGATGCACCAATTTGCATTCCCACCAACAGTGCAAAAGGGTTCCCCTTTCTCCTCATTCTCACTAGCACTTGTTTGCTGATTTACTGATGATACACATTCTGAAATGTGTGAGACGGTATCTCATCATGGTTTTAATTGGCATTTCTCTGATGATTACACTAATCATCACATGTCAATCAACTTTTCATGTGTCTACTGGCCACCTGTATGTCCTCTTTAGAGAAATGTCCATTCAGGCATTTTGCCCATTTTTTAATTGGGTTGTTTGGTTTTTTGGGGTTAAGATTTAGAAGTTCTTTATAAATTTTGTATATTAACCCTTTATCAGATATATTGGTGAATATGTTCTCCCATAATATGAGTTATATTTTTACTTTGTTGATGTATTCCTTCGCTGCACAAAAACTTTTTAGTTCAATGTAGTCCCATTTGCTTATTTTTTCTTTTGTTTCTTTTGTTCCTTCATATCCGATAATATACTGTTACAAGTGATGTACAAGATTTTGCTGCCTATGTTTTCCTCTATGATTTTTATAGTTTCAGGTCTAACATTTAAGTCTTTAATCCATGTTTAATTTATTCTTGTGTGTGGTGTAAGAAGGTGCTCTAGTTTCATTTTTCTACATCTATCCAATTTTCCCAACACCATTTATTGAATAAGCTATCTTTTGCTTATCATATGTGCTTGCTTCCTCTGTTGAGTATTAATTGACTATAAATGTGTGAATTTATTTCTGGACTCTCTATTCTGTTCTGCTGATCTATATATCTGTTTTTATGGCACTACCATGCTGTTTGGATTACTACAGCCTTATAGTATAGTTTCATTTTAGGTAGCATGATTCCTCCAACTTTGTTCTTTCTCAGTATCAATGTTTAGTTGGTTAATTAGATTATGTGGGGCCTTTTTATGGTTCCATACAAATATTTGAAATACTTGTTCTAGTTCTATGAAATATGTCATTGGAATCTTGGTAGGAATTGAGTTGAATCTATAGATTGCTTTGGGTAGTACGGACACTTTAATGATGTCAGTGCTTCCTATCCATGAACATTTGTGCTTCCACTTATTTGTATCTTCTTCAATTTCTTTCTTCAATGTCTACAATTTCCTGAGTACAGGTCTTTTATATCTTGGTTAGGTTTATTCCTAAGTATTTTATTCTTTTTGAAGCAACTGTCAATGGAATTATGTTCTTAATTTCCCTTTCTGTTAGTTCATTATTATCATACAAATATGCAACTGAATTATGGATATTATTTTAATTTTGTATCCTGCTACTTGGCTGAATTCATGTTTCAGTTTGCGTAGTTTCTTGCTGCAATCTTTGGAATTTCTCTATTTACAGTATCATGTGTTCTGCAAATAAAGACAGTTTTACTTCCTTCTTTCCAACTTGGGTGCTTTTTATTTCTTCTTCTTGTTTGTTGCTGTGGCTAGAACTTCCAGTACTATGTTGAATAAGAGGGCTGAAAGCAGATATCACTGTCTCGTTCCCAGTCTTAAGGGGAACCTTTGTCATTGTTGCCCATTGAGTATGATACTGTCAGTAGGTTTGTCATATGTGGCCTTTATTACATTTAGATGTGTTCCCTCTAATCCCACTTTGCTGAGTTTTTACTATAAATGAGTGCTAGATTTTATCAAATGCCTTTTCTGCATCTATTGATATGATTGTGTGATTTTATCCATCATTTTGTTTATGTGATGAATCACATTTATTGGTCTGTGAATGTCGTACCAACTTTGCATTCCCAGAATAAATCCCACTTGATCATGATGTATGATCTCTTATTGCATTTCTGTATTCAGTTTACTAATATTTTATTGAGGATTTTAGTATCTATGTTCATCATGGATATTGGCCTATAATTTTCTTTCTTTGTAGTGTCTTTATCTAGCTTTGGAATTAGGATAATGTTGGCCTCACAAAATGAGTTTGGGAGTCCTCCCTCCTCTTGAATTTTGTAAAATAGTTTGAGAAGAAGAGGTGTTAGTTCTCAGAATGTTTATAAAATTCACCTGTGAAGCCATCTGATCCCGGGCTTTTGTTTTTGGCGCGTTTTTTGATTTCTGCTTCAATTTTACTAGGTGCAGCCTGTCTGTTCAGATTCTCTGATTCTTCCTGATGTAGTTTTGGAAGATTATATGTTTGTAGGAATTCATCCATTTCATCTAGGTTGTCCAGTTTGTTGGCATGTAGTTGTTCATAATATTTTCTTACAATCCTTTGTATTTCTTTGGTGTCACTGTTATTTCTCCTTTTTCATTTCTAATTTTATTTATTTGGGTCCTGTCTTTTTTTCTTGATGAGTCTGGTTAAAGGTTTGTAAATCTTGTTATCTTTTCAAAGGGTCAGGTTTTGGATTCATTGATTATTTGTGTTGTTTTTACATTCTATTTCATTTATCTCTGTTCTGATCTTTATTATTTCCTTCCTTCTACTCACTTTATTATTTCTTTTTTGTTGATTTTCTAAGTTCCTTTAAGTGTGAAGTTAGATTATTTGAGATTTTTTTTCTTTTTTACTCTTTGAGATAGGCCGTAATGCTATGAATTTCCCCTTTAGATAGCTTTCCCAATGTCCCACAGGTTTTTGATTGCTGTGTCCTTATTTTCATTTATTTCAAGTATCTTTTGATTCCTTCCTTGATGTCATGTTTGACCCATTCATTGTTTAGTAACATGTTATTTAGCTTCCATGTCTTCACATGATTTTCAGTGTTCTTATGATTGATTTCTAGTTTCATAGCCTTGTGGTCAGAGATGCTTGATATGATTTCGGTCTTCTTAAATTTATTGTGACTTGTATCCTAACATGTGCTCTATCCTGGAAAATGCTCCATATGTACTTGAAAAGTATGTATATTCTCTTGCTCTGGGGTGAAATGCTCTGAAGATCTCAATTAAATCCATTTGATCTAGTGTGTCCAGTGTGTCCTTTAAGTCCTTTGTCTCCTTGTTGATGTTCTGTCTGGAAGATTCATTGAAGTCAATGGGGTGTTAAAATCTGCTACTATGACTTTATTTCTGTGGATCTCTCCCTTTATTGTCCATCAAGATTTGCTTCCCATGTATAGGTGCTCCTATGTTGTGTTTGTAAATGTTTACTAGGGTTATATCTTTTTGTTGGATTGTTCCCCTTATTATTTTGTAGTGTCCTTCTTACTATAGCCTTGGTTTTAAAGTCTTTTTTTTTTTTTATATAAGTACTGCTACCCCAGCTTTCTTTTCCTTTCCATTTGCATGAAATATCTTTTTCCATACTTTTAGTCTGTGTGTATCTTTCGATCTGATGTGGGTCTCTTGGAGGTATCATATATATCGTATCTTGTTTTCTTATCCATTCAGCTACCCTATGTCTTTTGATCAGGGCATTTAAGCCATTTACATTTACTATTATTGATAGATATGTATTTAGTGCCATTTTATTGTTAGACTGTTTTTCTTTCTTTCTTTCTTTCTTTCTTTCTTTCTTTCTTTCTTTCTTTCTTTCTTTCTTTCTTTCTTTCTTTCTTTCTTTCTTCTTCTTCTTCTTCTTCTTCTTCTTCTTCTTCTTCTTCTTCTTCTTCTTCAAGCAATGCCTTTAACATTTGTTGCAGTACTGGTTTGATGTTAAACTCCGTTAGCTTTTTCTTGTCTGGAAATCTCCTTACTTCTCCTTTGATTTTAAATGATAGCATTGCTGGGTAATGTAGCCTTGATTTGTAGGTCCTTGCTTTTCATCCCCTTGAATATTTCATGCCATTCCCTTCTGTCCTCAAATGTTTCTGTTGAGAAATCAGATGACAGTCTAATTGGTGTGCTCTTTTATGTAACTACCTGCTTTTCCCTTGCAGTTTTTAGGATTTTCTCCTTGTTTTTAAGCCTTGCCATTTTACTGATGATGTATTTCAGTATAGGCCTCTTCAGATCCACCTTGTTTGGGACTCTCTGAGCTTCCTAACCTTGTGTGTCTTTTTTCTTCACAAGATTAGGGAAATTTTCAGTCATTAACACTTCAAATAGGTTCTTGATTCCTTGCTTACTCTTTTATCCTTCTGGTATTCCCATGATGCAGATGTTGTTACTCTTTGTGTTGTCCAAAATGTTTCTTCATCTCTCCTTATTTTTTAAATTCTTTTTTCTTTTTGCTGCTTTGTCTGGGTATTTTTTCTACCCTGTCTTCCCAATCACTGATTTGATCCTCTTCTTCATCTAACCTGCCATTTATTCCTTCCAGTGTATTATTTATTTCAGATATTACATGCTTTATTTCTGACTTGTCTGTTTTTATGATTTCTGTGACTTTTTACATGCTATTAAGTATCTTTATAATTATTACTCTAACTCTATATCTAAATAATTGTTTGCCTCCATTTCATCTAGTTCTTCTTCTGGAGAATTCTCTTGTTCTTCCATTTGGGGTCAGTTCTTTGTCTTTCCATTTTAACTGCTTCTTTGTATTTGTTTCTATGGGTTAAATAAGATCTTCAAAGACTCTGGTTCAAAGCTTTTTCAGATGCTGCTTATGATTGGTTCTGTGTAACCTGTTTATAGCAATCCACAGCTTGTGGTTCCCTCTGCTGGGCCCTAAAGTCACACACATGAGAAAGATACTTCTATGCAAATCAAGTTATTGTTCCACTACATCATCTCTTTAATCTTTTACTCTAGAGTCCCCCAGGGTAGGATATTAATTAAGTTGATTTATTGGGAAGCTTTTGCTTTGGGAGACCATGGGAGGTGCATGTTCAGTGGGACATTTTTAAAGTGCTGAAATAAAAGAACCTAGAACCTAGAATAATTTATCCAGCAAGGTTATCATTCAGAATTGAAGGAGAGATAAAGAATTTCTCACACAAGTAATACCTTTCATACAATCCAGCAATTCCATTTCTGTATATTTATTCAAAGACAACAAAAACACTAATTCAAGAAGTTATATACACCCCAATGACAACTGAAGCATTCTAGTAACAGCCAAAATGTTGAAGCAACCTACCTTTGTTCAGCAATAAAAAAGAATGAAACATTACCATTTGTGTCAACGTGGATGGACCTAGTAGGTATTATGCCAAGTGAAGCAAGTTGTATAAAGAAATGCAAATACCATATTACCTCACTTATTTATTGACTCTAAAACCAAAAAAGATGAATTAACAAAACAAACCATGAACAGACCCACATATAGAGAGAACAAGCTGATGATTGCCATAGCAAAGGATGCAGGGGCATGGGAATAAAAAAATAAATAAAAATAACTCAAAAAATCCTGCTTGACATTCAATGCTAATTCATTGGCATTGAATTAAATATTTCCATCTAGAATAGGGTATGGATTTTCCCATCCCTTAATTTTTACATTTATTTAGATTTGTTTTCTTTTAATAATGCTTTGCATTTTTATTCATGAAGATTTTGCACATCTTTTGTTACATTTATTCCTAAATGCTAAGTAGCTGTTGTCTTTGTAAATGGGATCTTTGTTTCTATTACTTTGTTTTCTAGTTATTTCTTATAAAGTTATAAGAACCTGTGTATTTTCCTTTGTTGATCTTTTATCACATAATCCTTTAGGATGGTGTATCCTATTGAATTTCTGTAGACAATCACATTACTATCTAGTAATGAGTTTGTCACTCCATTTTTATTCTTATAGTTATTCTTTTTTAGTATAGTGGTTAAGAGCATAGTCTTTTGCCCTGGCAAAGTAGCACAGTTGGCTATAACATCATCCCAACAGATCAAGGTAATGGTTCACACCCTGGTCAGGGCACATACAGAATCAACCAATGGATAATCAACCAATGGAATCAACCTTCAATAAATGGAACAACAAATCAATGTTTCTCTCTCTCTCCCATATCCCCTTCCTTTCTAAAAATGTATTTTTGATGAGCACAGTCCTTGAAATAAGACTGCCTGGGCTTCAACCCTTATTAGCAGTGTAATGTTGAGATTCATGCCTCAGTATTCTCATTTGTATAATGAGGATAATCATATCTAATTCACATTATTATGTGAAGATTACATGAGTCATCATGTGTAAATAACTGAAAACATGTATAAATAGTTTACAATAAATAATGTTGTCATTACTTTTGTTGTTGTGATGATTAAAGCATACAGGATCATGTAGAAATGAAAGCTGTAATCACTGGCATCATTTTATTTTCTCAAAAAGAAAAAGTCCTGTTAAGATAAAATTCTTTTATACCATAGGAGGGTATCAAATTTGTGGCTTATTTAAATGTTGCATCAGATCTAAAATCTTTTCTTAAAACTATTACTGCCTTTCTAATAACTGCTCACCTGTAGGCATAGGTAGATCATCAGTTAATACACAGAAAAATAGTAGATGGTTCATCAAACGTTATAAGAAAATATTAGTCTGTTCACCTGTTCATTTTAGTGTCCAAAACATGTGGAGCTTTCTTCAATGCACAATCTGTAGAGAAATTTTCTTTTCAATCTTTGGTTGGGGAATGTAATCTAATTTTTTTATTATCTTACTTTTAACAAAAGCCTACCTGAGAAAAGTTACACCTAGAAAAATATATATATTCACTATTTTTGGTAATTTAAAACTGTCTTTAAAACAAATTACATATTAAGAACTTGCATTATAAGTCTGTCTCATAAAATCATCTTCACTTAGTTACATTATATATTTAACCAAGTACCATCTCATGAAATGACCATTTGTTTGCTGTAAAACCAAGCACAATGTTCACTGATCAAGCAGGATTCCTTATATACAATCCCAATGAAAACTTCAGTCTAGAATTTATAACTGGAAAACCTTTGTCTCATGTAATTAAACAGTGAATTTCCTACCACATTTCTCACCATGTGATCAAACTTACCATGTCTGGCCTTTTGTCTGTCTGGCAGGAAGTCCAGAGACACATTTAGAGGTTCAGTCATATAAACATCATTAACCACCATGACTTCTATCTTTGAATTCCTATTTTTATTAAGTTCTTATTTTCCTTACCTGATTCATAATCTCCATTCCAGTGTCCTCTTTTTGTGTGTAAAAAGAGGGGGGACCCCAAAAAGCTGGAATTATCTTCTCGAGGGTGGCCCACTTGTGGTACAGGCTTTCCCTGCTAGCTGTGTTCTAGGAACCCATGTGTATCAGCGTACCAGCTAGTGGTGTTGTCAGCGCCTGTGTTCTGCTCCAGTGATTTTTTAAGATTCTTAATGCATTTGCCCATTTCGTGATGGGTGATTGACCGGCGTACCTGCCCTCAACATGCGGTGAGTGTTCAGCAGTTTTAGACCAAAAACAGCATGACCACCATGCCCCCCACACAATCTCACCCTAAGTGACTTTTTTTTTTTCCCCTGGATGAAAAAAGTCCTCAAGGGAAACGTTTTGCTGATATGCAAGAGAAGAAAAAAAAAACGGCAGAAGTACTAAAAGGCATCAAAATTGACAAGTTCACAAATTGTTTTGAGCAGTGGAAAAATGTCTTGATAGGTGTATTGCATCACATGGAGCGTACTTTGAAAGTGATTGAAGTTTAAACACATAAGAATAAATACACAGTTTTTATAAATAAATTCCAGGGTTTGTGGGGAGGGTCCCCCTCATACATAGTTTTGAAAGAACCCTACTATAAATTCAGAAATTTAAAGAACTTAATATTCAGTCTGCCTTTATCAAGTGACTATCTGCCTTTGTCAAGTGACTATCAAGCCATAGAAACAGCATTAAGAAAATCCTAAATCAACCCCAATAGAAGCATAAACAAAATGAGAACAAAAACCCAATGCTGCCATGAACTGGGGTTTTATTTTCTTTTTACATTTGCTTATGTGATTAAACATTTCATCTAAAGTTTAGAATAAGTCATCTATTTTAAATACAGTTAATTGGCATTTACAGTTAAACAGAGATTTAGTTATTGAGTTAAAAATTTCCTAAATTATCTCTTCCTTTAGTGGGTAAAGTCAAACATAGTTCTCATTCTTTCTTCAGATAGTATAATTATTTTTAAAATGTTAGCCTGAGGTTTTTATAAAGAAAACTATCTTTGTAGATAAATATACATTCACTTTTTCCTCACTGGGATGCTTTTCAACTCACAGCAGGGACCCTAATTTCTTTTATCTGGAGCAAAATTTCTTTAGCTCCCAAAGGGAAGATGGTGCAAGTTGGAGCCAAAGTACTATGATTAACGAACACATCTTCTTCAGTGTTATGACTCAAAATTGGCGTTTATATTGGGTAAAGTGTATTCAACTCACAGAAGAAGACTTGGGCTTAAAAAAAGATTTTTAAAAAACAAAGAAGGCAAATTGGTTCTGTTTCGTAGTTAAAATTCTAGGCAGGCTAGCAAGGAGAGCTGACTGATTTTTTTTTATGTGTTCTTTCTTCTGTATTCTTTGTCTTAAAATCATTCAGGAAATTTACTTGCAGTGATTTGGTGTCACTAAGTGACTGAAGCACACACCAGGAGAATCAGTCAGCTCCTTTCCCTCCCAATGAAGAGCGCCCTGTGCATGGATCAGTACACAAGTTTTCTCTCCCATATTTATTGCTCTAATGCAGCAGTGTTCAGCTCTTTCAACTCATGGCACACATAAACTAATTACTAAAATTCTGAAACACACCAAAAAATATATTTTTTGCCTATTAAACCAAAAATAGGTATTTTGATTCATTCACATTGGATAGCTATTGTTGTGTTGGCTGTTATCATTCTTTTATTTGACAAACTAAGGGAAAAGAGGTCAATGCCCCTGACTAAATTGTCAGGTATTGCATGTTTTAAAAATTCTTGCAGCTCACCAGTTGAAAGTCACTGCCATAATGGTATGAACTACTTGCTGAGGCCTCACTTAGCAAACATGAGCAGCAGAGGTGGTGATTTGGGGCTCACAATATGTGTTATGTGTTATGTTTTGCTGGTATTGTTCAAAGAATCACAGTTTAAACATCATTCAATTCATCATAGCCAAAAGGAAGGAATATAATGGGCAGAATGTCTAGGATGACTTTGCTACCCATATGATTGGTACCTACTTAGCTTCTGTCTTGATTCTGTCTTCTCTTTTAAGGAAGATGATCAGAGTAAAAAATATAGACAAAGAATGCCCAGAAGGCTGGAAACTGGCAAGCATATTTCTAAAGCCTTCCATATTTCAGTAATAAGGTCTGCTTATCTATCTTAGGCTCACTCACTATGTAAAAGCAACAAAGCATTGTTTTCTTTTTTAAAAAATTACAAACATGTCACCACTTCCCTAATTAATCTTGACCCGCTTCATTTGTTCATTTGTACAAATAATGATCCTATTTATAATCCATATGTATTTGGACCTGTGTGTCACAAACTGGGTTAGACAGGGATGCAGAAGTAAGAAAGCCCAGTCCCTTGCCCATGTAGTTTGCATATAAACTACAAACTATATATGCAGTTTATATACCAGCAGGGCAGACAGATTTTGAACAAGTAATTGTTCACGAGTTGAATGATATAAAGCTGAAGAACAAGGTGCTGTGAACACTTACAACAGTGTTTTAGGTTGAGTTAACCCAGAAGCAGACTCTGAAACAAGGATTCTTGTCCAAGGGAATTGCTCCCCGGAAAGACCAGGAAGGAAATGTAGAGAGCATGAGCAAGTTGGAGGGTACCTTCAGCCTCATGCTGCACAGAAACTAGAGCATAAATCACACCTCTGAGTTTGTCCTGAGCCAAATCAAGTATCCGTAATCTGTCCTTTGATCTTGCCACACCATCTGTTACTCTTAAAGGACTAGATATGGAGCCAGAGTTTTGTCATGGTGATGTTCATCCTCCTTTTCCTCTGTCACCTGTTTTAAATGCCTCTTGATCTTAGCTAGGACTTATGTTGGTCCCAGTGGTTTATCATGTGCTGTGACCTAGACTTTGATTCCATGGTTGTCATGCCCTTACCAAGGCTGTAGTTACTATAATTGCCCATTTACAGTTGAACTAAGCACAGAAACAGCAAGCTCCTAGTTTGTGGAGTGTCGTGTTTGTGTGTGTGTGTGTGTGTGTGTGTTTAAATCATGAGTGAGTAACGATTTTTGCCAAAGATTTCCCTGTGTCTATTGTGGTGATCACCTGGTTTTTCTCTTTTATTTGGTCAGTATGGTGAGTTCCATTTGTTTGTGTGTGTGTGTTGAAGCAACCTTGCAGTCTGAGATTTGGGATGACAGAATTTTTTAGGGATCAATTGTGAAAATAAATAGAAGGAAGTTCTCTTATTGGGTCTAATCATATCTAGGAGTTATATCTTCCCAAGGAATTGCTCATTTATAATTGTGAAATGTTCCTCTTTGTATTTTATAATATTCTTGCCTTAAAATATACTGAATTTGATATTAGTAATAGTAATGCCATCTTTTTGCATCTTGTCTGGATGGTATCTTCTTCCATCCTTATACTCTCATTCTAATTTTGTGCTTCTATTTAAATTGTATGTGCATGCCCTGGCTGGTGTGGCTCAGTGGATTGAGCACCAGCCTGCAAACCAAAAGGTTGCTGGTTCGATTCCCAGTCAGAGCACATGCCTCAGTTGTGGGCCAGCTCCCCAGTGCGGGGCACGGGAGAAGCAACCACACATTGATTTTTCTCTCCCTCTTTCCTCCTTCATTCCCTTCTCTCTAAAAATAAATAAACAAAATATTTTAAAGTGAATGTCCAAGCTTGCTTTTGAAAGAAATCTGATGTGATGATCTCCCCTTTTCCTTAACAATATATTATTATTATGATTAATAATTTCCTTAGGTTTTTCAATTAATAAAAATTTTAGAGAAGTTTTAGGGTCACAACAAAATTGAGTGCAAAACACAGAGAGTCCACCTCTACACTTTTCTTGTCTTATTAAATTATTTAGGACTTCCAATACAATGTAGAAAATTTGTAGTGAGAGGAGCATCATTGATTTATACATTGATCTTGTGAGAAGGCTTCGAGTTTCTCATCATTAAGGATGGTACTAGTTACATAGTTTTGGAGGTCTTCTTTATCAAGTTGAAAAAGTTCCCCTCTAGTCCTAGTTCACTGAGAGTGTTTATCATGAATACATACTGGGTTTTGTCAAAGGCTTTTTTTGGATCAATTGATATGATCATGTGATTTTTTTCTTTAGACTGTTAATGTGATGGACTTTATGAATTGATTTTTAAATGTTGAACCAGCCTTGCATACCTGGGATAAATCCTACTTCATTGTGGTAAATAATAATAATAATAATAATAATAATATTGACTTTAGAGAGAAAGAAAGGGTGAGAGAGAGAAACATCAACTTATTGTTCCACTTGTTTATGCATTCATTGGTTGCTTCTTTTATGAGCTCTCACGGGGGATTAAACCCACAACCTTGGCATATCCAGACAACACTTCAATGAACTGAGCTACCCAGCCAGGGCATAATTTCTTTTCTATTTTTAATTCTCATTCTAACATACACCTAGAACTTCCATTCCACCATGTCACCAAATAAAGTTAACCAGAGAAAGGAAAGACCTGTACTCTGAAAACTATAAGACATTGGAGAAAGAAATTGAAGAGGATACATATACTAAGTGGAAGGATATAGCATGTTCATGAAATAGGATTAATATCATTAAAATGTCTGTACTAACTAAGAAATATACAGATTCAATGCAATACTATCAAAATACCAATAGCATGCTTCTTAGAACTCTAACAATTAATCCTAAAATTTATATGGAACCACAAAAGACCCTGAATAGCCAAAGAAATCCTGAGAAAGAACAAAGTGGGTGGTATCATGCTCTCAGATATCAAACTATACTATAAAGCTATAATAATCAGATATATACCATGATACTGTCCTAAAAACATATATATATAGATTAATGGAATTACAATAGAGAACCCAGAAATAAATTCTTGCTTATATGGTCAATTAAACTATAGTTCCTTTTTTACATTGTTAGGTTTGATTTGCTAATATTTTGTTGAGGTTTTTTGCATCTATATTTATGAGAACTATTGGTTTGTAGTTTTCTTTTTTTATAATGTCTGTTTTCAGTATTAGCATAATGATGACCTTCTAGACTAAGATAAAATGTATTCTCTCTGCCCCTATCTTCTGAAAGAGGTTGTAGATAATTGGCATAATTTCTTCATTAAATGTTTGGTAGAATTCACCAGTGAATTAATCTCTGCCTAGTGCTTTCTGTTCTAAATTATTAATTATTAATTCAATTTCTTTAGTGGATATAGACCTATTCAGATTTTCTGTTTCTTCTGGGGTGGTTTGGAAGATTGTATTTTTCAAAGAATTATTTCCTTTCACCTTGGTTATCAAATGTGTGAACATAGAACTATTTATAAGAGTCCTGCCTTTTTGTTTCCCTGCCCATGGGATCTTTTGTGATTTGCTCTCTTTCACTTCTGATTCTAGTGTTTTGTGCCTCCCTTCTTTTTTTCTTAGTTAGCCTCACTGGAGTCTTACCAATTTTATTGATGTTTTCAAGATATATAAAGCCAGGCCCATGTAATTTTTTTCAAAAATTTGAACATATTACTTTATTAAAGATGAACATACATATATGAGGCATAACTGGGGTTCTGGAGATACACAGCATTTTTTTCTTTCTGTTTCTTAAAGTTGGTCATTGCCATTGTCTCAGCTTCACATTTACTGATTCTTTGCTGCCTGCTAGAACCAGCCTTCATATCCCTCAACTGAACTGTTCACTTCCGTTACTGTGCTTTTCAGCACCAGAATTTTTTCTGGCTTCTTTTCAGGATTTTGATCTATTTCATGAGATTTCTATTTTGTTTGTATGTAATTTTCTTGACTTTCTTCACATCTTTCTTTAATTCTTTGAGTATCCTTAGGGTAGTCTAGTACATCTGTCATCAGGCACTTTTTCAGGACAGTTTCTATTAGCGGTAAATTATTTTTCCTTTGAATGGGCTATGTGTGTCCTCTCTCTCTCTTCTGTTTTTTGAAAACTGAACCTTTAAATCTAATAGTGCAGTAACTCTGAAAATCAGCTTCTCTCTCTTCCCCAGAGTTTGTTATTTTTGTTATTGTTTTTGTTTTTGTTTCTTTGATTGTTGGAGTCTCTGTGGGCTGAGGATCAGTCTGAGGAGTCTCTGTGGGCTGTGGATCAGTCTGAGGTATAAACTTAAGAACTTTTCGGGTCTTTTCTGAGTCTTTCCCTGGCCATACACAGTTACTTTCTAATTTTTCCCATATATACTATTGTTTTTGAATGTCCTAGTCTTTAATATCTGGCTCCCAAAATGGGGCAGGGTGGGGGAAGAAAACAATGAAGGAGGGAAGGGCTCTGGCCATTTAAAACTCCTGGAAGTCACTTGAGCCAGAGGGTGTGGGGAGGAGGGGGTTGCAACAGCAGTGGCTCCTGCCTCTTCATCTGAATCTCTGTGATCAGAAGCAGAAATTAGCAATCAGAGCACAGATTCCTGATATTTTTCCACCCCAGATCTCACAAGTTATGTGCAGACTGGTCTTATGAACATGTTCACAGCTGCTTGCTATGTGACTGAGGCATGGGGGATGGGTAGTTGCTACTGTGCTGAGAGCTGAAATTAATCACAATTACCTACCATTTACCTCCAAGCTTTCTTGTAGAAGTTGCAAACCTTCAGTAGCCTCCAGAGCTCCAAAAGTGTTACATCAGACAGATTCTCCGAGTAATTGTTATAAAGAGAAATCTTTATATAAATTGCTCCCTAGTCTGCCATCTTCCCAGAATCCTTGAGTCCCCTTTACTTTATTCATGCTTTTATATTTAAAGTGGCCTTTTTTTGTAAACAGTATATAGTGGAATCTTGTTAATAGATCCATTTTGACAATCTCTTGTGTTTTAATGGGTATATTTAGACAATTGGCTAACGTGATGGCTGATATAGTGATTACTGATATAGTTGGAGTACTATCTATTCATATTGTTTTTCATTCACTGCCTTTGTTTTGTTCCCAGTTTTGTCTTTCATGTTTTTTTTGTACCTTCTGTGGTTTTAAATGAGCATCTTACATGATTCCATTTTACATCCTTTCTTAGTATATCAATTATACAGGATTTGGCACAAATAACACCCCTTTTAATTGCAAAATCATAAGCATATAATTCTGTAATATAGCCATATTACAGTCAAGCACTCCATGTGACACTTTAGGTGAAATATTCAAATTGCTGTCCATCTCATGTGAGACATTCACATACCCTATGAACCACACTCAATGACATTCCTTTTGCCAGACCCTGTATATTTTAAAAACTTTTAGTGGTTGCCTTAGTGGTATGCCTTAGTGGTATCATAAGTGGTATGATACTTATGAGCCCTATAATTACTTTCAGTCTTATGGCAAGCCTACACCCCTGCACTATAAACTTTCCCTGTGTTTCTCAATTCAGCATATTTTAAAATGGTTCATTTTCTCCTCATCTACTGGAATCATAAAGATTTTTTTCTGATATTCACCTTGAGTAACTAGTAGAGCACCTCCAGGTAAAACTCAAAGTATGGGGGCTCCTCTATGACTGGTTCCCCTGGAGTTTGAAACTCTCAAGCTGGCCCACACGGAGCCTCCAGTAATTCATTAATTACACGTCAGGTTTTCCTACACCAATACTAGCTCCTGCGGAGGTTTCTGCTCCTGGGTTTCCTCTCTGGAAAGTTGTGATTTTGTGTATTTGCCTGTCTTTCCAGTTCAGGGGTTAGCAGTGGCATCTATGAATTGTTCGTTTTTCACTTTGTTCAGCTTTTTACTTGTTAGGGTGGAGTTATGGCTTCTAAGCTTCTTACATGCCAGACGAGAAACCAGGACAAGCTCTACTTTTTAAATTGGAGTACTTGCTCCAATGATTCTACTCTTTAGCTATGTGTTTTCCAAGCGGAATCATCTCCATCTTTCTGAATGTTTATGCCAAAACCCTTAGAGCCATCTTTAACTTCTTTTTCTTCTCTCTTCCTCACAACCCAAAATATTAGCAAATCCCATGCCATCACCTTTAAAATATGTCTGTAATCTCCATAGCTACCATTCTGGAGTGTGCCACCATGTTCTCTGACCTGGATACCTGGAAGAGCTTCCTAGCTGATCTTTCTCCTAGCCCCTATTCTCTCCATGGTCTAGTCACAGCAGAACAGCTAGAGTGAACCCATTACCTAATAAATTAGATTAGACCACTCCTTGCTGCACAACCTGCCAGTGGCTTTCCATCCCACCTACACTAGAATCCAAAGTACTTACAGACTGGCTTCCAAGACCCTCTGTTACTTTCAGACCTTTTCCATAGTACTAATCACTGCTCTACACACGGCTGTATCATTTGCTTTGTGTTGTTAGGCTGTATGTAGAACATAAGCTCATAAGGTCAGTGGCTTTTCGGCTAATGTGTTATGTGGCCAAATATACATTTTATGAATAATTAAATTGATTATTGTGGCCTTCAAATGTATTTTTAGAAATCTCTACTACAGAAAAACAGTTCAAATTATTTAATGTAGCAGATGAAGGAGCCAGGTGTGTCTAAAAAGTATCACTGCAGCTGGAATTAGGTTAAACCTCCCAGTGCCCAAAAGCAAAGAAACTAAACTGATCACAAGAAAAACAAAGCCCTATAAAACTTATAAGCAACAACAACAAAGGACAGCAAAAATCCACCCTCGTGTTGCTATAGCGTGTTTTATCACCATAACTGTCACTTTACATTTTAAACTCTTCTACAGAAATGACTTTCATGGCAATCTGCCCAATTTCTAGCTTATTATCTGAACCCATAAAAATAACACTGGAAGTACCCCTCAAACCATGGAAAAACAAAACATAAAAAATAAAACTTTGTAGCATGCATATAATTTATATATAACATGTAAAAGGACATGTTATTTTCATTTTAATATTAAGCAATTTATAACAAAGTACAAATTAATAAGTACTAATGCTTTAAAAATACCACAGTCTTATGTGTTTTGCAGTCGGCATTTGAAATTAAATGCCCACAGCATACTAACACTTTGTATGCAAGTGTTACCTTGCTGTGTTGGTTCTTATTTCCTACAGGAAGACTTCAATCTGCAGTGAAAGACCCATGGCATCCAGTGGGGATCCTCCTTAATTACTAATCCTTTCATGGTCTGAAGGGACTCTTATGAATGGCGAAGCAACTAACACTTCATTTTGACAGTTATTTGAATTACAATAGATAATAGACTCTTATACAATGTTTCTGGTTTTGGAGAAGCAATCTGTTAAGAAATACATTTCGTATAGCTTCCATAGAAGTCAGTAGGGCCACCACCAAAGAGAAAATAAAAGGAGTTAGTAGAAGATAGAAAAGTCATTTCATTTTTAAAGTAGTGCTTTTGCTCTTTGATCAAATTAGAGATTTCGTCTCTTTACCTTCCAGTCTCATCACTTGGGATGAACAGCTTTTCTCACTGCTAAGTGAAGCCTTCTTTACTTTCCAGTCCATCCTTTAAAGTTTTCTAAGCGCTAAAATAATTAATTCACTAATCAAACAATTAATTAAAATAAAAATATCTGGTGTGTGTGTACATAATGTGTTTTAGAACAAATATTTTGTGAAGGCTCCTGTCTCTTTCTCCATGTGAAATTTTCCTCGGAAGTCCCTGGCAGGTCATACTACCTATTCTATGATGACAGACCCTTTTTGCCACTCCTCAGGGCAGTCACCCAGGGTATCAAAGCTGCATGGGGTTTAGGAGTAAATAAGGTAGGATTGGGCACTCTCTTCTTTATGTATGCAGCTTTCTCCATTACACAAAAGCGCCTGCACTGAATGTAATCCTCATAAGGGTTTAATCTTTCCCTTACTCATACCCTCAACTTCCATGGCCATAAGGTTAGAGGGCATGGCAGCTGGAGCACCAGGCAGAAGGGAGCAGGAGGCACCACACTGTGGTTGAGACTTGGTTAATGTGTTGAACTTGCTGTGACTAGTTCCTTCTTCCCTTAAAAATGATGTTCTTAACCTAAGTCCATGGGTCTGAATGGACGGCAGAGGATACATGAGCCTTGGGAATTTGCAGAAACATTTTGTGGAAATGTGAATTTAACTAGAGGTTTCTCAAATGCCCGAATATCAGTAATCATAGCATTAGCTTTCTGTCACCTCAGGAATATATATGTTTGCCCATCCCATCAGTTTTACAGACATGCTGGGAAATATCTGAATTCCACAATTTTTGGTTCAAACTGGAATTACTCTCCGCTTCTACTCAACTCCTAACACTACATCAATACAAAGCACTAGGTAGGTAGCTCATTATAGCAGGAGGTAATATCTGGTAATATTTAGGAGTACTCTTTGAAGACAGGAGGGCTGGACTTAGGTACTAACTCTACCACTTTCTAACTAAGTAGTGTTGGGCAAGTTAAACAGCATATCTAAGCCAAAGTTATAAAATGGATATAAGAAGTATGCCTATCTCATAAGGTAGCTCTGAAGAATCTGAAAACCATGTGGAAAAGTACATGCTTGGAATGCATGGTGAAGTGTATGCTTCAGAATAAAAATAAGTACTTAAAAATATATTGATGGACTCACTGACTGAAGTACCCCTTCTGTTTCTTCCCTGCCTTTTATATATCCTTAGTAATATTTAAAAGACAGAGAAGAAATAATAACCAAAGACTATATCCAAAAAGAAAGTGTTCCCCTGTACCTGTAAAGCTTTCCGGTCTTCCCACATAAAGCAGAAAAAGAGACAATGAAAGAACTGAGCGCTAGGTATTTATAAACACATACTAGTGCTTTATCTGCTTTTCACAAACTCAGATTCCCCTAGATCGGGGCTCCCCTTTCTCTCCACAGCTTGTTTTATAAGATATAATTAATGATAGATTGTACGAACATTTAGGGCAAAAATAGAATTTAGCTTTCTTTGCAACATTGTCTTATATTAAGATTTAAACAACAGTTACTAAATTTTGATACTGTGGAAGGCACATGTAAGTATTAAATACTATTAAGTATTAGTAAGTAAGCAAATAGTTCTAGAATAAAAGTGAATGAGATAGATCATTGTCACAGTTAAGAGCCCTTATGTTTTACAGGCAGGATCTTCTTTAAATGCCGGCATTATTGGGGCACCTAGGTGTCTCTGTGTTTAAGAGACTTGAGAGGAGAGGAAGCTTTCCCTCAGGACAGTTCTGGCTTCAGTATTCAACTGTTCAACGGGCAGCTCCTCAGGCCAAGCACTGAATGTCCTTGTGCTGGTGCCAGTGGCAGGTGTCTCGGCCGAGCCCCAGAGTTCCACTGCACCCTCAGTGCTGAGAAACCTTGACTGCAGGTAGTTGGCTCAGAGTAAAATGACACATGATTAAGGAAGAAAATTACTTTCCGACTGGACTCAAGTGGAAGACTTTCTTCACCTGACTGTTCCACCAGCATGCTACGTAGAATCACGTCCCCTGAGCTGGCTCCCTTGTTAACATCAACGTCTTTCTTAGTCTACACCTGTGTCTTTCCTATTTCCTCAGCACTGTCTCTGTGGACAAATACATATGAGCACAATCCTAAGTGGAGTTCTTGACTGAGGATGGAAATACATCAGTCCTTTCCCAGTTAGGCCCCGCCTGAACCACTCTGGGGCAACTCTGCAGCAATCTGGGGCAACTCTGCAGAGTTTCCCCACACAGGGGCATGCCTCTGGACCTCCTCCCAGGGCCACACTTTTGCTGAGGTTTCCCGTCTTCGTCACCCCATCTCCTTCTAAAACTGAAAATTAGTTATAACTGAAATTCCCATCAGTTGTAACTGATGATCAGATTCTCATTTAATAATTCACCCAAAGTAGATATTCATTGTAAAATAGTTTGATACTATGTTGTAAAAATTCTGAACATGTTGGATTGAATTTACATCAAGAATATAAATCAGATTTAACTTCTTGTTTATTCAGGAGATTAGAGAATAAGAATATTTCTGTATTCTATTTTAGTAAATGTACCAATTAGATATGGATTTGATTCCATTTGAAGAGATTTACTAAAGATTTGATTAGGTAATAAATAATGGTCCATGCTAATAGAACATGGTTCAGTTTGGTTTAAATAGCTAGATGGAGACTTTAAATACAGATGGGTAGAAACAGCTCTTTTCTGTCCTGCTTTGTTCTTAAGCATCTACCTGCATCACAGATGCGTGACATCAAATTTGTGGGACACGCCACATTCTTCATCAGGCAGGCCTGGTGCTGTGAGGCTATAAAGACACACAGATGGCATACCTGTGCCTTGAAAATCAGTCTTACAATAAAAGAAAATACATGCCTTTTATATGGAGTGGTTGCCTTCCTTTCAAGAAGCAGGCACCTGATGTTCTTCCTGAATTTTTGTTCTGTTGGTTAAACATTGAAAGAAGAGTTAAGGACTTTCTATGCTCTTCAGAAGGTCTCATGTGTACTTCTATTGGTAGCATACATCAAAAGGATGATTCCACAGAGACACAATAAAAAGTATCAACATGGCAGGTGACCACAGGAGTGTCCGAGTGTCACTCTTTGGGAAGCCACCAATTGACGGAATCACTGCCCAGCGGGGCAGGAGCTGAGCCACATTGCCGCCAACCTCTTCAGATGGTCCTCTTGGCAGCAGATAGGGCATTCATGAACTGAGGGCCTCTAGGGACAGGGAGCACACAAGTTTCAATGCTCTGTTGGTTCCCGCAGGCAAAATCAAAAGGTAAGAGAATCATAAGTCTTTGTCTAGGCCTTCCAGTTTAGCTTATGATGTGTCTTGAGAGCCTCAGGGATTTCCTAGTACAATGGCTCTCAGGATAAGTTCTAAGTGATTCTACCTGCGGCAGTGGTTGAGAACCTCAGGTATTCGCCAAGGATAAGTTAAGATTCAAAACTGAGAAAGTAAAGAGCTTTTTTGGTTATGAAGTTGCTGACTTTATTCTGGTACTTCTTGGAATCTACCTGTAGCAAGAAATGCTGGGGTCTAAAATCAGTTGTTCTTAAATGTTCATGTGCAGAAGAGTCACTTGAGTAGTTCTTCAAAATAGGCCTTATATCCAGAAATTCTGGTATTTCTGGCTTATGGCCCATAGATGTGTATTTTGAATAAGCACCCTGAGTAGTTCTGACCTGACAGTCTAAGGCCAGTTTGGAAAACACTTCTTAAGAAAGCAACTCCCAAGTGTTTGTGGTTCCAGGGGCCTGATTTCTCAAGGTTTAAGGAGCCATTCTGGAAGGAGAGGTTGTTTCAGGCACACAGAATGGAGGACATAGCTCTGAGACTGTTCCTGGAAGACCATCACCCTGCGAACGGTTTCATGACTCCGCACGCGAGCGTGGCTCCGTCGGTAACGCCGTGGACGTAGGCTAGAGGAATGCTATTGTGCACATTGTGCATTTTCTCCTCCTGGTCTGTCATCCTGAGGAGCCGCCGTCCATTCCTGGACATGGAGAAGTGGCCCAAAGTTACGAGACTTAGTGTGAAATTGAGCAAGTCCTTTTACTTTTCTGAGTTCTAGTTTCCCCATCTATAGAATTAGAGGTTGATGCAGGTAGTGTTAAAATTCTTTTAAATCCTGTGCTGTGCGTGTATGTGTGAGTATGTTTGTCTTCCTTCAGTGAATTTTTCTGAAGGCCTAAAAGAAAGAGTGAGGGCACTAATATTCCTCCATCATTGCCACATCATTTTTGTCATTATCATCATTTCTTCCCCAAAGAAGACACTGTATGTAGTGTTCATGAGATCAAGAAAGTGACCTCACAGCTGGTAAGGCAGCAAAATCTTTGTTTTAAATTAAGTAAATCCCCATCAACTGTTTGACATTTTATTGCCCTATTCCACCTTGATAACATATATTTTGTTTTTGTTCTGGACTTGGTTATTCTTATGTGTGCAGAATGTAGTAAGAAACAGCATAATATAATTGCTGACCATGTGGACTCTTGGGCCGTAAGCACCAGGTACAGATTCTTGCTTCTGAAACGTGCTGGCTATTTAAAAAACTAAACTCTTCCAAGTTCAATCGTCCCATCTATAAAATAAGCATAATAATGGTAACTGCCTAGTAGACCTGTTAAGAGACTTGAAGGAGATAATGAATGTTTATAAATGGCATATAGCAAGAACTCAATAAAAAGTAGCTTTTTTTTTTAATATGCCAGAGGTTTTCAATTCTGGCTATACAATAGAATTACCTGGGAAGTTTGTAATACATTTCAATGTCTGTTCTCCACCTGAGACTAATTAAAGCAGTATCTCTGAGGATGGAGTCAGGGCATAGGTAGATTTTGAAAGCTTTCCAGGTGATTCTACCTGCGGCAGTGGTTGAGAACCTCAGGTATTTGCCGAGTATAATATGGAAATCAGAGGGAAGATGACTCTTTTGGTCGCTCATGTACATATGACTATTGGACACTGTCCTCACAACTGACACAGACCTCCCTGAAGACCCAGGAGTGAGGCCTTTGATAATCATGACAGCGTTAGTCCTCTGCTGGTCGCTGGCTGGCGCCCCAGAGGCCAAGGCCTTTTTGTGCCTAAAATCAAGGTATGTGTTAGAGAGTCTCTTTTAGCCTTTATATCCCAACTTATTGCTCCAAATTTTGTGATCTCTTGTTTTTATAGGGCTTTTCATGATCCTAATATCATTGCTATTTAAAAAACACAGCACAACAAAAAATTCTATCAAAGTTGTGAAAGTCATATAAGGAAAGTGATATTTTTGTGAGGGCGAAGGAAGATGTGTTTGGGTCTCTTGGGGGTTCAGTATGCTTTCCCACTGCTTGTTGGTCCCTGGTCCAACTCTGACAGAAGAGGCCCAGTGATGCTGACTAGATCCTGGAGGGGGGCTTTCCCTAGAGAGAAGCCCATGACCTGGCCTTCCGCAGCTCAAACCTCAGGGAAAGCTCTGTTTCTAGTCTCTGGCCTCTACTGCTGTGATCCTAATATCTTTTTAAGCTTGGGTTTGTCTGAACAGATAAGGCAAATGCCAGACTCCTCTAGGAGCTTTCTAAGACTTGTGGCTATACTTTGCCAGGGCTCTCCTCAGAGAGGATCCTGAAGCTTGACATGCATTTGAACAAATGAGTTGGTACCTTTTGCATGGAATGGGTTGAATCAGCCCATCCTCACTGATACAAGACAAGTGCCTACATAAGGTCTCTGAAGGATTCTCACCCTCCCCTTTCACCAGAAGAGACTCCAAACATTTTTGTGGCAGGTTCCAAATTCATGCATTTTCTTCTTGTTCATGGGTGGACTTTGAAGACTACAGCTGCAGTGTGGAGAGGAAGGAAGTAGGGTACTGAAAAGCTAAAGTGTGTTGGACAATGGAGGGGCAGCCAGAGGACAGCAACTGCCTGAGAGGCAGGCTGGGGAGGGACTGCAGGGCAGATCCTAACGCTGTTCCAAGTCCAGCGGCCTCTGGTGGTTTACTTCCCCAGCAGCCCTTCCCCTCCTCTGGCATCCAAAATCAGATGGTACTAGAGGCCTGCTCTCGTTCCTGACATCCGACACAGTGATGGGTGTGGAGGTACAGATGCGACGTCAGGAGAACCCACCGGGGCCCTTTTTTGGAACTGGTATAAACAATGAAAACCAGATGCTGAGGATGACCATCTGTCACAAGGGACGGGTATTCCTTAAAATGAAACAAACATAGGGGCAAGGAGGAGAGATAAGGAGGGAAAGACCGAATGATTCCTCTGTGCCTGACCCTGGCCCACTGCTTGGTGTTCCGACAATGTGACCCAGTCAGTTCCCCTTCTTTTCCTCAAACTAGAACAGAATATTCATCACAGAAAGTCCCAATACAATCCATTTCTCAATTTTCAGAAGAACTGGCCCTCTGCAGGGTAGGAAGAATACAATTGAACAGGCTGCCCCTCCTAACAGGAAAGTTCTTAAGCAACACAGTCCGTCCACAGCTATTTACTTTGCAGGCACTTGGCTCTGGTCTGTTCCTCCCTGTTGGCCTGCTCCTGGTGGGTTGAAAGGTCTTCAGTTGCATTCCGGATTTAGACCCAGAACAGCTATACTCAGGGCCTGATAGTTGCTCCTACATACTTTCATCCTTTTCAGCTGGAGCAGCTTTCCATTTCATGCTGCCGTGAGCTGGTGCTTGTATGAAAGGTGGAGGAGAGCAGACTCAGGACCGGAGCAGTCAGTGCACCTGACGATCAGAAGCCTTCCCTGACCTGTCCGACTTCCTCTTCACAGGAAACCTGTGCTGACATTGTTTGGATCCTGGAACTAAAATAATACATCAGGGGCCGTTCTCTGGAAGTAGAGAGGGGTCTTTAGAAAGAGACATACTGCACACTATATTTTGTGAGGCTTGATAGAGCTAATTAGATGTTTTTGAAGAAAAGCACTGAAAACAGGTTTTTAAGGAATATAACCCACCCCCTCACAAGCAGCCTGGTGCTGGAGTGGGTGTTCACTGTTCCTGGGGATTGATTTAGAGGGACACCGTTCAGGAAAGAGCTTTTTAAGCAGTCCAAGCCAGCGTGAGCCTTAGAGTAAATGTCAGGCTAAGAAGTGGTTCTTAAATGGGGTGGGGTGGGGGGGGCATGGAAATCTGTCCACGAGGGGACATATGCTGTGTCTGGAGACATTTTGGTTGTCACATGCGGAGGGGGTTGCTATTGCCTTTAGTGAGGAGCAGCCAGAGATGCAGCTAAGCATTTTACAGTGCACAGGACAGTCCCCACAATTATCTGGTCCTAGGAGAAACTGGGCTACAGTCAAGAGTGACACCTGGAAGACAGGGGGAGATCAAGGACAGACAAACATTTTTCCATCCCAGGAATAAGTGAGAGTTTGTAGTTAGGGGAAGGAAGGGTTAGAAGGTGTACATGCAGACCAGGAACACAGAGGTTGTGTGATGGCGTGAGGCGTCTGGGTTGGTCGGTTATAGGAAGGTTGAGCTCACGTTCTTTCATTGTTTTCTTTATAGTTAACATGCTAGAGTAATTCCCATCGAGGTAATGCCTACTAAAGTAGTTCAGTGAAGTTACCGCACAAGGGCCACTTCACTTCTTTCTGGGTTCTCAGTGCCTAGCACAGAGTAAACTCAGTCCACGGCTGTTGCTAACTGACTGGAAATAAAGGGAATGATGCATCATGGGGTTCCTACAAAAAATTCAATCTTTACATACAAGTACAAAACTACTTACATACATATGTGCATATATATTGTTTTGCACACATACTTTGAGGCATAAAAACTGAGCCAATCAGCCATGCATTTATTAACTTTGAGACCAAGAGGAAATCACTTAAACTTTATAATCTAGTGTCCTCAAATATATACAAAAAATAACATTAATGTTGATATTACAAACGTTTTAAACTTTAAAACATTGAAATATAATCAGATACCATAAAATTTATTTTTTTTAAATGTACAATTCTGTTATGCTGAATACATTGAAAAAGTTGCACAACCATCACCACTACCTGACTGAAGTAGCCTCAGTGCCCAGCACGGAGTAAACTCGGTGAATGACCGTTGTTAACTAATCTGTCTAATTGAAATACACTTTCACTATCATCATCACTATCTAATTGAAGTACATTTTCATCACCATAAAAGGAAACCTTATACCCATTAGCAGAGACTAATGGGCCTTATTTCCTCCATGCCCTGGCAATCATTAATCTAATTTCTATCTCTATAGATTTTCCTATTATGGACATTTTGTATAAGCATAATCATGACCTTTGGCATCTGCCTTCTTTCACTTAGCATGATGTTTTCAAAATTCATTACATGTTTCAGTAACTCATTCCTTTTTAAGGCTAAGTAGTAGTCCACGGGTATGATACTAGGTCTGTCTAGAAAAAGTTCAGCCTTTGTTAACAAAATGAGAATGGTTTGTGTGACATCAGTGTAACCTGGCAGCCAAGGAGAGTGGACTGGAATGTGCATGTGTGAACAATGATGGCTTCACTATGCTAGTCTGTGGGGGTGGTAGACACTCTTGAGTGAGCATGTGTACTGTGTGGCTGTTTCATTCAAAATGACTAGCAAGTAGAGCAATGAATCTGCATCAAATATTGCATTAAGCTTGAACATTCCTCTGTGGAAACTATTCAGATATTTTAGAAAGCTTTTAGGGACGATGCGCATGAGTGCAGCACAAATAAAAATGTGGCACAAATGCTTCCAATAAGATGGTCAAGAATCTGTTGATAGTGATCCATGTTCTGGAAGGCCTGCAACAAGCAGAACACCTGAAAATGGTGAACATGTACAGGCTGCATTCATCAAAGATCAGTGACTTACAGTGCAAGAATTAGAAGCTGATCTGGGGCTTCCAAAAACTACTGTGTCTAATATTTTGATGCAGCATCTTGGCATGAAAAGCATCATGGTAAAATTCGTTCTGCAGCTTCTGCTGCCAGAGCAAAAGGAACATTGTGCTGCAGTTACTAATGGCTTGATTCAAACTGCTACAAATAAACCATGTTTCCTCAAGAAGGTCATAACCAGAGATGAATGGTGGGTCTACAGTTTTGATCCAGAAACAAAAGCCCAGTTATCCCAATAGAAGTTGCCTGGTTCTCTATGCCTGAAGAAGGTGTAGCAAAGTTGCAGCAAGATCAAGACCATGTAAACTGTGTTTTTTAATTGGGAAGGTGTTGTCCATGATGAGTATACCCCCCGCAGGCCAAACAATGAAAAAGGAGTACTACCTCAGTGTTCTTCATTGGTTGAGAGAGGCAATATAATGAAAACAGATGCAACTGTGGTCAACTGGTGATTGGCAGCTTTATCATAACAACGTGCACACTCATGCATCACATCTTGTGGAGTTTTTTGGCTAAACATCAAATTACAGGTGACTCAGCCCCCTTACAGCCCAGATTTGGTGCCCTTTGACTTCTGGCTTTTCCCAGACTAAAATCACCTTTGAATGGGAAGAGATTTCAGACCATCAATGAGGTTCAGGAAAATATGACAGGGCAGCTGATGGCAATTGGGAGTGAGGTCCCAAGGTGCCTACTTTGAAGGGGACTGAGGCATCTTTGTCCTGTGTACAGTGTTTCTGTATCTTGTATCTTCTTCAATAAATATCTCTATTTTTCATATTATATTGATGGATACTTCCTGGACATACCTCATATACCACATTTTGTTTATTATTACTTCATCATTTGATGGACATTTGGATTATTTTCACTTTGGTTATTATGAATAGTGACGTTATAAGAATTTGTGTTCAAATTTTTGTATAGACATATGTTCTCTATTCTCTTTGGTAGCTAACTAGGAATAAAATTACTAGGTGATATGGCAACTCCATATTTAAACTTTCAAGCAGCAGCAAACTGTTTTCCAAAGCAGCTGTACCCTTTACATTTACACCAGCAATGTCTGAGGGTTCCAGTGTCTCCACGTTCTTCACAGTGTTTGTCGTCATTTATCTTTTTTATGATGGCTGTCCTAGTGGGGATGAAGTGGCGCCCTGGTGTGGTTTTATTTGCAGTTCCCCAATGATTAGTGAAATTGAGCATCTTTTCAAGTGCTTATTAATTATTTATATATCTTCTTTGGAGAAATGTCTATTTGAGTCTTTTGCCCATTTTGTAATTGTGTTTTTTGTATTTTTGTTGTTGAGATTTAGGGCTTTTAAAATATTTTCTGGATACTAGTCCTTTATCAGATGTAAGCTTTGCAAATACTATCACCCACTCAGTGGGTTGTCTTCTACTTTCTTTTTTCTTCTCTTTTTTATCTTTATTGAGATATAATTAACAATAACATTGTTAGTTTAAGACATTGGTTTTCAGCCTTCTTTATCTCACGGCACACATAAAGTAATTACTAAAATTCTGTGGCACACCAAAAAATATGTTATATTTTTCCCCTCTGACAAAAAAATAGGTATAATTTTGATTCAAGCACACCAGAAGACTATTGTTGTGTTGGCTGTTGTCACTTTTTATTAGACAATCTAAGGAAACAGAAGTCAGTCCCCTGACTAAATAGTCAGGTATTGCATATTTTAAAAATTCTTGCAGCACACCAGTGTGCCATGGCACACTAGTTGAAAACTCTAGTTTAAGGTCTGCAACATTATGACTTTACATATGTGTGTACTGAGAAATGATTACCACAATAAGTTTAGTTAACATATATCACTTTACATAATTACAGTTTTTTCCCTGTGATTACAACTTTTAAGATTTACTGCCTTTTTTGTGGTACCTCGGGGGCAGTGGGCTGCTTCAATATGAAGCCGAACATCTCTTTCCCAGACACTGGCCACTGGAAACTCATTGAAGTGGACAATGAACTCAAACTTCATATCTTTTATGAGAAGCATGTGGCCACAGAAGTTGCTGCTGATGCTCTGCACGAAGAATGAAGATTATGTGGTTCTGATTGGTGGCAGGAAAGACAAAGGTTTCCCCATGAAGCAGGGTGCCTTGACCCAGGGCCATGTCCACCTGCTGCTAAGGGGCACTCCTGTTATAGACCAAGGACTGGAGAGAGAAAGCACAAATCTGTTTGGGTTTGCATTGTGGATGCCAATCTCAGTGCTCTCAACTTGGTCATTGTAAAAAAGATATTCCTGATCTCACTGATACTACTATGCCTCATTACCTGGGACCCAAAAGAGCTAGCAGAATCAGCCAACTTTTTAATCTGTCTAAAGAAGATGATGTCCACCAATATCAAAGAAGGTAAGAAACCTAGGTCCAAATCACCCAAGATTCAGCATCTTATTACTCCATGTGTCCTGCAACACAAACATCAGCAAATTGTTCTGAAGGGACAACACACTAAGAAAAATTAGGAAGAGGCTGAGGAATGTGCTAAACTTTTGGCTGAGAGAATGAAGGTGACCAAAGGAAAACACTAGGAACAGATTGCCAATAGATGTAGGCTGTCTTCTCTGAGAGTTTCTACCTGAGTTTAGTCAAAAATAAGATTTTGTAAGAGTAGCAAATAAATAAGAACGCATAACAAAGAGATTTACTGTCCTAGGAACTTCCAAATATACAATACAATATTGTTAACTGTAGTCCACATGCTGTACACTACATCCCCATCCCCAGGACTCATGTCTTATGACTGGGAGTAGGCAACTTTCGACCAACCATCACCCATTCTCCACCCCGCATTCTGACAACCACAGATCTGTTCTCTGTTTCCATGAGTTTGTTTGTCTTTTTTTCAATTCTCTATATAAATGTATCATACAGTATTTGTCTTTCTCTGTATAACTTATTTCATTAGCATGATGCCTTCAAGATTCAACCACGTCGTTGCAAATGGCAAGATTTCCTTCTTTTTGATGGCTGAATGTTATTCCACCCTTCACTCTTGACAGTCTTTTGAAACACAAAACATTTAATTTTGATAATGTCTGATTTATCTATGTTGTTTTGATTACTTTTTCATCTATAAAACCACTGCCTAATCCAAGGTTACAAATATTTGAGCCCTTGTTTTCTTCTAAGAGTTTTATAGTTTTATCATTTTCATTTAGAATTGTAAACTTTTTGGCTAACGTTTGTCAATGTTGTGAGGTAGAGGTCCAATTTCATTATTGTGCACATAGATATCTATTTATCTCACCACTATTCATTGAAAAGACTATTCTTTTCCCATTACATTTTCTGTACAACTGTTGTCAAAAATCAATTGACCATGAATGTATGGGTTTATTTCTGGAGTCTTGATTCAATTCCATTGATCTATACACCTATTCCCATGATTGTATCACAGTCTTGATTATAGTAGCCTTGTAGTAAGTTTTGAAATTAGAAATGTGATTTTTCCAACTTTGTTTTTCATTTTCAAGATTGGCAATTCTTTACCCACTGCAATTCCATATTACTACTAGGATCAGCTTGTCAGTTTCCACACACCCAAAAAAATGCAGCTAGGATTTTTTGATAAGGGATTATTATCATATGATACTGCTAAAATATTAATGGGATATCTTCCCATTAATTAGTTATTTAATTTCCTTAAGTGATGTTTTGTGGTTGTCAGTGCACAAGTTTTGCATTTCTTTCATTAAATTTATTTCTAAGTATTTAATTTTTCCTTATTGTAAATGGAATTGTTTTCTCAATATCATTATCATTTGTTCTTTGCTAGTGCACTAGTATACGGAAATACAGTTGATTTTTCTATAGTGGTCTTGCATGCTTCAATGTTACTAAACTTTTTATAGTAGTTTTTAAATGATTCTTTAGGATTTTTAATATACAAGATCATGTAATCTGTGAATATAAATAGTTTTACGTCTGCCTTTTACCTCTCTTTCTGTGTAATTATCTTGGATACAGCCTCCAGTATAATGCTGAATGGAAGTGGCAAAAGTGATCATTCTTGTCTTGTTCCTAATTTTAGAGGGAAAGTTTTCAGCCTTTCACCATTAAGTATGATGTTAGCTATGGGTTTCCCATGTATGGCTTTTGTCAGGTTGAAAAAATTTACTTTATTTCTACTTTGATGAGTGTTTTCATGAAAAGATATTGGGTTTTGGTAAGTGTTTTTCTACATTTATTGATATAATCACATGTTTTTGTCCTTCATTCTATTAATGTAGTACATAATATTGATTGCTTTTTACATGTTGAACTAACCTGTTCAAATTAATGATGACTTACTTTTGATAGTACATGCATATTTTGTTCCTATGTAGGTCCATTATTTCTCCTTCTTTGTGCTGTTATGTTTATGAATATTGAATCTTAATATATTATTTGCCTAGTTTTAAAATTACTGCTTTATGCAGTTGTCTTTTAAATAAGAGAACACACTTATGCTGCCCTTTCTATGTAGTTACCTTTACTATTGCTCTTTATTTCTTCATGTTAATTCAAATTACAGTCTACTGTGATTCTTTTCAGCCTGAGGGGATTCCTTTGTGTTTCTTGGAAGTCAGGTCTTCTAGTAATGAATTCTCTCAGTTTTTGTTTATCCGGGAGAGTCCTAATTTCTCCTTCATTTGTGAAAAAAAATAGTATTGCTGGATACAGAATTCTTGGTTGACAGTCTTTCTTTCTACATTTTGAATAACCATTCCAGTGCCTTCTGATCTACATGGTTTCTGATGAGAAATAAGTTGTTAAGAAGTAGCTTCTCTCTTCCTATTTTCAAGATTCTTTCTTTGCCTTTGGTTTTGACAGTTTAATTATGATGTGTTTTTATGTGGTTCTCTGAGTTTATACTGAGTAGAGTTTCTTGAGCTTCCTGAAAACACAGATTAATGTTTTTCATCAAGTTTGAAAAGGTATCTTTTTCCACCTATTGCTTTTTCAAATATTCTTTTTGTTCCTTTCTGTCTCCTCTTCTTCTGAGTCTCCTAGTCGGGGCTTGTTTGTAAACTTGATGATCTCTGAAGATTTCTTCTTTTTCTTCATTCTATTTTTATTTCTGTTTGTCAGGCTGGATAATCTCAAGTCACCTATCTTTAAATTCAATGGTTCTTTTTTCTCATGGTTCTGTAGAGACTATTGTTCTAAACTTGGTAACTAACTACACCATATTCAGCCAGTTTACTGTGGGAGAACTTCCTCTCAGTGGAAAGCCATGTATTAGAATGACAATGTATTTGTTTGTGAAAATGTTGCAGCACAATCTAAGAGTGGAGTGATTGAGTTTCAGATTTCTAGCTTAACCTCATTCGTTCTATAGTTGTAAAACAGAAAAACAGATTAACTTTCTTTTTGACAGAATTAGTGACATGATAGTGCTTTGGGGTGTTGGGATCTGCTTTGTTCAAAGGAAGTAAACAATTTTGTCACAATGGGATTAGTGGTGGTACGAATCATTGTAATTTGTATTTGTCCCCTGATTATACTACCAGGGGCTTGTAGGTCTCTTCATCACAAGAGAATATGTGGGATTGTGTCAGGGGACTTAGTTTAAGATGGAATAAAGAGAGATATAATTTGGTTACTCTGACTTATTACAATTCAGCCTGATTTCATGCAGGAAAGCTCTTAATTCTAGAAAAATAAGAACTGGTGAATAGAGAAGGCAAAATAAAGTAGAAACTCACCATTTTGCAACCCCCTGTGAACTGATTGATATAGCCAGAAGTCAAGAAGAATGCTAATACATTTCAGAGCTGGTTGTTCTTCAGGTCAGATTCTGGTCCTCATCCAAAGGACTGTGGTCTCAGGATCTAAATCATGGACATCTGTATATAAAAATCAACTATTTGCCTAGATGTCTGGAGGTAATGGACACTTGAGATGTAGGTCCAGTCCAATTACAGTATTTTTTTCTCTTTTGATTTGCCATATGAATGGTATCCAGAGATTAAAAATATTTTGCTCAATTACACAAGATTTGGTATTAAAATCAGGCCTCAGTTTAGTATTTATGCCATCTTGTCACACAATATTTATTTACTTCAAAATTTAATGAAACAACATTCTAGTCCATACAAAGAATTTTAATGGGCCTTTGGAGGCTGTTATAATAGAAATCTTAGAACTCATTGCTGTTTGGGACTAAATTTAATGAAAAGAGAATCTCTTCAGTGTCTTGAACAAAATATACTATTTTGTGATTAAAGGTAAGTGATTTTCATTTTCAAATGACTCTATGACTAGCTTTTTACTAGGACACAGGCACCTTTTTAGGACAAAATTTTGTCCTCAACAAGAGTAGGTCATCCCTGCTCTTGTGTTAGCTACAGAAGATGCAGAGGGAACGCTATCTTTCTCTGAATTTTGCTGCATAACTGTAGGAACTTTGTCCACCAAGGGGAGTTGGGGTGGACTTGCTCCTAGGATAAGGATTCACAACGGAACACCCTCACCCCAGGTTTCATGACCATCCCTGTTGCAGACTGCTTGAAGTGTAGGACTTGTTAGACATCTGAGAGGACATGTGCTGGTGTAGTAGAAGAAAGGGCACAACTTGCAGTCCATTCTGCTACTTACTTACTATCTAGATGTCCTTTGGAACATGATTTTGCACCTCTGATTCTTTATAATGGGGAACATAATATCTATAATATTGTGAGGACTAAACAAGATAATATATATAAAAACCTAAAAATTTCTTTGGTGTACATGTGTAACAACAATTCTTTTCCCTCTGCTCTTATAAAATATCGATTTGTGGAAGTTACTTAATTCTCTTCTCCATTTTTAAAAGCAAAGTAAGTAAGCAGTTTAAGTATTTCAAACCTCCTCAGAATGAAAATAGTTTAATTAGATTTTTTTTGATAATGATATAATGACTCAGTACTGCTGATTATGTTAGCAGTTTTCTAGCCCTGACATCAGGGCTGAGCTAGGCTAGGGAACAAGGATGGGAAGAAGAGAAGAGAACACCAAGCAGCTTAAATCTGTGATACAATCAGGGATCTCAGTAAGAAATAAGAGAAGGCTCAGGGTGCCAGCCCAAGTACAACATTCCATCACACTGTTAGTAATCATTTACTGAGCACTTCCTGTGGGTTAAACACTGGGTGGGCTTGGCACTGGAGCTATAGTCACAAACGAGTTATAGTTTGTAGTAGATTGATTGCTAAACTGACCCCATTTTCCACTCCTCCCAATATCTACATCTTTTACAATAGGACCTTGCAGCTGCCCCCTTCTAGAAATAGAGAAATTTTTCCACCCTTTGAATCTAACTTGGACTTGGGACTTGTTTAGGCCAACAGAACGAAAAAAGGAGCGATGTACTTGTTAGTCCCAAATGTAGGCCTCAAGAGCATACATCATTTCTTGTTCTACAATCCTGCCTGGGCATTCTGTGCTGGGAGGTGAAATGGGCCCCAGCTCATATCCAGTGAAATTCCAGAGCAGAGCTGCTGATTACAGATCCCCAAGGGGGTCCAAATGAGGTCAGAATGGTCCAGTGGCTTGTAGAATCATGTGCTACTAACTTTTGATGTGGTTTTTCACACAGCAAGAGCAAACTGATCTAGAGTTCTTGACCTCAAGAAGTTTGGAATTCTGTAGATGAAAAAGCCAAACTGATTTACAGAAAAAGAAACTGCTACCATAGCCTTTCAGAAGGCAATATAGAAGCCGTAGTATTTCTCTGGTATAATGGGTCAGGGGCCAGACCATCAGGTATGACCAAACCAAGGAAGTGTGAGGAGGATGAGTGAAAATTTACTCTGGTCTTACAGGGGCAGGAGGCAGAGAAGTACCCTAAAAGAAGAAAATGGTAGAGCATGTCACATTGTTAAATGTCCTTTAGTGTATGTTTGGTAATACTCTTGCAACTAAATGGTGCCCATGGGTATCATTTCAGAACTGTGGCCCCTGTCTCTGAGCCCAGAGGTTTCATGAAGTGAGCTCTGCTCTGTCTAGCATAAGTCAGACCTCAAGATCTGGAAACTTTCTTCCTGAACTTTCTTTAATAATTTTAAGCACTGCAGCAAATTCTTGTTTGAAAGAACATAAACCATTTACATTAATTTATGAGGTAGTATATTTTGAGTCCCATGATAGTTCAGTATAAATACCAAGCCTGCTCCATATATGGCCTGATTTCTTAATAATATGCCACATATGGTGACTCCTCTCTAATTCATGGAACTGGGTCAAGAAGACTTCCAGGGAGTTGTATGCACAACCTCTTGTAATGTGACAGCCCCATTGTGCTAAGTGAAGTTCATATAATAAGAAGTGACTGATGGAGGCTTGAGATGATTTTTCTTTTAAGGGAATTTTCATTTTAATAGTGTTTATTGTTGAAGGATTTGGCCAACATACCAATTTCAAGGCCCAAATTTCTCTTTCACTTGAATGTGAAATTCTCTATACTATTTCCAAATATTACTATTACTAATACTACTGCTACTATTACTACAATACTATTACACACACACTCACCTGCTCTTTAACACGATTGCATGCTCTGCACTATGCTGTATAAGTATCACTTCATTTGTCCTTATAATAAATTTTTGAGATAGGTATATTGTTATTGCCATTATGCGCATGAGGAAATTGATGTTTAGAACAACTTGGGAAGTTGCTTAGAATTACACAGCTAATAAGCATATGCACCCATACAGGAAGTCAGGCTTCCTGGGTTCATGTCCAGTTTCCTTTTCACCTACCTGCTGTCTTCTCTGTAAAACAGAGGTGAGCTATCTCTCTTACCATCCTCACAAGGCAGAGTGAAGAGTCAAATTATATACATGCTTTAAAATATCATTTGAATATAATATATTAAAATACCACTAAGTGAAGAACAGAGATGAAGAGGAAAGAAAGGGGTACCAATAATGCAAAGAATAGGAAGCTACCAAACATTAATTCACTCAGGATATATTAAATGAGCATTTATCATCTGCCAAGTACTCTTTCAGGCACTGAGAATGCAGTGAGGACAAAAAGAGGCAGGATTCTGGCCTTCACGGAACTAACATTTAACAAGAGCCAGACTGTAAATAAGTGGGATACTTACCAACTATAAGAAATTCTCTGAATACAGTAAGTATAGTGGTGCAGTAGAGACCAGTTGAGGGGCCTGACTTTAATAGAGATGACCACTTAAGTGAGGGGATTTGAGCCCCATAAAATGTTTCCTTCACAGTAAGAATAATGATGATGGCAGTTTTTACCATAACTTATCACCATCTTCTTTTTGAAGTCCTCCCTTCTCCTTTTTTTGACTTCTTAGTTTCACACTTATCTGAATCTCCTTCTCTCTCAGTCACCTTAACTGGTGTCTCTTCCTCCCAGCCTCTAACTATTGGTGAACTTCAGGAACATGTCCAAATAGACTCTAATTACATCTTCAAAACTGTTCCTCCCCCACACAGTCTTCTAAGTTTCAGAAAAAGTCTCAAACCCGCAGTCGTTCTTGACACTTCCTGCTCCCTCACTCTCAGATCCAACCCATCAGTATCCTGCCCATGTCAGCCCCTCAGGTTATCTCTTCTCCACTGCTCTGAAATCCTTCGAGGACAATGACAGATTTCTCTCCCAGACACCTGCAGTTGCTCCCGAAACATCCCCTGCTTCCCTTCTTGCCCTCCTCCATTCACTAAGCAGTCTTTGAAACTGTAAACCAGATCCAATTACTCTGTTTAAAGTCATTTAAATGTTTTCCTTCCCACGAGAAGCAAAATCTATTGTCGTGTGATGGTTTCAAAGATCTTATGTCATCCACCTCCTGTCCGTCCCTCTGACTTGATCTTCTGTCACTTTCTCCCTTGCTCACCATACTTCAGCCAGTGACTAGTTTCCTTCCAAGGAAAAGTTCACACAAGTCTTTTCTTTTGCTTTTTCTGTTCATGTGCCTGGGCCTTTCTCTTCTTTAAAGAGAAGCCTGACCTGAATGGTCTAGCTAATGCAGACCACTCCTTCATTCTGAATTCCAACCCTATTTGCTTCTTTCATAGAATTACTTATGCCTTGTTCAATTACTAATATATCATCTTGCTTCCCAATTAATCCATGACAACAGCTACCAAAACTGTCTTGCTCACTAGTTGATTCCTAGCATTGGCCACAGGGTCTGGTATACAGGTGTGCCAGTAACTGTGTTGAATGAATGAAAGAGTAAAATGCTTACTGTATGCCAGCCAGCATCTCAACCACTTCTTATTATCTTTTTTGTTCTCAAAAGTTCCATTGTGGTGGATACCAATATGACTCTCAATTTGTTGAAGTGCAATCACTGACCAGCAGTGACCACAGAATGCTGTGGATGGCTCATCGACACACGAGAAATGAACATGCACAGAAACAGGCAATTTTCTGTGGAGAAGTAGGGACAGAGTGGCCACTCTCCAAGTGGAAAGCACCTTGGCCACCCTCTCTAGGGGAGGACATGCATTCTCCTGTCCCAGCAGGCTTTTCATTGGGTTTGTTTGTACAAGAATTCAGGTAAAGCTCATTACTCATTGCAGGGAAGTAAGGATCAAATAACAAGGAACTCTGAGGGCCTACTTTGAGTCAGGGTCAAAGAACTGTAAAACTTTGAGGAACAAACTTACTTCCTCCTTGGACCCTTCTCATTCAGTTGAAAGCATTCTAAACAAAGCAGGTTTCACAGGATTTTACATATTCTTTCTTAGGTCTGATCACCCAGGGAACCCGCCCTTTCTAGTACAGGGCTGCACCACCCTGTCATTGTTTCAGGCTTAGGTGGGAGCAAGGGGAACTAAGGCAACCAAGAGATAAGGAGATTTTCTTGTGGATGGAATGAGCCCTCAGGCTTTCTCAAAGCCGAGGGGTGAGGGTCCATCACCCCCTTTTGCTGTAACCCCCAAAGTCCTTCCTTGGGGGCCTTCCACGTGATCGTGCCTGTCTTAGGTCATTCCTCCCTTGGGGAATCTTACCCATCATTGGCTAACCAACCAAGCATTGGGGACCAGGCAGGTTGAAGTAAAAGGAGCAGAAGCGGAGCTCCTGCCAGGGAGATAAGCTTTTGTCTCCTTGCTAGCTTATGGTTCCAAGGTCATTCCCTCAGCCTTAGCCTTGGCAGGGGTTACAGCTTCTGGAACCAGGCAGGGCGGTTCCCAACAATTTGTGGATGAGAGAATAGAGGAACTTAAATGAGCTCCTTACTGACATATGGTTAGTAAATAACAGAAATGGATTTTCAACCCTGGTCTTTTTCATTCCAGAGCTCAGAATCTTAGCTGTTGTATTGCTTTCACAGCCTGCTAACTTGGAGGCACTAGCTTGCATTGATTACATCTTTCTTCTCTTTGCTTTTCTCTTTAGATTTCTGAAATCCTTGAAAGTTTTCCTCCTATATTCTCCAAGTTGACTTCCCCAAGCAGAATACATATATTATACATAATACATATATCATATTATACATAATATAATACATACATATATTATACATAATATATATTATGTATATGCCTGTATGTGTGGGTGGATGGTAGTAATAAAATATCTTGAAAGTTATAGCAAGTAACCAACTCAGAAGCTTACCCTTTTAATCTAAATTTCTTTCTGAAAACCTCTCTCACTCTCTGAAGGATGTTTGTGACTGGGGAAAACTGACCAAAACCACAGCACTGTGTATATCTCTCACTGAAAGGCTAGTAGATTTAAGTCATTTGACCAGGCTATTTACTTACATTATTTATAACCCTCAGTCTGATTTTTTTTAAGTTTTTTTAATGATTTTATTTATTTATTTTTAGACAGAGCAGAAGGGAGGGAGAAAGAGGGAAACTTCAATGTGTGGTTGCCTCTCATGCACCCTCTACTGAGGACCTGGCCCTCAACACAGACATGTGTCCTGACTGGGAATAGAACTGGCGACCCTTAGGTTTGCAGTCTGGCGCCCCATCCACTGAGCCACACCAGCCAGGGCCTCATTCTGATTTTAATGAAATAGGTATCTTTGTTTTCATTTCATAGTTGAGAAATCAGATTCAGAGCAGCTATACAAAGTGTTTCAAGTTGCACAACTACTTAGTACTGAAGCTAGGTTTTGCTTCCAGTTTTTGTCAGAATCCAAAGTGTACACTCTTTGCAATATTGCTGTACATTCTCCCTTGCTTCTATCTGCCAAAGTTTTCTAAAAATTTAGAACTTAATAGTTATCTGTGTAAATGTAATAGTATAAATATACACATATTCTACACATACACATGTATATATACATATACGAGTATGTGCACACGTACTCTTTTTCACCTCATTTTCAAACTGAAATATTTTGAAGGCTATTATATCCATGTTTTTATTTTCTGTTTCTTTATGTCAAATTGCAAATATCAAAATCAATCAGGAAGATCAGGAATTGGCAACGTTTTCTGTAAAGGACCGAATAATAAATATTTCATGCTTTGGGGACCATATGTCACCGTCGCAACTACTCAACTCTGCTGCTATGGCACAACAGCTTCTGCAGATAACATGAAACAAATTAGCTTTTCTGTGTTTCAATAAAAATTTATTAACAACAAAATTTAGTTTTTTATAAATTGTTATACATCATGCAATAATCTTTCTTTTCAACTATTTAAAAATATAAAAATTACTCTTAGCTCATCAGCTATACAAAAACAGGTAGTGGGCCCAATTTGGCCTGTGGATCACAGATTTCAACCCCTGAGCTAGATTAATATTCTGTAGGTTCCAGGGTAGTTTTGGCTTTCTTAATTTTTCTTAAAATTCTAAATGTTCTTGGATGTGTTTTGAAACCCCTAACTCACAATTAAGTGGATACTGATTTAAAGCACATGATTATATTAATTAATTTGTTCTTCAGTGTAGAAGGGTACAAAGCAGTATGGAGGGAAATATGTTAGTGATTAGCATTCAATTATAGCGCCATTGTCAGTGCCACCTACTGCTTAGAAGAGTCAAGTCAATGAATTCACAACATTTATATAATGCCCTTTCACAGAGTCCTTTTACCTTTTTAACAGTACTTTTGAATATAAAATAAATGTCAATAAAAGTAGAACAAAAAGTAAGATGGCTACTAAAATTAAAAACATCACAATGGAGACAGGCCATGTTGGTTAAAGAAACGCTGTTGTATTGTTTTAGTTTTCCTTGCTAGCAACAATTTGAGTCTTGAATCTTGAATTTCATTCCTTTTCTCTAGGTTTTGTTTCTTTTTTTTTTTTTTATGTACTTAATGGTATACCTTTAGCTTTAAAGAGATTAGCAATTTAACTTTGGATGAGAAAGCTTGTAGCTGAGCCTACGCCGAGGTTCTCTCTGGCTGTGTCCAATGACTGGAGCTCTATCTAAGCAGCACTCAGGTTGCTCTGAAGGAGCTGATTGGCTTGGCAGGGGGGTGGAAAGCAACCTGGCTGTGCAGAATGGCATGCTGGGGCCAGTGGAAGGGAATGTGAGCTTCTGCCTCTTTCAGTCCAGGAACTCCTGAAGTCTACATCTGAGCCTTAACTACAGAACATTTTCTTCCAGGTTTATGCAAAATACAGTGCATTAGTCCCATGAGGCATGAGGTTAAGGCAGTATGCTTTATCACCTGGCAAGTCTTTCAACTTGAGAATGCCAAGAAATGGTGGGTAGAGCAGGATTCCCATGGAGGTCATGGGCAGCAGTAGCAGCTGCAGGTGCAGCTCTGCCCTCCAGCAGCTCTGAGGGCAACAGACCTCCCCAGAGAGGCCGAAGGATGAAAGGAAATACTTCAGAGAGACTCATGTGGGGCCACCCAAGTCTCCCAGAGGAGCCCCTGTTAAGTACGTAGGGTATTCACTGAGTGTAAATGCCTCGTGTTACTTCATTTAAGTCCATCGGCTGGAATGGGGTCAAAAGACAGACAAGGAAGCAAACACCAGGAGTAACTTTGGGGCCAGGTGGTAGAAAATTTTCAAATAAAAAAAAGGCTTACAGTTTTTCTAGAGGATTTGCATTTAAACAGGTTGGCCATGATTACTTTTGAGCTTTTTAGAATTTCTTCATTTTTGAATTTGGACACTAACAGAACTTAACTTACAGAGTTTTTAGGAGAATTAAATGATACTTATGAAGAGCTGAGCATAGTTCTTGGACTTAACATTTCATTGAAGCTAATTCTTATTCTTATTTTCACTATTACTATTTACTAGTATTGATAATAAGATTTTTGCCTGTACAGTTCAGACTGACTCAGAGGATAGCTAAAGTCCCTGTCAAACCTTATCCATAGGTTTGGAAAAATGTAGCCCAGGTGAGTGTCAGAACTCTTGTCTTGCAGACGATCACATGAAATCACACATCCTCAACCCCGCACTACGTCTCTTCACTGGACACATTATTTCCAGATTATCACAAAGTTTACAAGTCTGAATTCCCTAAGTTCGAATCTCTTATCTTCCAAGTGCCTCCAGTGATTGTCTTTAATTGTTATAGTAAGACAGAGGGAGAAAAGAGTGTTTGAGCAGGCCGCATTTTCCAAAGGGAGAAGTTGGGAAGGGAAAGGTAGCCAGGGTAGGATGTCCATAGACAGTCAGGACACATCTCTGTGAGGCTAGCCAGCCCAGCTGGCAGCTGCAAAAGCTGGCAGATCAGTCACTTCCTCTTGGACCCCATGCACATACCTGTTGCCTTTGGGCCGATGCCCAGGCGCTAACCTGCATAAGTTACTGGCATAGAATTGTAGAAAATTGACATTTTCTTCTCTGTCCAACAATTGTCTGTACTTCCAACCTTATTGAGACACCTAAGTTATGCCCTTCTGGGTTTTTATTTTTAATTGGCCTTAAAGTTAATTTTTCATGTTGGTGTGTTCACCATAGAAAACATGAAAAATGCACAAAAGCACAAAAATCTTCCAATTCCCAATCCTCGACAATAAAAAATGTTTTGTTCTATTTTAAATCTATTTTCCATATAAAACATTATTATTATATATGATATTGTATCTTTCATAACAAAGTGGTATCATGTGTATTTCCCTCTGCATGCTGCTTGCCTTTTTAGTGACTTGCATTATGATACATAATGAACCACAGTACTATTTCCACACCATTTAATATTCTTCTTGAGCGTGATCATTTTCATGGCCACGTTACATGAATGTACTATAATTCAGCAACCGATCCCCTATTTTTTGACATTCGGTGTTTTCAAATTTCTCACTATAATGACTAATTCTTGGATGAAGACTTTTATAGATAAATATTTGCACATCCTCAATTATTCCCTTATAACACATTTCTGGAGGTGAAATTTTTTTTGGAAGAAAGTGTATATACACATCTAAGGTTTTATTTCAGAAGTGTTTTATAGAAAGATTAAATCAATGTACATTTCCTCAAGCATCACATAAGACCATTTGCTTCTTTATACCCTTGTTAATACTGGTAACTATATTTTTTAATTATCAATTTGATAGACAATAAGTGGTATTTTAGTGTTTATGCTATTTTTATTTTTACTTTGAGTTACCAATGAGACAGAGATTTTTTTCATATGATTATTAGTAATTTTTATTTCTTCCTTTGTATATTGCTAAACAGAGTCCTCAGATCATTCTTATTTTCTACTTGTGTTTATTTTATTATAACCTGTATGAGCTTTTAAATTTAGTAGCTACTGTTTATCATCTATCTTACATTAAAAGACATTTCATTTTCTTACATTCTCATCACATTTAAATTTTCCATATGGTTATTGTTCCCTATATAGATATTTTAAAATGTATTTTAAAATATTATGCTTTATTTCTGGTATCTTTCTTTAAAAAGGCTTTTGTTAACTATTTTTGTTAAAAATAAACATCACATATTTTATCTGTGATTTTATTAGCTACATTTTTTCTACTCTGTTGTTCTTAAATAAATAGTTCCTTTATGACAATGGATTGCTTTTCATTTTTACATGAGTAGGTTGTGTTTGAGTCCATTCCACCCACTGCAGACACTGAGTCTTTCTTTCATTTGTGCATGTGTACTGTCTGCTAATGCTGTGGGGACAGGCTTGTGTGGCCCTATTTTCTGTATTCTTGAATTGTCATGATTTTTCCTTATTTTTCAAATTGACTGGCTTCTTTAAATTCCCTGGAGCTGCAATCTGGAAAGTGTCGTCCCCATCCTTACTCCTGCACTTCCCCTGCTTAGCAGTGTCCTGCGGAGTGGTTTTATTGATGCCTCTAGATCAGTCTCGGGGAGTTTGAGTTAGTGGGGATTCCGGTTTTCTCCGGAGCATCTGCTTCCTGCGCAGCCCCAATCCATCACCTTGACAGGCATGCATATAGGCCTCAAAGCATCCAATATTATCACCACTCTTTTAAGAGTTATGTTTGTGAGGTTTTAATCACAGAAAGGGGATCATGTTTAGGTCCAGGAACCTATGGTAGGTAGAATTCTAAAAGTGTACCCCCAAGATTTTCCACTCTAATCCCTGTGATGGTAAATAAGATATCACAGCCATGAATATTTTGTTACATGTCAAAAGAGACTTTGATGATGTAATTCAGATTTCTAATTACTGACCTTAAAATAGGGAGATTGTCCTGGATTATCTGTTTGGGCCTAATCTCATCACATAAAACCAGTAAAAGCAGCTGAGTATTTTTCTGGCCAAAGCAGCGAAGTCAGAGATCTGAGGAACAAAGGAGATTGTAAGCAGTGAAGGCGGAGGAGACCATGTGCTCAGGAACACAAGGGTCCCTAGGAACCAAAAGCAGTCCCAGCTAACAGCCTCCAAGGAAATGGAGACCTCAGTCTTAGGACCACAAGGAACTGAATTCGGCCAATAATCTATAGAAACCTGGAAGCAGGTTCAGCCCCAAAACTTCTAGTTAAGGGCCCAGCTTGTCTGACACCTTGATTTTGGCCTTGTGAAACCTGAACAGTGCTGTATTTCTTACATACAGAAATGGTGAGAGAGTAAGTGGGTATTGTTTTAAGCCACTAAGTTTGCTTTGTTTTGGCACTGGTGGAAATCTCAGACAGTACCAAATTAAGGCTCTTATTTTCACACGTACACAGAGGACATGTCACAGTGCATGGGGGAAGACTATGACTCAGAGCTCATGTCTTCACCAAAGGAAAGCACCCCCCCAAGGCAGAGAGGCAGGTATGTTAGGAGAACCCTGCCCAGTGTGGCCAGTGGCACCTTGTCTTTAGATTTTTATTCCTTTAGCAGGTAGCCCTGTAACCTAAATAGGGATAGCCTGTCTTCTGGAAACCCAGGCACTTTGTCACTTGGCTGCACCGCTGACTTGTGGAGGCTGAAAGCGTTTGTACCACACACCACCAGTAGCTTCTTTGACAATACTGAGAAATGGCTTCACCTGCAATTTGTAGCAGAGAGAAAGCTTATACATACATAGTATGTAAATCATACGATGGCGGCCACTCTAATCTGTTACTGCTGTGGGTAAAATTGAACTTTGGCTCCAGGTTCAATTTTTTGACAAATAAAAAATGTCAAAAACCATTCTTTAGGTAGCCAAGTGTGGTTGGGCCTCACAAACTTTGTGAGTTTTCTCCAAAAAGATCTAGCTTGGGGGTTAGCCTTTGATTGCTGGGTGTCAGAGAAGATCTAAGAAACCAAATTACCTTAATGAGAATAATTACTGTTTGCCAGTCTCCCTTAACGAGGCAGGGATTAGTTGCTTAAACTGATCATGGAGTGATGTTTCCCAGAGGGCATTATTGTATAGATGCTGACATTGAAGATTTTTAGCATCTGTGGCGCTTAGCCAGCTTTCAGTCTGGTGATGAAGGATGTAGTTAGTGAACCACTGAGATGTTTCTCGTGACAGGCATACCATAGAAAACACAGAATCTTTGCACTAAAACAGAAATAACCTTACAATTGAGGAAACTGAGGCTCAGAGAGGTTAATGGATGTGAAATAAGTCACACAGCTACTTACTGAGATAGCAGAGGCTGACTGCCATTGTCCAACAGACAATGATTCACTGAGGGTTTTCCCATACTGTCAACTGAACGTATGTTCTGTTAAAGGCGATGCGAACAAATGAGCAGTAGGTCAGAGGTGATGTGGAAGGGAGTGCTATTTAGAGGCTGGTGTCACTTTCCACACGATTACTTCAGCTCTGTCAGTTGGGTTGCCATAAAACCATTTGCTGATTTATTCTGGGGCTCCTGCCCTGTCTCATAAAGGCATCTTTGTGATTCTCACCAAAGATCATCCTCTGGGATGACAAATAACATCGATCATTAAAAATGACATCCATAATTTTGCAGCCAAGGAAGACAATCTTTTAAAGCTGTCAGTGAAACAAAAGGGACTGTGGAGATGCTGATGCAATCTCTTTAGAACCTTTGAAAGTTCTAAACCTTGAAGATGAACTGTCCGTTTTGGAATTGTCGTATTAATTGTGTGCTAAGGCACGCCCCCCACACTCCCTGCTGTCAGGGGAGGTGAGGTTTGAGGCATCCAGAGTTCCCTGTGGCTCAATCATTAACTTGCTGACTGGTCTAGGAGTCAAGGAGTTAATGGGCGTCACCCAGCACTGGAGGAATGGAGGGCAGGCAGGGAAACAGGAGGAAAACTAACTGCCTATTGTAGGAAGAAGAGGTGGGAAGCAAAACCACACACAGGCGAAGGGGACAGAGATGTTTAATAGCACCAGCTCTGCTTTGGGGGCTGGTGGTCACTCACACAATGAAACACACACTGAATCTCAGACCTTCAATTTTACAGGAGCTGAGTCACCTTAACAAATAGTATTGTCTCCCTCTCCTTCTCATTAAATTTTCCAGGACAGCAAAATTGCTGAATCGTCAGCCATGTCAATCTCCAGGTCTCTGCAAAAATACAAAGGGAGAGAAAAGAAATCAGATGTCCATTTACCAAAAAAAAAAAAAAAAATTGAGGAGAGGGAAGAAGAAAGGAGTTATCCTGATCCTCATGTCCTTTTGTCACCAGCAGCAGGGAGCTGATTAGTCTAAACAAGCAGAAGCTCAGAGCACCAAGGCTAATGAACAGACTTGCTCTTTGTGAACGGAAAACAGGAATCCTGGGAACAGCTGTAACTGCAGAAGGGCTGGAGCTGAGCTGGTAGGGTCACCTTTGTGTCAATGGTGCATCCCAGGGAAACATTTCCACTGAAGTCCACGTATCCCAGTGAACACTCTAAACTGCTGCAGCAGCACTATGGTCTATGAACTCCAATGCATATCCACACCAGTTTTGTTTCTCCATGGCAGTTTCAAATATGCTACTTGATTTACTCCACTAGTTATTTTTCAGAAGAAATTAACTACAGCAATTATTGTACAAGAGTGAGCAGCTGATGACCGACATTGTTAGTTGTGCTTGGTTCCTTGAAAGCTTTCCCTGTTTTCTTACCTGATTTGATGTTTTGTTTGTCAATTCTTGGCAGCAGTGAATTGTGGGCTCGCTACTGATACCCTGAAGTTCCTGGGATTTCTGGACTGTGGAGCAGGAAGTGTGCAGTCAACATGTCAGACTCTGGGGTAGAAGGCAATGCAAGGGTTGGCATAATTTTCCTGTGCCATTGCTTGCTGATTTGGCTTTTAGTGTAACTACCTCCTGCTTCCAAGATATCGCTTCCATAATTACCAAGCATGATTCTATTTTCAGTGCAATGGCTGAGAGGGTATATTTGGAAATCACAGAGGCAGATTATTTCCTCTTTCTTGAAGGGGCTTTTTACTATCATCATATAATCTGTTGTTCCCACTCATTCATACCAGGTACTCCTCATGCTGAATAAGAACTTGTACTGCTTCTATGATTCTTTTTGTCTATAGGTTATATTGCTTTAAAACTGGAAAAGTGGTGAAACATGGTTAAAGAGGGCCTTAGCATTCCCCTCAGCTTGACTAAACTTAACAGGTTTCTTCCTATTGGCTTCTGACCTCTCTTTCCTTAGAGCATTTACTTTAAAAGAATTCTTAATTGTAAATTATTACTCTTCCCTTTCTATAACCCAGGAATGTCTTGCTCAAGGACCTGGGTGCCATCCTTTGAATCTTAGAATCAAGAAAGACAGTACCGCTGTTTCCCAGTCTATGTGGGAGGATAGGACCCTAAGTTTGATTAGTGACAATTAAAAACACTGATGGCCAATCACATTGACCATCCTCTACCCAGCATCCTTCAGTACTTTCCTTTAGGACTTCCCCTAGTGTTTACAAACTCTCTTGACTTTTGTTTTAACAGAGTTGCATTCATCTCTCTCCTCTATTGAATTAGTTCTGACCCATACTGTAATGTTCTTGAACAGAATCTTCTTTGCATGTTTAACTTGAAGTTTAACTGAGTTCTATACTTACACATCTCTCATCTACTGCAGTAGCTTGAGTAAAATCTGTCTGACCATTTTTAACAAGTAGTGAATGCAATTTCTCTTTGTGCACCTGAATTCCATATTTTCTTTTTGCACAATATAAAAAGACTTATCTTAGATATTGTTTGTTAAATTATGAAGACAGGCCTTAGATAAGCCACTCAAATGCCATGCATTAAGGATATTTATTTCCAATTGTATATATATTATATACATATAATTATACATATAATTAATATAATGTATACATGTAATTTTATATAATGTATATATATTTGTTCAAAAATACCTATTGAATTTCTACCATATAAAAGCACTGATGAAGCAATGGTGAACAAAATAGACAGGATTCCTATTATCATATGATTTATTGTATGAAAGTAAAAGGAACATTGATTGAATAATCATACAACTAAATATAAAATTGCACATGTGAAAAGTACTGTGAAGGGAAAGTATATGGTTCAGTAAGAGCGTGTGTTCCAGTGAAGATGTTCTCAGGAAGGTCAAGGGCTCCCTAAGGCAATTATGAGTTTGAAAGACAAGTGAGAGTACTGGAGTATATGCAGGCAGAGGGACAAGCATGTTCTCTTTGAGAATTTTGAGAAGGAAATTTAAAAATGAAAGTCAGTGAGGCTGGTGTTCAGACTCTGTATCCATGTGACTGATGGTTGATATTATCTGATCTGGTCAGTGGTCAAATGCCCACCCTCCCCAATAGCATTCTTCCAACTGATGTGCATGGTACCTTGGGAACTATCTTCCAGCCCTGTTTCTACTCTGTTCGATCAGTTTTTGACCCAGTGCCTTGGAGTTAGCTATTGTTCTCCACTTATCCCTGATGATTTAACATTTCTCACCCCTGATGACTTGATATTTTAGATGATGTGCTGGTTACTCCCCATTTGACCTCTCATCTGCCACACTTCAGTTCTATTATCTATCCTTTGGGCCCCAGGAGGCTAACTTTCCAAGTCCGAATCACCTAGGTTCCCTTGTTGACTGTTGAGTTCAGCCAAAGGGAGATATGTGATGAAAATTAGACAGACAAGAGGAGAGTTTGGAGTTGAGTGCTTGCTTTGGCCTGAATTCCTAGAAGTGGCTGTATTGCTTCATTAATATATAGTTCTTATCCCATCAGAGAAGGTCCAATTCTAATGAACCTCCATAACACTGTTTTTACCTTTGTTCCTTCAAGCCTGGGCTGAGACTGACTTCTAGCTATTGGTTAATACCTGGGCACTTCAACATCCTTTGTTTTTCAGTAGTGCCTATGTGTCAATGAATATGACTTTCCTTAAAGTTTCTTGTGCCTGTGAGTTGGGTTTTGTTTCCTTCTGGGATCCTGACTGATACAAATGGCCTCACTAAAGCTATCTGTTTATGATGGTAACCTAGCTCTCTCTTAGTTCAGCTCTAAGTTGAGAATTAGTCCTAATCACTCACATACCTGTCCTTGGCTCTTAAGCACCCCAACCTAGGTTTCATCTCAAGTCTTATCTAATCCAGAAAGGGAGATTAGGTAACTCCATGATGTTCTCTAACACGGTGTGACAGCTTCAAAGACTTTGCTGTAGAAGAGAATGCTCCTGCCATCTTCATGTTCCTCTGAAAATGTCTGGATCCATTTGCTCCAAAGCCCAGCAATATCCAGCTGTCCTAAGAATGAGTTTTAGGGTTCTCTTGAAATAAGTTTGTTGACCACCTTATTTATGGTTGCTCAGTGTTGGCATATCACATGGTTGGATGTTTTTGCATCAACCTCCCCTCAGCAATTGGCCTAACAAATGAAGGATAGTAGTGTATTGTAGGGGATGAAAAATGACCAAAAACATAGCTCTAGCTTCCATGATTTCATGATACCTTGTTCTCCCCAAATCCCAAGACTCGCATTGGATTGATAGTTGAATAATCCAGTTAGATTCCATGATTAAGTATTGCTGTCCAGGGCAATGCCTCAGTTTTTAGTTTATTTTTTATCTTTCAATTTCCCCCTTGAATGGAGGGAGCAAACAAAAAGCTTACCTGTCTCAAGTTCCATTCCTAAAGTGTCTTGTCTTCAGGTAGTTATCAGACTGGAAAGGCTATGCTAGATGAATTCAGATGGAGTTGTTGAGGACTATTGTTATGCACACTTACATGCAACAGATGGAAAGCTCTTGTATGCAACAGATGGGGAGAAAAGGCCCTGGTTTCTAATGTGTAAAATTTTTGGCATTGAGACAGGCTAGTAGAAGTAATAACTGAAAGGAAGGAATAAGAGTCTATACAACAGGGCCTTCTTGGTGAAGCAGATAAAATGTATACTCTACATGTTTGTAAAAATACTTCCTGTGAGAGTCGGGGGGAGACTACTGTGTTTTAGCCCTGCCCAGGACTTTTTGTTTCCAGAGCTCTTCACTTCATAATCCCAACTACAAAAATAACAATATAAGAAAGTAGTAGAAATATTACATAGAAGACAGAACTCTAATTTCTGTCAGTTATTATGCTGATAATATAATTTGTAACTCAGTATTTGATAAAAGAAAAATATATGTAATAAGTCAATTATGTATATTTTTACCCATGAACCCATAACTCTTTCCAAGAACTAGAACATTACTGACATTTTATAACTTTTCATATGTTCTTGCCTCATCCCACCTCTACCTGTACACCAGAGGTAGACACTGTCTTCTTCCTTAAATCTGGTATTCTCAAGCTCCTTCTTCCTCCTCAATTGTCTTTTCTATGACCTGTATCCCCCTATGCTTCTTCTTTGCCCACTGAAAATAGAGGTGTCACAGATACAGAATAATGAAAATAGAGGTGGTCATTTTTCTTAGAACACCCTTTATTTCTTAATCTAATCATCTTTAATCTAACATTTTAAAGAGAAATACCTTCCTTGGGTGTTTGACGTGGCTTTTATCATCTATTGTCATTTTACTTCTTGGGAGTAGTCTTGCTGCTTCTGTGATACATTATGTGTGACCCAGCTCCTGAAACACAACTAGTGGCTGATGTTTGCCTATGGTGTGGATCAAAGGTCAAAGAAATACTAACATTAAAATATATACTGAATCATATATCATATGTAGTAACACTTACCTAAGATATTTTAAGAAACTAGAAATAAATCAAGCCTATAAGTCAAAATGATTGTAGAATAGAGGTATAATTAGTCTAATTATTTTACAGTAGGACTTGTCTGGATTCAAGGATAAAAAGAGAGATAAAGAAAATGTCTGACAATTATTAATCCAAGTAACTTTTAGAAATTCAGTGTATCTACCACTCCATATTGTCCTATCTCTGTAATTTCAACAAATAAAATAAAAACAAAAAAAAATGGAAAGAAACACACCACTAAGCTTAAACCATAAGAGAATTAATGATGAAACAATGGAATTCTGTAGTGACTTATTTATTGCCAATCTGCTCTTCACCCATCAATGCCTTGGAAGAAAAATTAAGAATAAAAAAATTTAGGAAAAAAGGTTTATCTTCAGATAACTATGTGTAGCTCTGGTAGTTTTCTAAGGTATGTAGCCAGATGGAATAAATTTTTAACCCATATTTTTCATAGCTTACCATCTATACAGTCAGTGCATATATATATTTGCTGTGTCCCTCTTTTAATATACACATAGAAAAATAGTAAATGACTGAGAAAGTCTGTGTACTAGTTCCAAGTTCTGAAATGATTCTGTGAACAAGCACAGTGCTTCCTCCTCTCCTCTCCTACACACACACCTTCAACCACATGCAGACTCACCGCTCCATTTTCCTGCTGTGAGAATGAGGACAGTGCTAGCCTGACTCCTGAGAACTTCATCAAGGTTAAATAAATAATTGAGTGATTGCAGAAGAAGGGCTATGAAAGTATAAAAGTGTGAAATTTGATTGTAAAGCAATAATTGGCCATGAAGGCAAGAGGAAGATTTAAGCGCTGAATGAAACACTACAACACAAAATGAAGCCTATTAGTTCTTAAAATGCTCCTGAGCTTCCAGGAGAACCCAAGAGTCTATGAGACATGGCCTGAGACCCCATTTTCCAGTGAAACAATCTATATTTCAAGAAGAAGCAGTAATATTTATAAAGAGAAATTGCCTTGTTCTTCAGATCAAATTTCAGGTGTAAAGATGAAGTTCTTTTTATGGGTGCAGACCTGCTAGGAAAAACCCACAGTAGCTACAACTATCTGAACTATGGCAGAGACAAAAGAAATATATAATGTGATCAACAGTGTCTACTGCTTAGGTGATGTCATAGCTAAGAGGCCAGCACTGAGAGACCTTCCAGCCAATGTGCAGCTTGCACATGTATTTGCAGTATGGAAAGGCCAAGCCCTGGACTGTAACTCTCTGGAGATAAAGTTGTCCTTTCCACAAAACCCCATCAAAGGTTAGCCTGGCATCCCTACACTGAGTCTGGAAATAGGGAGCATAGTTGCCCAACCTGCGTTGACTGATACTCCATAATTTTGAGACACTCCCTAGACTGTGGCCCAGTACACGGGTATGGCATTAAGGTATGGCACCATGCTGTCTGTACCTGGTACTTCTTTTTGCTGTTCTCTAAAGGGAAAGAGTGACAGGTGCTTCATTTTATCCTTGTCTAACATGTGTCCTCCCTGGCATGGAAGGGGAAGAATACAAATTTCAGTTATTTTGGGTGGGTGAGTGGGGTGCGGGGATGTTGAGGTTTTTCTGAACTCGGTTAAATCCATTTACCAAGCTGCTTTTGTCAATTTTGAAAATGGTGATAAAATTTTGCTGCATATTTTATGCTTGATCTTAATCAATATAATTTTATACATTCTTTTGCTCTTATGCATCAGAAAATAAGACAGGAAATCATTGTAGATTTTTCCATGGCTTCTTTGTGTTGAAAAATCTATTCTTTGTCTCTGTGGGAAGAAAAGTGGAACTCGTAAGAAGAATGTAATAATTCTTTAATTACTTTCCATCATAAGTAAAAAACCAAGATAGTGTGTTTTTCATAAATAATTTTTTGAGAAACAAAATGCCCTTGACTTTGACAAAGTGATGTTGTAGCAAATAATGTGAATAACAGAATATTTCTTGTTAGCCAGCCATGCTGCCCACCGTTGGGATCATCACATTTGTGGCACGATGGTCTAACTCTGCCCTTTGGGATTAATTCAAGGTTTGGTTTATAGTTTTAAACTCTTAACAAAACCATCATTTCTTGGAAACTCTTTGAACTGGAAAAACAAAACCATTCAGAATGATGAGAATGATACCAAGTTCTCAGCTCCCTTCTTCCGGGATTTTCACACAGCCTGCTGAGAGCAATACCCCCTGAGGATTCCCACCGGTAATTATCTGTAGAATTATTTTATGAAGTAATTCCTGTATCATGAGGGTACCCAAAATTTACAACAGGATAATTGCTAATTCCTCCTTTCTTCTGTAAGATGCCATGAGAACTTTGCTCCCCTCATATTTATCTATTTAAAAAATGACAGAACCATAAGGCATGTCTCAAAAGTCTAAGCTCAGTAGGTTCTGAAATCAGAGCACTTGCTGCTGATTCCTGACCACATGACCTTGTAGTTGTGCGGCTCTGGGCAAGTCACCTCAGACCCGCCCTCCCTGGCTCCATTTATGTGTTTTCACAGGACTACAAACCAGGCCAGGGCCCAAGTAGGATGCCACTGTTTCTCAGGCTCTCAATTCTTTACAACCACTCTCAAACCAAGTCACTAGGTCTTCAAAAGCTACAGTTCCCATCTGTGAAGACGCTGAGCAGAACCCTCTGGTTGTTTTTGCTCAGAGAAATTACCAGTAAGTCCTCTCCAGAGAGCTTGGTCCTTTTTCTGAAAGCATAGCATCCACAACTAACCCAATCATTTTACTGGCCTAAAGCAAACCTTAAATTCACAGTTGTGAGGGAAGCAAATCATAGTGGTCCCCTGTCATATCCTGTCATTGAGCAGTTGCTTTTACTTTGTATGTATCACATGTCACAGTGCATTTTGTCTTATGAATGTAAATTCTAGCTGTCTTCTCACAAGAGCTGTGTGATATGCATAATAATAATAATAACTAAAATTTATTGGACACTTATAAATGTTTAATGGTCTCTGTAACTAACATAAATAATTTTAATTAATACTCTCAACAACATTATGAGGAAGTTACTGTCAGTTCAGCTATAAAGGCAAAGAAACTGAAAATCGGAGAAATAAAGACTCCACACATGTCTTTTTACCATTAGGCAATTCTGTTTCATGAAAAGTCTTCCAGCTTCCAAATCTAGGAACCTAAGATTCTTTCCTGCAGGCAAATCTCACATAAGAGCCAAGATTCAGTGATATGCAGATGCCCTCATTCCCAGTAGGTGCAGTGGGTTTCATTGTCCCCATTTTATAGAGGGGAAATGGAAATGGATAAAATGATAAGTTTCACGCTTACACTTTTCCCCTCAGCCTGCAAAAGGATTGGGATTCCATTTTTAGGAAGGATAGAGTAAAAACTTGGATTCGACTTTAAATTTGGAAATCCAAATAGGGTTGCAACTACTTTTCCTAGACATGAAAGAAACCTGGCAACCACAAAATTAAATGTGTCAAATCCTGGAAATAGCACCTTACTTATGCGTGTGTCTATCTGTGAAGGCTCATAAATGAAATGGAAGCATTCCAGCCTCCCTACACACACACACATACACACACACTCAATTTTTCTTTAGTAGATGAAGTGGGTATGTATGCATCACAACTACTATAATGCTGGCTTGGGGTTAGGCTGGGGTTAGGTTTGAAACCATCATGGGGAAGCTCGATTTCACCTTGAACCTTCCAACTATGTTTATTCACCCTTACCTGTGAGATGTTAAAAATCCTGGGAAGAACTTTCATCAAGACTGTACGAAATAGCTGTGGGGAGGAGATAAGTGAGCACTTGCATTTTTTTTCTTTCTCCTCTACTAAGGCCTGTTTTCCTTTCAATTTTCTAAATGATGACTGTGTTATGGAGTGGGGAATGTCTGTGAAACCTTACCAATCAATCCCATTTTGTCTCCCTAAAATGGTGAGTCACCTCAGTGTAATCTGTTTGAGTTCTGCTTCCAACCAGACTTGTGTCCTAGAATATATCACTGAACCTCTTTCAGTACCTCAGTTTCTCCTATACCATGCAAATGCAAAGTGCACTAGACTTGACAGCATGGGATCGGAGTTCTTGTCACAGCTTTATCCCTTCCTGTCTCCCTGACACTGGACAAATCTCTTTAATTCTGTGAGTCCCAATTTTCTTATCGGTATAGTAAGTAATAAGGATCACACTTTACAGAGTTTTTATTGTTTCTATGAGGCTAAATGAGGAACTGTCTAGAAAGTATCCAGCCATGTGATATGCAAAATAGAGACATTTATTGAAGAAGATACAAGAAACATTGTACAGAGGACAATGATTCTTCCATCCCCTTCAAAGTAGGCACCTTGGGACCTTACACAGTTCTCCCAATCACCATCAGTTGCCCCATCATATTTTCCTAAATCTCATCGATGATCTCAAATCTCTTCCCTTTCAAAGGTGATTTTAGTTTTGGGAAAAGCCAGAAGTTGCAGGGCACCAAATCTGGCTATAGGGGGACTGAGTCACCTGGGTGATTTGATGGTTCACCAAAAAACTCCGCACAAGACATGATGCATGAGTGGGTACCTTCTCATGATGATGCTTCCAGTCACCAGTTGCCCATAACTGCAGGCTTTCAAATCATCTGAACAATTTCCATGGAGGAATATTTAAGCTTAGCACAAAATCTGATGCAGATTTTTTGCTCTGCTCGCTCAGTCATTTCGAGTGTGCCAGCCACACAGTATACATTCTTACTCAATGGCATCTACCGCCCCCACTGACTAGCACAGTGAAGTCATCGTTGTTCACGCATGCACATTCCACTCCACTCCCCTTGGCTGTCAGGTTACATCGATGTCACACAAACCATTCTCATATTAACATGGCTCAACTTTTTCTAGACAGACATCAGAGAGATAGAGATAGAGACAGAGTTAGAGGTAGAGATAGAGATAGACAGAGAGGGAGGGATAGGGAGAGAGAGAGATTTACAAGGGGGGACCCAAAAACCTTGTAGCGCAGGCTTCCCCCACTAGGTGAGTGTTCTAAGAACCCAACTGTGTCAGTTACCAGCTGGCATTGTTTTGAGAGGTTGCATCTGGCTTAGTGAATTTTTTCTGAAAATTCTTCAATGCTGTTTGCCTATTTTATGGTGGGTGATTTATGACCACAACTGCCCACACCACGCTGAGTTCAGCAGTTTTGACCAAAAATAGCATGACCCCTGTGCCCCACCCTCTTCACCTGATCTTACCCTGAGCAACGTTTTTTTTGTTTGTTTTCCTGGATGAAAAAAGCCCTCAAATGGAAATGTTTTACTGATGAGGAAAAGGGGCAACAAAAATGGCAGAACTAAAAAGCATCAAAATTGATGAGTTCTAAAACTTTTTTTTTTTTTAATTTAATGAGTTTGGTAGTTCCCAAATAAACAGCTCAACTGTATTTACTGCCTGCAGATTTTTTTTTTAAGATTTTATTTATTTATTCTTAGAGAGGGAAGGGAGGGAGAGGGAGAGAGACAGAGAGAAACATCAATGTGCGGTTGCTGGGGGACATGGCCTGCAACCTAGGCATGTGCCCTGACTGGGAATCGAACCTGCGATGCCTGCTTCGCAGCCCGCGCTCAATCCACTGAGCTATGCCAGCCAGGGCTGAGTTCTAAAACTTTTGAGCAGTGGAAAAAACCTGATAGGTGCATTTCATCAAATGGAGAGTACTTGGAAGGTAACTGAAGTTTATATATGTAAGAATAAATACACAATTTTTATAAATAAATTCCAAGTTTTTGGTGGGTTCCCCCTCATATATATGTGTATATATGTGTATGTGTTTATATATGTGTATATATGCACATTTATATACACACACATATAATTTTTGTGAACTGTAAAGTTTCATGTAGACATAAGAGATTGAGGTCACATTTGTTGTTGCAGACTTAGTGATATCTGGTCTGAGAAGGCACAGTGAGCTCTCCCATCTCTTTGTTACAGCATTGTATTAAAGCAGGTGAAGATGGATGGAGTGCCAAATTCTCTAGCTTCCCACTAAGTCAATATCCACTCGATTTTATTCCTTTGTCAGCTGTTTGTCTTCTCATGAGATTCCTATAAGACAGAGACATTAATATGCCATAGATGGTTGTAAAAATGCCCCATCAGACCTCATAAAGGAACCCAGGCCACGATGCCATGTAATCTTGGTTCCCAAATCTCAGGACTTCTTGGTTTACCTTGCACCCATAAATGTATTTTCATAAACAGAAGTGAGAAGTTTTTCTTGAAAGTAACAATGTACTGCTATACTGAAAAGAAACTAGAAGTAAAATTAAATAGAAACATAAATAGAATGATGTTTTCTTACTTCATGACTTGTAGGTAAGCAACACTGACTTTGAATAGCACTTACCTTGAGGAAACCTCCCGCAGCTCCTTCTCCTCCCTTTTCTCCCTGCCTTTCCTTTTCCCCTGCCTTCCTTCCTCTCTCGTATATCTCTGTGCTGCTTCTTAGGAAAGGCTACTGAGTACTGGGGGGAAACTCTACAGCTTTGCTCAGGCGAACTGATTCTACATTTTGATCCTGGCTAGAATCTCCCACTTGGCATGCTTTTTCAGTTAAGGAACAAAGCAAAAACAAAGCTGCCTCAAGCTCTCTGCAGCAGAGATCCAAGTTTCAGGAATGAAAACTACATTTCCCCTCCTCTATTTTAATGCCTGCATGCCAGGCTACCCCTCCATCCCCTCAGATGCTCAGGCTCAGTGTCTTGTATTTGACCATGAACTGGCCTTTGTATATTTCTACTGTCTTTGGTACATTTTCAAAAAAAATTTTGCCTCTGGGTTTGACAAAGTTTCTGTGCTACTTAAGTTGCCAGTCTCCCTGGCACCTTTTGTCCATTTTCCATGAAAAGAACAGAGAAATAAATCCCCCATAGCATTTAATGGGGTCCTGATCTTTCAGGCCCTATCTGAAAACTGGGATTAAAAATAATTGCTAAGGTCTCTCTTGAGTCTCAAAGGAATCGGTTAGATGGTTTCTAACTAGATCTTCCAACAACCCTCCTACTTGTCCAGGAAGTGACAATATTCCCTAAGTCTGGTCTCAGCAAACTGCGAAGTCACCAACTTTGTGCTCTCTAGAGTACTGGTCGTTTGTTCTTCCTCAAAATAGTTCTCTCTCTTCCCTTATCAGCAGGGTTTATAACACATCACTTATACATCATGAGACTCAGAAAATATTGTTTATTTCATAAAACAGCATTCTGATTTGGTAACTTAGGAACATTGTAGATAGAATAAGAGGTAGAAAGCTTTCACTGTAAGCCTCATTTCTAATATGAAATTAAAACATAATCAGATTTGCCTTTGTGAAAGGTATTTCAGTAGAAAATAGATGAGAGAAAGTTGTAGAAGAGAGGAGACACTCAGGTGGGGCCCCCAAGGAGAAGAGCAAATGGAGGTAGAGTTTCTTGTTGGGAAGGATTTTGATGCTTAAAGATGAGAGAGCTGCTGTGGTTGTGGGTTATGGTCTCATTTTCCCTATTAGTGTAATTGAGAGTTCTCCAGAGTATATTCCTTAAGGCACTGATTCTGTCATAATACATGGGAAACATGTTGGTCAACAGCTCTTCAGGAGCACTCAAAGCTGGACCTCTTTCTCATAGATTCATATGCATTTTGGCACATGAGATGTCTTGCACTAAAGAAGTCAGTTCAACTTAATATTCCTTCAAATGTTGTTCAGGGAAAGCCTTCTTTACATGATAAGAATACAACACCCATGCATTGAGTGTTAGGAAATGTTGGTTTAAGATATGAAACTTGTCTACTGGTTTGTCTGTGTGTTTTGGGCTTTTGACTCTCAGTATTTAGGATAAAATGTTCACTGGGCATTCTTATTAACTAAGAAGGGAACTGATCATGCCTTTCCACATTCTCATTTTAAAAGAAACTTCTCTGTTTAATATGAGTTGCTTTTAGCTGTGCTTATAGCTCCCAAAGGAGCTATTTACTCAGAAGAAAAGCATAGACAACCACAGGTCTGATTAACTTCCCATCATGTACCCATGACGCCTAAGGAGACTAGAGTGATCACATTGTCTACTTGATTGGGGTGCAAGGATCTCCCCAAATCAGGCTGATTAGAAAAGGCAGGCAGAAAATGACATGAAATATCATGTGATAGATGTAGAATTCCAAAAAAAGTGAGGCATTTAAAACATACTTATGCATTTCATTCCAGGGTGGGTTCAAAATTCTACCCTCACATACTAGGTAGGACTTTGCAAAGACACTTAGCCTTTAGCTTACTTTATCCTTAATTGCCATAGGTGGATTGAGATCTCCAGATTTGAGGACTCTATTCCTCTCCCTACAGCAATTCTAATTCCCAAAATGCTTCAAAGTCCTGGTCTAAAGCTGGGTACAGTATTATGCCACAAAAGCAAACCATGGAAGGGAAGAGATCTTGCCAGGAGTGGAATGAGTCACTTTGGAGAGTCACTTTAACATTTCTAAGCTTGCTTCATTCACTCATTTGGTTTTCAAAGTTGTATTTTTCTGTAGCCACTGTATACCTTAGATTCTGATGTGTTAGAGATAAAAAGATGAACTAGACACTGATTTTACCCTCATAAGGTTATGATAGACAAACTATTCCCATGCAGTATTATTCACTCATTGATAGAATTGTCTACACTGAGCTTCGGTTGTACAAAAGGAGCAGCTGGAGATAATGACTAAGTTGGACATTTGCTAAGAATGTTTTAAACTATGAGATATAATGTACTAGATGCAATCACAGACCACTTCCCCTTTCTCATTCCCAGTCTTCTCTCTATCTAGGGTAAACTGGGTCTTGAAGGGCAAGTTAGAGTTAATAAATACACCAAGGGGAGCAAATACTCTCATCTGAGGAAATGGGATGTATTAGGCATGGAAGTGTGAGGGCGAAGGGCTCATCTTAGAAATGCCACTTATGTCAGTAGGCTGCCAAGTGTGGGAGCAGGACGGGGAGGTAAAAAGAGACAGAGTCAAAGAGACAGGTAATGGGGATCATCCATATTTGGGACTGTGGTGATGGGGAGCCATAGGGACACATTAAAATTACCCTAGCAGTAGGGTAAAGGAGGAGGTGGAGGGAAGCCCTGTCACCTCCTGGATAACGACATCAAGACTCTCAAACAGTGTTCCTCTACCCTGGCTGCATATTTGTATCACCCAGGGAGCTTTTAAAATTGTGATGCTCTCTCTGACTGCTGTAGCTCAGTTGGTCGGGGCTCATCCCACAAAGCAAAGGGTTACCTGTTTGATTCCCAGTCAGGACATATGTCTGGGTTGTGGGTTTGGCCCCCAGTCAGGGTATAGATGAGAGACGATTGATGTTTCACTCCCTCTCTTTTTCCACCCCTTTCCTATAAATAAATAAATAAATAAATAAGTAAGTAAATAAATAAATAAATAAATAAATAAAATCTTTAAAATTCTGATGCTCATCTAGGACCAGATGGTTTTACTGGTAAATTTTAACAAACAATTACAGAAGTAATGCCAATCCTCAAATTCTTCTAACACATCAAATAGGAGGCAACATCCCCAAACTCATTTTAAGCCAGCATTATCCTGATATTAAAGTCAACTAGATTGCTGTAACAAAAGAAAAATATAGGCCAGTATCTCTGAGGAATGTAAATACAAAAATTCTCAACAAAATACTAGCAAACCAAATTAAACAGTACATTAAAAATATCATACACCATGATCAAGTGGGATTCATCCCTGGGAAAGAAGGATAGTTCAACATATGCAAATCACTATGTGCGATCCATCACATTAATAGATTGAAAGATATGTATGTACACATATGTGTGTATGTTTGTCTGGAAAAAGTCCAGCCATTATTAATATAAGGAGAATGGTTTGCATGACATTGATGCAACCTGGCAGCCAAGGAGAATGGACTGGAATGTACATGCATGAATAATGATGACTTCACTGTACTAGTCAGTAGGGGTGGTAGACACGAGTGAGCATGTGTACTGTGTGGCCATCACATTCAAAATGACTGACCAAGTAGAACCATGAATCTGCATCAAGTTCTTTGTTAGTTTTGAACATTCCTCCATGGAAACAATTTGGATCATTCAGAAGGCCACAGCTATAGGCAACTGGTAATTGGCAGCTTCATCATGACAATGCACCTGCTCATGCATCATGTTTCATGCAGATTTTTTTGGTGAACCATCAAACCACCCAGGTAACTCAGTCCCCCTACAGCCCAGATTTGGTGCCCTATAACTTCTGACTTTTCCCAAAACTGAAATCGCCTTAAAAGGGAAGAGATTTCAGTCCATTGATGAGATTTAGGAGAATGTGATGGGGCAACTGGTGGTGATTGGGAGAACTATATGAGGTTCCAGGATGCCTACTTTGAAGGGAAGAGAAGCATCATTATCCTATATACGGTGTTTCTTGTATCTTGTATCTTCTTCAATAAATGTCTCTATTTTTCATATTACATGGCTGGATACCTTCTGGACAGACACATACATATGGGGGCTGGCAAAAGTATATTTACAGTTGTAGTACAAATGAATGGTATAATCATTAATAATATAAGGATAAACTGTATTTTATATATTCACAACTGGAAACCTACTTTTGCCCACCCCTGTATAGTCCACATCTTTATCCATTCATGGGTCAATGGACCCCTATTTAGATTGTTTCCATGCCTTAGCAAGTAAGCACCACTTTCACACCATTCTGATCAATCTGAATCTTCTAGGTGAACAAAGATATTGTAACCCTGCTCCCTGAAGGACTGCGGGGAATCGGCTAATGAGGGCTGCAGGACACAGCTGTTCTCAGAGGTCAGGCCAGCAGCCCCAAGCTGCATGGCAATAGGATTTATCTCTCAGTGATACAGACAGGCCATGGACTCCTCTAAGGAGCTATTAATCTGTTCATCTGAATATTAAATTTCATACTTTAAACCATCACCAAGTAACTTAAATAAAAGAAATATTTATACTCCTACTAATAGTTGCAAGCATTTATTAAGCAATTATGTGCCAGGGTTGAGGATAAGCATTTACATACATAGATTCATTTAATCATCAAAAGCACTCTGTGAAGAAGGGTATTGTTACTAACACAGTTTTATAGCAGAACAAACTAAGATGCTGAAAGGTTGAACGGTTGCTCAAGGTCACAGTCAGGGAGTTAAGATTTAATCAGGAGTGTGATTTCAGAGTTTGTACTATTCATTTACTGCCTTTGCAGACATTGTAGTGTTTTCTTTCTTAGAAATACAAATGTATAAGTAAACTTCCTTTTACTCAGGTCAGAGTATTTAAGCCTACCTGACTAATACCTCTTGGGACCAAGTTAATGATGCTAGATCCTCAACGCAGACCTGTGGCTACCCATGCCAGCAGTAAGGGATGCTCTGGCTTCACTTCAATAGCTTAATACATTCAAATGAGAAAAGGAGCCTTGCAAATGCATAGGGAACTCCACACTGTTAGGCTGGAGTTGGCCTTAAAACAATTAGCCCTTGAATGGCCTGAGGAGTTAAAATTAACATATCCTAGAATACTACATACTTTATTTTAGCCCAGAACCACAATGTATCAAGTATACTCTAGTTCTCACAAGTTTAGGTAGTATAAAATTTTGAAGCAGTTTAAAAGAAATAATTTGAAGAGTCTGGTAAAGCCTGGATAAGCTCAATGAAGAAAAACATGGGTCAAGGTAAAATGTTCAGCTGTTGTACTGAAATTAACCACTCAGGTCAAACCCTAATTTGAAGACTAGTTAAGGCGCTTTAAAGTAGACTCCGGTTATAACAGAGATCTTCAGACCTCTCCAGGACATTTTTTACTTTTTCTTTCTAACCTTATTTGGGCATTTCATTACCTCTTTTTTTTTTTTTTTTTTTACTACTATCCATAGTTCTGAGCTATTTCAAGTAAACTGGGGGAATGCACACATACTTAAAATAAAAGGGCTTATCACTTGGCTCACATCTAAATCATCTACAGCTTAAGGGGAAAAGATGGATTGGGGGGAAGAAGGTTCTAGGAATGAGGGAAACTCAGACTGAGGACATTAGAGAGGCTGGGTGCACAGACTGTGACATATTAACAATTTTGCTCATTGGTGATGTAATGCCATTGACACAATTTATCTCTCAGATAATGAACTTTATATTGATTTTTAAATGAAGCTTTGTTTTAATAGCCATAGGAGGAAAGTCTATGAAGAAAATAAATATTACTATGCTCCTGGTAGTTGTCAGAGAACCTTGTATCAGCAAACAGTTCAGAGTGGAATTAAAGGCACTTTTATTTTTATCAGGGTGAATATAGAACCTTTGGCAGTCACTTGCCTTGTATTGACCTTGGCACCTAGCAGTGATCTAAGTGACTTGATTTCCCTCTGCATTCCTTCTTCTGTCCTCTCCCCAAACAATAGGAGGAAATGAGAATGAATAAACAGCACTATCACAAGAGCACTGGGAGAAACTTTCAACCTTCCAAATTTAAGATATGATATTATGTCACTAAGTTCATGACAGTTAATCACTTTTAATATGTATCTGGGCACATTGTAATGACTTATCAGTGCCAATGGCCTAACTCATGAGAGTAATTTAAAAATAGCACATAGGCAATTATGCAGCCTTCACTGCCCTGTGCATATTATCCTCAGATTGGCCTGACAGCATGCTGTCCTGGAATGATTGCAGAGAATTCATTTCTTTGTACTCTCTGCCATCAGAACATCCAAAAAAGCAGGATTCCAGCTTTTGGTAACACAATGCTACTACTATTATTCAAAATTCAGAGTCAGTGGTACTTAGAGATAACGTGATCGAAATGTATTTGGTTCATAAAAAGGTGAATCACTCTAGAATATGCCGTGAGTTTAATTTTACATTACTCAACTTCAAGGGAAAATATACTGAAAACACTTATGTCCATGTTACAGATGAATAATGGTGTCAAGTGATTCAAATATCTGTTTCCAATTTCATTAACTCAGAGAAATTCTTAAGCCAGCCTCAAGTAGAATGAACTGATATTCACTCCTAATTTTTCAGCCCAGGGAACTGGAGGCCATGCATAGCTCAGGATTCTCTCTGGCCCAGTGAGCTGCTTGCATTTAATAAATGTTCAGTATTAAATGCATCCAAATGCGTGCTGATCTGAAACCAACCAAGAATGCCAGCTTCTAATCTTTGCCTTTTGCTTTCCAGGGCGACTCAAGTGATTCTTTTCTTGGCTTTCTCTGTCAGATTACACTGACACCAACCAAAATCTTTTTCAAACTGATTGGTGCATAAGGAACCTGACCAGAGTCGTCCTCAATTTATCAATCTTGAAATGAGACACACATTTAAATACAGGATTTTAACTATCAAAGGTTGGTAGTGTTTAATCATACCTCTTTTCTCCATGAATTACTTTATATTCTTGTCTTTAAAATATAATGGGAGGAACATTTTTATATTTAAAGTTATTCCATTGATTTTTAAACATCTTTATTGAGGAACAATTTGCATACCAAAATATTCACCAGCACTTTAAGTGTATAATTCAATAGTTTTTAGTAATGTTACAGAGTTGCTCAACCGTCCCCACAATTTTAGAATGTTTGCATTAACTCTAAAAAGATTCCTCTTGCCTATTTGAATTGTCTTGGCATCCTCATAGGAAATCAGTTGAATATAAATATAAGGATTTATATCTGGATTTCCAATTCTATTTCATTGATACATATGTCTGTCCTCAGTCCAGTGGCATGTAGTCTTTTTGCCTACAAATACATTATAAAGCATTGCTCTAAGTTTCAAAATCAGAAAGTGTGAATTCTCCAACTTTGTTCTTAATTTTAAAGGTGGTTTTTGTTACTCTGGGTCTCTTGAATATTAGGATCAGTTTGTCAATTTTTGCAAAATAAAGTTGAGATTTTGACAGAGATTGCATTAAATTTGCAGGCCAATTTAGGGAGTATTTTCATCTTAACATTGTCTTTTAATCTATAAACATTGAATGTCTTTCCATTTATTTAGGTCTTTTTAAAATTTTTTCTTTGATATTTTTTTACTTTTCAGTGTATTTCTTATATTTCTCTTGTTAAATTTATTCCTAAATATTTTATTCTTTATGATGCTATTATAAAGAAAGTTGTTTTATTAATATTATTGTCAGATTGCTCATTGCTAATATATAGAATTAAAATTGTGTTTCTGCATTGGTTTTGTGTCCTGCAATTTGCTGAACTGATTTATTAATTATAAGATTTTTGTAGATTTTAAAAATAATTTTCTATATACAGGATCATGTCACCTGAAAATAAAGACATTTTACTTCCTTTCCAATCTAGATTCCTTTTATGTCTTATTCTTGCTTAGTTGCCCTCTGCAGGCATTCCAGTACTGTGCTGACTTGAAGTGGCAAGAGTGGACATCCTTGTCTTATTCTTAATATTAAGGGGACATCTTTTAGTCTTTTACTTTTGAGAATGAGTATTTTTTCTATTTGTAGTTCAGTGTTTTATTTTTAAATGAAGGGGTGTGGTGATTTGTCAGATTTTTTTTTTGCATCTATTGAGATGATCATGTGGTTTTTAATATGATTTTTAATATGTTTTAGTATGGTTTTCTATTAATATGTTATATTACACTGGTTGTTTTTTATATGTTGAGTCAACCTTGCATTCCTGGGGTAAATCCCACTTGCTGATGGTGTAAATAGTCCTTTCCATATGTTGCTAGATTCAGTTTGCAAGCATTTTGTTGAAGGCTTTTGTATCTGTTTTCATAAGCATTGTAAGTTTGCGATTTTTTTAGTCATTGTTCTGGTAATTTTGTCCTCATATAATTCAGTAAAAAGTGCTCCTTCCTTTTCTGTTTTTTGAAAAATTTTGTGAAGTATTGGTACTAATTCTTCTGGATATTTGCTAAAAATTCACCAGTAAATGCTTATGAACCTGGGCTTTATTTGTGGTAAAATTTTAAATTACAAATTTAATTTTTTATTTGGTATATGTATATTCAAATTTTTTACTTCAATCTGAGTTCATTTTGGTAGTTTATGTCATTTTAGGAATTTGTCCATTTCATCCAAGCTATCAAATTTGTTGAACTACAGTTTTTTCTAGTATTACTTTCTAATCAATTTTATTTCTGTACTGATGTCCCTCTCTCATTCCTGACTTTAGTAATTAGGGTCTTCTCTTTTTAACCCTTGATCAGCTTAGGTAAAGATTTGTCAATTTTGTTGATATTTTCAAAGATCCAACTTTTTGTTCCATTGATTTTCTAAATTGTTTTTCTATTTCATGTTTCATTTCTGCTCAAATCTTCATTATTGCTTTCTAATTATTTGGGGTTTAGTTTGTTCTCCATTTTTGAGTTCTTAAGATATAAGTTGACGTTACTAGTTGAGATCTTTCTTCTCTTTGTCATATAGGTATTTACAACTATAATATCCCTTTGAGAATTGCTTGAGTTGCATCTCCTAAGTCTTGTATGTTATGTTTCATTTTCATTTACTTCAAAAAGTTTCCACTTTTTCTTGAGATTACTTTTCTTTAACTGATTACTTATTTTCACTTGCATCATTTGATTTCCATATTTTTTTTAATTTCCCAAATTTTCTTGTTACTTATTTATAATTGTATTCCATTCTGATTGAAGCACATACTTGGTATGATTACAGTTCTTTTAAATTTACTAAAGCTTGTTTTATGGCCTACCATCTGATCAATCCTGGAGAATGTTCCATGTATACTTAAGAAGTATGTAAATTCTGCTGTTTGGGAGTAAATTGTTCTTTAAATGTCTGTATGTCTTTGAGAATTTGATTTAAAAAGTTATTGAAGTCCTACTTATCCTTGCTGATCTTTGAATAGTTGTTCCATTGGTTATTGAAAACAGATTATGAGGTCTCTATTATTGTTAGATTGTGTATTTCTCCCTTCAGTTATGTTAATTTTTGCTTTAGTATTTAAGGCTCTGTTTTTATTTATTTATTTATTTATTTATTTATTTATAATTGCATGTTTCCAATGAATTTATCCTTTTTCTTTTTATGTCCTTTTTTCCTCCTTCACTGTCTTCTTTTGTGTTGATTGAATTATTTTCTAATGTAACATTTCAGTTACTGTAATGATTGTTATTTGTGGTAAAATAATGAACTCCCAATGATGTCCATGTCCAAATCCCTGGAAACTGAATATATTACCTTACATAGCAAGGTTCAAGGTTCTTGAGCTAAGGAAATTATCCTGGCCTATCTGTGCTAATCCAGTACAATCACAAGGGTCCTTGCTCCAGCCCTGAGAATTCTTAAGAGTATGCTTTCTTTGGATCCTGGAAATTCACTCTGAGTGGTGAGAGCTTTCTTTTGTTTTTCCCGGGGCAGTGCCCTGAAATGCTTGAGTCTGTGTGTATTTTCCCAATTGCCACAGTCAGGTTGTCTTTCTGTGCCTGCTCACTAGCCATCTGCAAAGGCTCACATTCTCAGTCTGCAGGAGTACACTCAGGCAGCTGGCAGTGAAAGGGTTATGGGGTGGGGGTGAGGGGAGTAAAGTGTGGTGCAGAGCATAGGGAGCATGCTTCGGGCCAGTTGAGGGGTCCACAAGGAAGACTTCTCAGTGGCTCGCTGGGCAGGCTTTTGGATGGAGTCTGCAAAGAAGTAGGATACATGGCCCTTCATTGAGTTTCAAGCTCTAGTTACTTTTAAGTCTTTGCTGTTCCTCCCAGATCCCAGCGCCTTCAGACACTCAGCCGTGCTGACCCCCTCAGTATCCTGGGTGGGCTGATAAAGAAGTAGGTAGGTCCCTTGGGCAGTGCCCCACACATGTAGGGAAGCCCAGCACATACCCACTATGTTCTCACATTACCCCATGGGAGGAATTGAGGGCTGAGAGGGTCTCTCTTGAGACTGAGCTGTGACTCTCTGAGGGAGGGGTGACATAGGTGAAGTGAAACTGCCCTTTTTACCCTCCTCATTGACTCTGCTCTTTTATTTATTTATTTTTTTGATCCAGTAATGTACTGAAATGTCTCTGGTGAACTTTTAGACTCCCACAGAGGTACTCTCATCTGAGGTGGTTGTCAAAACCCGTACCCTGTGAGGCGATGTGGATATAAAACTCCTGTTCTCCCATCTTGCTGGCACCACGTATACTAGTTTTTAAATATTTGATTATTAGCCTTAGAGCAGTAAAAACATATGCTTCAGAATTAGTCCTGTATGAGCACACTAAGTTCAGCTTTCTTATCTCTTTTGAGATAACTAACAAATAATTGTGCTCTCTTTCTGCTATTTTATTTAATTGTGTAGTGAGCTTAGCAGTGAGGTTTGATTTAATCCAAAACCACACCTGAAATTTAATAAAGTAATATGTGCCTTTTAAGACAGGGATTCTTTCCTATCACCCAAAGAGCACTAAAGTTATGACTTCCTCCAGCTGCTCCTATTATGAAGGACGATTTAACTTCATAGGAGGTGTTAACAATTCTAAACATAGTGCTAAAGAAATGTATTTTATTTCTCTGTTGGGAGGTGCTTGTGGGGATAGGGAACCAATTAACAAGGAGAAAGGGGGTAATTATTAAGTGCATAAAAGTTTCCCAGATCAAATTAGCACTTAAACACAGAGGCATATGGACGTCTCATCTTTAGATATATCACGTGTGCCCTTTTAAACATACTGTAACGTCTCCATATTGAGGAGATACAATTTGTAATTGCAGAGGATTCCATTCTTATTAGAAAGTAAAGCCCTATAGTAAATTCAGTAAATTTAGTAAATCTATTAAATTGGATCCTGGAAGAAACTACTGTTATTGTGCATTCTCCCCTATTCTTCTGTATACTGGTTTTAAAAATGTTTATAGTCTCTCCTCTTGGATAGTTCACTTTCTCTGGTGTTGGAAAATTCCTTCACAGGTTATTTTAACCTGGAGCCTTCTCTAATTATTTAGATTACTCCTTTCTTATTTGTCTCTAAACAATAATTTTATCTTGAGTCATCATTATAGAGGTCCTTGGAAGTTTTCCATCTTTCCTTAAATTTCTGTCCTTTGCTGGATGTTTGTAAACCTTAGATTTTAGAGGAACTTACCTACCTATCCCCAAGCCTCTTTGTTATGCTTGCAAAAATGCTTCCCAAGTAACTGCTATGAAACTGTGCTGTTGATATCCTTTCTTCCATGTTTGTAGTTGCTGACTTCTTGTTGGATTGTAATAAACCCATGACTAGGTCTTTATTTCCTTTCTTTAATTTTGGAAAATAAGGGTTCCCATCTGTGAAGTTTAAATGCTTTCTGAAGACTTTTGGGTATGTCAATGACTCCAAATGTGGTTATCTAATTAGCCTATGAAAACCAGACCTTGAAATCTTGTCTTCTTTAGCTATTTAAGCCAGTTGGGTGAAAAGTTTTATTTTTACCTTTTTTGTAGTGTAACCATAAAAATAGGGTTACACATATGCCTTTTATTCTTTCAGTCCCTGAATTACAAATGATCAAATTCTATGGACGCTTGTAATAAAAATATCTATAAAGAACATAGCTGCAAGGGGATCTTTTCTTGCCAGCTTGTATTTACTTTGCTGCTGCAGCTGTAAACTTTGTCCAAGTGTTTGCAGGAACCATCCCTATAACACACTCACTTTTCTTCCAATGCCGGTTTTTCCTGTGATAAAAAAAAAAAAAAAAAAAAAAGGTGGGGGCGGGAGTGATGATGTTTGACAAAGAGACTCTACCCCTACCCATGTGCCACTGGGTGTAACTTTTCCTAGCTCTTCCTGTTGCTGCTCTAACCTACCTCTGCGTGCAATTTGAAGACTGGATTATCACCCATTGTACTGCTCTCCCTCCGCAGACTGTCCCTGCTCTTCACTCACCCCATCATTAGCTCCCATCCAGCATCTTAACACCCAGAGAACCTCCTTTATTAGTTGGGAGACTTTCATTTGCAAATAAAATGACTCAAAACAAACTGATAAATAAATTCAGGTACTTAATTTACTGTCACAGAAGTAAAAGGTTCAGGAACATAGGGCCAGGTTGATCCAGGAGTTCATATTGTCATGTAAAATCTGCCTCTCTCCAACCCTATATTCTTATTATAATGGTCTTTTTTTTTTTCAATTTTATTTCAATGATTGTTCAAGTACAGTTTTCTCTCCTTTACTCCCAATCAAGCCTGCCCACCCCGCTCCCAACTTCCCTCCCATTACCACCCTCCCCCTAGTTTTTATCCATGTGTCTTTTAACTTTGTTCCTGTAAACCCTTCCCCTTTTCCCCTGACATTCCCTCTTCTTTCTCCTCTGGTCACTTTCTGCGTGTCCTCTAATGCAGTGTCTTTGACTATATTTTGCTTGTTTCTTTGTTTTGTTGTTTAGGTTCCTGTATCACTAGCTATCAGAGAGATGCAGATTAAAACCACAGTGAGGTACCACTTCACACCAGTCAGAATGGCCATCATAAGCAAAACAACAAACAAGTGTTGGAGAGGTTGTGGAGAAAAGGGGACCCTAGTGCACTGTTGGTGGGATTGCAGACTGGTGCAACCAG
>PVIA01000892.1:319621-341827 GCA_004024845.1 Tonatia bakeri
CAATTCCACTGCTGGGACTATATCCTAAGAATCCTAAAACACCAATCCAAAAGAACCTTTGCACCCCAATGTTCATAGCAGCACAATTTACAATAGCTAAGTGCTGGAAGCAACCTAGATGCCCATCAGTAAATGAATGGATCAAAAAACTATGGTACATTTACACAATGGAATTCTATGCAACAGAAAGAAAGAAGGAGCTCCTACACTTTGCAACATCATGGATGCAACTGGAAAGCATTATGTTAAGCAAAATAAGCCAGACAGTGAAAGATAAATACCATATGATTTCACCTTTAATACAATAGTCTTAAAACCTGACTGATCAATGTGTCTAAGCAGGCTGCTTTCTCCTTTTTAACACACACGGACAAAAGAATGTACCTTCCCCTCTGTCATTGCCCTACTAGGTCACCTACCTTCACCTATGAGCAAGAGAATCTTTCATGTTCACTGCTTAAAAGGTGGGAAAGAAATGTGTTTGGGGCATAACTGAGTTGGATTTCCAAATGTATCTTCCCACAGAAATTTTTTACTTATTTACACTTATTTAAGTTCTCCCTTGTTTCAAAATTGATTTAAAGTGGTAAAGAAAGATTGTTGTACATAGCAGTGAGCTTCAAAGTGCTTCTGAAATTGCATTTCAGATACTTTATAATTTAAGTAGATTTCTGTACATGAGCTGGCCCAATATCCAATCACCGTCGTTAACCTTTTCTCCAAGGGAAAAATAATTTACAGATGGTCAGACTTAACAGCAGACTGCCTTTAATTCCTTTTCTTGTCAATGGCTAACTGAATTTCACCAGGCATTCTATGTTAGATTTCCTCATTAGGTTTGTACAAATGCTTTATCGAATAAGCACTTGGTCCCATTTCTTTCAAGCCAGATCCTGAGTGTAGATGAATCACACTGTATTGTTTTCTATCTATCTCACTGCTTCCGTACTGAAATCATGTACATGTACAGCAGTGTTGACTAATTTATGCTAATGTCTACATGCTTTCCCCCCCAAATATAAAATACATGAAATATGTATTGCCCAAATACCCGCATGTCTCATCAATCTGTGAAAATAATGATTTCACATAAGAATTTATACTCAGATCCTACTGAGACATTGTCTCATCTGCTCACACAGGAATTCAGCATCCAGAAAACCCTGTTACCACTGCCACTCCCTTACCTCCAAAAGCATTCTTGGGGATGCCTAGGGATTATTTTTATTTGGGTTCATAAAGTCCCTGTCCACAAAGAATCCATTCTCCACCAGATTTTTCTTAAGAGAGAGGGCCCTGGAAGTACAGTCCCTGTGTTCAAATCCTGATACCACCATTTAGCTGTGTGACCTTGGATAAGTTACTTAACTTCTCTAAACTTCATCTTTTAATCTGGGAAGTGGGGATTGTTATAAGAGTCAGTAAGATAATGCATTTGGAGTAGTTGGTGAGTGTCTGACCTGTGTCATGCACTCCATAAGCATCAATCACTACTGTTATCTGTGGCACCTTCTGCTATGGCTTTTCTTGTTTAAGCCTCCTTCCCTGAGTCTTAGTATGTGATCCTCAAAACCTGGAGTCATTAGAACAGTCCTCAGTGCCACCACAGAATTGGAGATAAAGCCCTTGCTAGAATTTGGCTCAAGGGCTTTTCTTGGGGCTTGTTGAGGTCAGGTAGCTCAAGGTCACTTGTATTTCTCATCTCTCTTCCAGGCACTGTTGCATTGAAAGCCACCTTCTCTCAGGTACCTTTCACCTCATGAAAGTCAACCAGTAGGACCTGAAACCTGAATGGAGATAAGGGTAGGAACTAAAGTCTAGTACAGCCACATAACTTCAATGACCTCACTTTACTGTTTGCCATGGCTTTGCAGATAGAAGGAACCATCTTCTCCATTGCTTTTTACTCTTGATTCATCTTAATTTTAGTTTTCTACATATATTAAGTGGATTATGGGACTGGATCTATGTAACTCAATCAAAACCACTTACATTGTTTTTACTTATATATTTCAGCATATATTTCAGCGTATTTTATTCCGTCAGTCCTTCAAAGCAATCTGCTTTTGTCTTCAGAAAATATTTTTTAAAAATCTACTTAAGCAAATAACATTTTTAGAACAAAACAAAAATGACAATGGATTTAGTCAATATATTTTAAAACTAACTTTTGAATAACTATTTTGATCGATTTGATATTTCATTTATTTTAAACCAGGCCCAGGATATACAATGTCTTATTTTAAAATTATGTTAAGATCACGAGAACAAAGTAGACCTAGATGATATCTTTTAAATGGGAAACTAGACACTATTGAAAATATTTGGACTTTGCTTCAATTTTTGATATAAATTCAGAAATGTAGGAGAGCAGAGTCATGGTTACATGAGAGGGCTGGAGTGAGTTTCCCTGGTTTGAATCCTTGCTCCACTACGTAGTAGCTATGCATCTTGCGTATATTATCTAACCTCTCTGTATTTCAGTTTCCTCATCTGCAAAATGGTAATAATAATAGTCCAAGTATTTTAGGGCTGTTTTGAAGACCAAAATAGTAAATATATGCTAAGTGGTCACAGTGCCTGGCACATAAGCGTCAGCAACTCTTGGCTATTATTAACTATGTCAAAAATAATGAACAAAAAACATCCCTTTGACTCCCTTACTTGCCAGATATTTATTGAGCATCTAACTATGTGCCAGGAACTGTACTAGATTATAAAATAAAAAATAATTAAAGACAAAATGACTGCCCTCAATAAACTGGTAGTCTTATGTCCTAGAATTGTCAGATATCTGTCTCCATTAAACATTTCATTTCAGGGAGGATGGCTGTGTTCACAAACCTGGCTTATCAGAGATATTATTTTGAAAAGAAAAAAGGTATCTCTTGAATAAATGAAGAATTTAAAAAATTATATACTAATTATGTACTAATTATATGCTAATTATAATTATATAATTAGTACATTATATAATTAGTGATTATATAGTTAGTAAAATTATATACTAATAAAAATTACATACTAATTATTTTTTGTCCAAAATATCTAAACTTCAGGCAAATGCAGCCATGTAGATGAATAACTTCAGTGGGATCCAAGGATCTAGGATGAGTTAACACAGCTACAGAGAAAGCTCTCTGCTTTTATCCTCCTAGAACTTATTAAAATAATTTTAAAATTGGCTTTCTGAAGATAAACCAAAATAATTTTGATTTTAATGCAATATTGTATAATTAGCATTTTCCCATTTATTTAGCATTTCTGTCCTTCAAAGAATGTAAGGGTTATTTAAACCTGAGAAGTACAGCTAAGTTTAAATGACTAGTTCAATAGTACTCATCAATTTTGCAAAAAATACATAACAGTCTCTTGAAATACAGCATTATCAAGAATTCTTAAAATGACATAAATTGGGAAACAATTTAACTTCCCAGTTATTACTGAGAATTCGTGAGAAAGACTGCTGGTCAATCTCTTGGGGTAAACATCAGTGAATTGACAGCAAAGGGTGCACACGTAAGTTCTGAAGAGCAACTGACCTTGTGCCAGTCAGTCTCTCAACCTTTACTTCTTAACAGATGAATGTCATTTGCTGAGCTAGTGGTTTGAAGTCAATAACCATTGATACTCTCCTTTGGGACTTCTTGTGCTTACAAAGGCAATATTTTAGAATGAGGATACAGTCTGCTGATGACTAAGTATCTCTAATGATGGTAGGAAGAAATGTTACTTTGAAGCTCTGAAATTCAAAAGAATTATTGCTGCTCTGTTCTTTTTAGCAGTTATTGAACAATGATGGTGCATAGTTCCCAACTACTCTCAAGAAGGAAAAAAAGGTTATGTCCAATGAGAATTTTAAACTGTTTGTATTCTGTAATACATCATTCTTGCTCTCTTTAGAGAACAATTTCAAAATGCTGACCCTGGTAAGAAACTTGGTAGAACAACACCTTTGCAAATTAAACTGTTCATGTATGTCTAGTTCAGAAAGACAGGCAGAAGTTTAGTCTTCACCCCAAATGTACTCTCAGATTTTAAGTGTGTTTTACCATTTCATTGCACCTTGCCTTTGGAGTCCTTACTCTAGCACTGGGTTGCTGGCTTTGCATTGGCAAATTATGAACATTGGCCACATGCCATGTGTGGCACCTAAGTGTTGGACTTTTACTGATCACTTCTTTTTTCTCTTGTCCTCATATTTTTCAAGATGCCATATAGTATTGGACAAAAATTATGGACAATCTGGATAGCTTCTCAATGTTTGGCATTGAGTGTCATCAGAACTTGGTGTCAAAGGCAGCTGGAGTGGGCAATTCATTCATGAGTATAATTGCACAAGCTCATTTTGCTCTCATGTGAAGGTAAGAACCCTGGTTCCTAGTAGGAGCATCAGAGTCAGTGCTGACCTCCATTTGGGTTAGAGTGACCTGGAGACAGGACCTATTGCATATGAGCATGTCTGCTCTGAAGTCCACTATTACCTTTTGGGATTTTTTTTCTTTTTTTTTTTTTTGCAAGGGGGAAGAATGACTCCTGTGACTGAATATAAAGTGTGTGGGTATTGGTTCTCCATGCCTTAAAAACTGCATTTTTATAATACAGGGTAGAGTTAGTATTTAGTTTTGCCTTCATTTCTCATTTCTCCCCTCAAAAGCCTCTTAAATTGAAACAAGTGGAAGGAACAAACCTGATTAGATGAGACAGCTACAATATGCTTCTGTAGCACCCTGTCCAAGCATTTGTCACAGCACATTGTAACTTATCTTTTTATTTGTCTGTCTTCCCCCACTCAGACCACAACCTTCTTAAAACAAGGATTGTGTTTTATTGCCATTTCCTCAGTGCCTGGCACAAGTTCTGTTGCAGAGCAGATATTTAATGTTCAATAAACAAATGACAGAATACATCTAGAGTCCATCACTTCAAGAAATATTATTTTAATGTGTACTGCAGAGATATCTTTTAAATCCAATTAGAAAGCATGGTGTTTCTCAGAGTAACTTACAGTCAATGTAAAAACATGTGTATGGATGCTGTAAGGTCCAGTTGTTTGAACCTAAAAGAAACATATCCTAAAAAGCATGAATGTTTTTGGTTTGGAGACATTTTATTTTGGAGATAGTTAAGTCCTATCTAAAGTGAATATATTTTTCTCAATAGTCAGAATTGGTCTCTGAGTTTGGTTAGTATGAATCCACTCTCCAAAATCTGACCATCTTCTAAAAAACCAGTGGAATTGAGAGCCTGGACCAAGAAACCTCTGCCTAGACCTGTCTGATGTGCCCGTCAGATCTCCATAAGTTTCAATTCACAGTGTTTATAAACACACTAATTTTACAAGCACCTTATATTATCACTCCAAGTCAAATTAATCCAATGAATTTCCCTTCAATAAACAGAGACATTAGCTTGAGTTCACATAAACAATAGCATAAATAGTAATTAGAAGCAAATTCCCAATAAATATGTGTTGATACCCTCATCTCATTCATTATTAGATCTAGTCATCTTATTGTCTTTCTATTTTCTTGAATGAAATAGCCAGGTAATGGAACTTGATCTGATTGATTTTATTGGGTCAGTGATTAATTTGTTCATGTATCTATGAGACACGATAGCAGACTTTCTCAAGGTCAGAATAAATTAGACTAGTCAGATAAATAGTATTTTTGAAAAAAATCTATTTCTGAACTCTATAATGAGCATCTAAACACAAAACTCTCTGTTTAAGAGATAGGAGGTTCTCGAGATCAATCTGTTCCTTACACAGAAGGAGAGAAAACCAGCATATATTGAGCAACTGCTTTCACAAAACTATGTGAGATGAACAGGCATTGGCCAGGTTATATACTAATAGATTTTCCATACTCTGCTTTCACAAGGGGTTGCTCTCTGATTTCTTACATAAGCCAAATTTAGTCATTAAATAAATATATGTGTGTATGTATGTGTGTACATATGTACAAATATATATTCATATACATATACATAAGTATATTGTACACACAAATATACATTGAGTATCTGTTATGTGTAGTCCAAATTTCAAAGATTCCAAATCTTAAATTAAGCTATATAATTAATGAAATCCTTATAAAATACAAACATTTTGGGTCATCTGACAAAATAATATCAAATTTAAGTAGGAAGCATAAATATGTGAGTCTGTCCTTAAATGGAGTTTATATCATACTTGGAAGAAATGCAAATGTACAAATACATAAATAAAATACACATGTAATTTTTAGATGGTGAAAAGTACTCTGGAGAAAATTTAAGCACATAGATGAATATGAAGATGAGTATCTGTGGGGCTTTGGGGTTAAATAAGGTCAACACAGAATATCAATGAAGTCAGTATTACAATTATCATTTTATAGGAATTTTATTTGTTATTATTCAGTGACTAGCTATCTGAAATTTTTAATTAAAAAGTATAAACTACTAAAATTTATTCAAAAAGTAGAAAACTAAATATCCCAATACTTCAACATGAAAAGAAATTGAGAAAAGTATTTGTTGTTCCCCACAAACAGCACACTCAATTTACAGATGAAATCTTTCAAATACTTTAAAACTTAAAAAAAATTCTAATTCTGTTAAATAATTTCTATCATACATAGAAGGAAATTTTAAGGTTTTATCAAAATCTGATTAATGATAATAAAAAGAGAAAATCAGAAAGGACCAGTTTATTACCCATGAAAGCAAAAATACAAAACAAATTATAAGCAAAGAGAATAGAACTATATAAAGGATTCCTTAATATTTGAAAAATGAATGATATAATTTACCATATTAGAAGATAAAATAATATGATCAATGTAATAGATGATGAAAATGCAGTTTTTAAAGCAATACTTATTTTTTAATACAAAACTTAAAAACCTCTTAAAATGGAAACTGTCTTAGCATGAGATAAATACATGTCTTAATTCAAAAGCAAGCATCAGGCTTAATGATCAAACATTAAGATATTTCCTCCTACAGTAAGGAGAAATACAAAAATACTGTTTTACATTATTTTCATTTATTATCTTTCTGGAAGTACATCAGTACAATTGTACCAAAAAAGTGAAGTTGGATTTATAAATATTGGAAAGTGTGGACTGAATTATTTTACAAATGATAGCAATATAAACCTGAAAAATCTAAAATAATCAATTAAACTATTTTTAAAAATAATTTAGTGAAATAATAGGTTAAAATAATAATCAAGAAGTTTAGAAAAATATAGCTTCTATGTATTCTATATAACAAGTGGAACAATAAAAGTAGTATTACCTATGAAACTGGATGACCTAGAGGAAGTGGACAAACTATTAGAAGCATACAACCTTCCTAAACCAAATCACAAGAAACTGTAAAAACTAGCAAAAACTAATAGATACAAACAACAGAATACTGGTTACCAGACATGAAAGCAGTTGGGAGGGCAGGTGAATTGGGTAAAGGGATGAAAGGGATAAAGGAAGAAAACTAGACTTAGGGTGTTGAACAACAGAATATACAGATGTTGAATTACAATATCATATACGTGAAATCTATAATGTTTTTGATCAATATTACTCTAGTAAATTTAATTTAGAAAAAAAGAGCCCTGACCTGTGTGGCTCAGTTGGTTGGGTGTCATCCCACAAAGTGAGAGGTCACTAGTTCAGTTCCCAATGAGGGCACTTGCCTGGGTTACTGGTTCGGTCCCCTGTCAGGGTGCAAACAAGATGCAACTGACTGATTTTTCTCTCTCACACTGATGTTTCTTTCCCTCTCTTTCTCATTCCTTTCTTCTCTCTCTCTCTAAAAATAAATAAATAAAATATTTAAAATTAAAAAATGAAAGAAAAGTGGTATTTAAAAACTATATTTAAAAATATTTCTGAAATGAAGAACTAACTATGCACAGTGGATGAACAGGAAAATTAGGTACAGAACTCTTTACACTGATGTATGCTCCTATTAAGTTGATGAATTACAATAATGAAGAAATACTTATTCACACTACAGAAAAAACTAATCAGTTCAAACAGATTTCTAAGATGTATAAAACATATGTTTTATTTTAAAGACTTTCTATCAAACAAATTTTTAATTTCATTACTAATATTTTATGTTTATTACATGACATTTAGTAAATGTCATTTATTATAATGGCATTTAGATATACTGGGTTATATAAAACATTAAAATTTAAAACTATAATGGAATAAAATATTTAATATACAATATCTGACAACAGTAATCTATGGAGCTTAAGTGAAAAAAACTAAACTTTCTCTAATGATGATAAAGAAGCATTAAATAAGAAGAAAGATACAGTTTGGACAAGAATAATCTATGTGAAAAAATATTTTCTCAAATTTGTACATTTAATATACTCCTTTAGAAATGCCAGCAAGATTGCTTTTAAAGAAATTCACAAAATACTACATTTCACTTGGAAAATATATAGTAAAATTAAAATGAAAGATTATAAATAGGAAGAATAATGTGCAAAACCAAGCCCAACCACATATTTACATGAATTATAAATGCAGAGAACTTGAATTTGAAAATTGCAAATTCAAACTTGTAATTTTTGAATAATCATCAAAAATTATTAATAATTTCAGAATAGTCTGAAGAGTATGGAAGTAGAATTCAAACTATATGAAGATTTAATGTATGATCAAAGTAGAATTCAAATAAACAGGGGAGGGAAAAGGATTATTTAATAAATGCTGTTCAATAAATGGGCTTAACATTTAGAAAGCTAGAATGAGATCCCTACTTCTTAGACTGAACTGAGTTTCAGATAGAGCAAGCATCATAATATTACAAATCAAATCAAATCATAAAAGCAATGGGATAAAACATTAGGGCATTGCTTGTAGCGAAGGCCTTCTAAGCATGACACAAAATTTGGAAGTCTCAAAGAGGGACTGATAAATTTAAGGAATGAAGATTAAATCCTTCCGTCAAAAAAAATTGAAGTCATACACGAATGACAAACTTGGAAAAAAGTAATTGAAAAAGCATATGAGAAAGGAGTAATTTTATTTTTATTAAAATATTCACGAATTAAGAAGGAAATGCAGCTCAAGCCTATAAGAATAAGAACAAAAACACGCAGAGGCAGTTTGTGAGGATGACCACCACCACAAATTGTAACAAGCACCAAAAAATCTGAGAGCAATTTAAATATCTGTCCATTATTATCCATATAAATAATAGCATATACTGCAAAAAAAGTATTTTAAAATGAGGTAGACTTTTTTAACAGGTAGAGAAAAATATTCTAACTACATTACCATGGGAATAAGTGACCTAAGGAAGGAGGCTGGAAATAGTGTGAATCCGAGAACTACGAGTCAGCAAAACTTCCTTTTGTGGAGGAGAAAAGTGGGGGTGGGGGATTCCCATGCTCTGACCCCAAGATTGAAGGCATAGCGGGTGCCTTCAGCTGCTGGGCCTTCACAGTGCAGTGCTAGTACCACCTGGGTGTCTCTGAGAAGAGGTCAATAGAAACCTATGCTGTTCTTTAACAGGCTAGTGCCTTTTAACTTGTGTCTGTTGATTGTATCAAAATGTTACCACTCTCATCTTTAGCTTAAATGTTCCATTTCCCATGCGTTAATTCATTTTCTTTACAATGATCACTCCTCAAAAGGAAATCATTAAGGAACGGAATACACACACTAAGTCAGTAAGTAGTGCTTTTTTAGTTACGTTACAACCCCATGCTCACAGTATCTTGGAGGAAACAGCAGTAGTCCAGTCCTCTGGTTCACAGATGAAGAAGCTAAGATCTAGAGAGGTGCAGCACCTCGCCCAAGGCTGCAGAGCTGCACCTGAACACAAATCATCGTGTTCCCGCATGATTTCCCTCATTACATCACGCTGCTCTCGGTGCCTCTCTGTGCTGACTTACCCCACCTCAGATAAAAAGACAAAACGTTTCCTCTAAAATACTCTACCAGATCCAGCTCTTGTCATAGATTTTTAGTACCTCAAGCCATACTTCAATAAAGATTATCATTAGCTTATTAGTACATGAAACACAATCATAATTTACTAGGACTCTGAAAAAATATTTGAAATTTACAAAAGGTAGAAATAAAATTTGTGCATCTACACAATGAAAGTAGTCTTGGAGAAACGTAAGGTAGGAATTCAAAGAAAAGACATCTGCTTATGTCAGGCCTTGCTCAGCAACTGCCTGCTCCACTAGTGAGTTTGTTCTTGCCATATCCTATCGCTGCTCCTGCTTTGCTTGACTGAGCCTTATTAAGTCAAGAGGTTGTCGTCCAATAAAGTTCTGCTCAGCATGAAGAAAACAGTTCTTTAATTAAATGCCACTGTCATGCATATTTCACAAACTATCTTCCTTTTTTTCTGCTGCGACTATGTTCTTCACTGCTTTCAAATCTTAAGGTGACTTTTGCATCTGACTCAGAAGACATTCATTCTCCTTAAACCTGTGCACCTTCCACAACTTCCTTCCTCAATATTCTCCTCTGAAGTAGCCTTGGGGCTAGAAGTAACCTGGATGAGGATGTTTTGCATAAAGAGGGGGAGAGATATAGCAACATTACCTTTAAAAAAGTTTTAAATTTTTATTTCCTCAGTTAATACTTTGTCTTTTCCTAAGACAACATGTGCATGAGGTTGCATTCCCTGAGGCAAATATTCAGATTGAGATTTGAGTTTGTTTTTTTTTTTTTGCAAAGGGCACATGCTCATAGGAACCACACCTGTGAGAATGAAGAAAGTAGGGTGGTCGAGGCAGCAATTGAACTATAATGCACTCACAGTGAAGGTTTTAATGGGAAGATCTGGAGTGGAATGGCCCTGTGCAGTTTACCTACATGGAGGCAAGAGAGCAGGACATGCATACTCCCACATTGACGAAACTGAAGATGGGGTGCGTTGTAGGTATGATCTAGGACAAGGAGGCTCTCTTTAACTCACACAGCCTTCGGCAGCCCAGGATGATGCTGAGAGATAAACTTTAGCTACCAGTTAGCAGCTGTCAACACTTGCATGAGGTAGGAGAATGAGTGGCTTAGTCCTGAAGGTTGATCTGGGCACCACAATACCACAGCTGCCCACCAGTTGTGCAGCTTAGGTCCATGAGCTTCATTATAGTGTGCTCTGGGAACAGCCCTCCCTGGGGCCTTAAGGGTTTTCCTGGACAAATTAAAAGAGGAAGGGCAGTGGGATTCGATATAGCTCAAGCTGTTTCATCTACCCTCAAGGCTACAGCTTAACATCTGTCCCTTCTACTGTCATTGTAGGGTCCCCTTACTTTTGGCTAGTACCTTTGGCTCACTGGCTGTGATGCCTTGGACCCTAATCTCTGAGGGGTCTGAGTCCCTGGTCACCATGTTCGTCACAGTATGTGGCTGTGAATTTGTGCATTTATAATCAAGTGTGTTCCAGAGAGTACTTAGAGACACTGAATAAGATCACCTGGGTGCCAGCAAGTTCTTTCATGCCTTCACTGTGTAACAGCAGCCCTACTTCTTCCCAACGATCAGGCCAGTTGCCCCTGCCAAGACATGACTTCTTTCCTGGTCACCTGGTCTCTCAGGACAAGAAGCATAAAGCAGATGGGGAGTATCCCTGCCTTAAAGTTCAATGGCAGTCTTGCTGTGTCCTATGATGGAAACTTTCCTATCTGGGAACCAGAAGTTCTAGACTTGCAGAGCTCAGTGTTGATGGGAAGGAAAACACATATTCCTCAAGTGGCTCACTGAGACAAGTGGCTCACTGAGACTGAGATTTTAAAGGAAGACTCTCCATTTCCTCATGGTACTATTTGCAAGCTGGTGCCTCAGCTGTGTCTTCATTGGGCTATCCCATTACTCCACCAGATCAGCAGCTTCCAGATGGCACAGTAAGCAATAGCTCCAGTGGATTGTCTGGTCCTGTGACTGCTGCGGAGCACATGGAATCCTGGATCAGTGGGTCAAACACTGTGAGTTCTTTGAGAGTGAGCCTACAGTAGGTCCTGCAGGAGGAAATGCAAACCCATACTTAGAATGTGCTGGGTAAAAAAAAAAAAAAAAATCCAATATGATCACTTGCCAACAAGAAAGTGGATAGTATTCTTGACAGACGATGACATATGAGGACCTCAGATTTGTTCTCTGTTGTTAGCAAGTTGAATGTTTGGTGGCAGCACCATGTAGACTGGCCTTCATTGAGTGGGAGCTCATGCTGTTGGGCCCATGATCACCTCCATCCTTGCCACTAAGGCTACTCAATTCAATTGACTCTGTGCCAGTACTAGGTGGTCAATGACAGAGGATGATGACTCATATCAACTAATCCAATATTTCTGTCTACTTATTTGTTTAATGCCTCTTCTGAGGTGGATGCTCTCTGATGGGTGTTCACATGTGTGCAGAGGTCTTTAACTCCAGGAAGTTCATCTATATGTCTGTTTCTCAGATTCCTTGTTTATGATCTTCCAAATTTTATCTTCAGGGCTTAATAGCACCATCAAAGTCATTCTTCTCCTGTGCAGCAGGGAACTTATCTTGCCATTCCAAGTGGATAACAAGCTTCACCACTCAAAGATATTGCTAGCTTCCAATAATAGCCATCTCTCTAATTATCTTCCATATTTCTTAAAGCTTTCATACTGCACCCACTAGTGTATTCCCTTCTATCATATCCCCTCTCATCTCACTATTAGGGAAAGTTTTAATACTCACCCAAGGATGTTTTTATTGATTTTAGAAAAAGATGAAGGTAGAGATAGATAGAGGCATTGATGTGAAAGAGAAACATCAATTAGTTGCCTCCTATACACACCTTAACTGGGGATTAAACCTGCTACCTAAGTATATGCTCTGGCCAGGAATCAAACCTGCAATCTTTTGATGTTTGGGACAACACTCCAACCAACTGAGCCACTCAGCCAGAGCTATTAGTGAAAGTTTTAACAATTGCCTTACCACTGCATTCTAGGAGCTATCAGTGTTGTGTCTTCTGTCATTGATAAAGGTTTTATTGCCAACTGATCAGCAGATGATTCAGAAAAAAAAAATGCCATTTTATAGATTGTTTTTTTCAAGCCACTCTTGGAACCAACTATTGTAGGTTTGATTCTCCCAGAAAACAGAAGGAGATCTTCATGCAGAAGTTTATTAAGTTGTGCTATTGGGAATAATACTCCTATTGGGCTAGAAGGAAAAAGGATTATGTGGAGGGAGAAGTTGAAATATGATGTCATTGTGGAAAGGTCTCAGCTAATCTTATTTCAGGCTCTGGAGTTGAGATGATCCTTTAGAGTTGAATCACCGTGAGGGTCTGGACCTTCATATAATCTGTCAGTCATTGAAAGTCAGCTCACCTGGGGAGGAGGCAGCTTAGAGAGAGGTGGCACTCTTCATGCCAGGGCAAGTCCCAGGGAAACACTCAGCAACTAGTCCCCTAGTAGCTGGGGCCTCAGGAAGACAGATCAGTGCTTCAGTCCTAAAAAAGGAATGAAAGACAGCAAATCTGGGTGGTGTACCTCAGCATGAAATATAATTCTTATTGCATAAAATTTAGATAATGCAGAAAGTGCAAAAAGAAAGATAAAGGTAGCTCATAATACCATCTCCCAGCTTTCACTGCTGTTAATATTTTGCTGCATTCCCTTCCCTCTTTCGTCCTGGGTATCTGTATCTTACATGTTTGAAACTATACCCAAAACATCACTTCATATGTTGCCGCATCAATTAACATGATTTAAATAGTTCTTCATGTTGTTAAAAAATGTATAGACCTAATTTTAGGGAATTTAAATATTTCATCTTGTCTATGTACAAAAATTTACCCAACAATTTCTCTGTTATTGGTTGTGTTCTACTTTATTTTGCAAATATAAATATCAGTACAAATTTAAACTCTTGGTCTGAAATCTAAAAATATCTAAGAGAGTTCCCCTCTTTTTTGTTCATTGTAAAGTTAACAAATCTTTGTTGGAAAGATCCTCTTAACATTTCTTTCCTGAAATCCTGGGATTTGTTGTGGGAAGAGAAATTGCAGCTGAACCTCTTCTGCTTTTCTTGTGCTGTTACTTTAATTGTGCCGCTTATATCTCTGTGATTTTAAGCCAGTCACTTAACTTCTCAGACTTTAAGATTTTACACAACTAGGTAGGTAATCTCTGCCCCTAGTTGTGAAAAAGTCAAACACTTACTAATGTGGAAGGGATAGTTTTGTAGTGATGTCACATCTAGGAATAGGAGAACAGTATGAAGGGGAGAACTAGAGAAAAAAAACAAAAAAAAACATCTTTTTTTCTTTAAAATTGTATTCCAATTTGCCTTGTGTCAGGATCTTATACATTTTATAGAGAAATGAGTAAAATACAACTCATTAGTTTTGTTTCTAAACACACAGGGACTGTGCCTGCATGGCAACCAACAGAAGATGGAGAAGGGCAGGTTTCAGCTAATGGCCCAGAGGCTTGCTGGTATTCACAGTGTAAACAGAGCAGCTGGTGGGTTGACTGAGTCTTCCATTCATCACGAAGATGCTTGGCCTTGTGTGAACAAAATTGCAAGTTGGTGATGGGGAGAAAAAGATCCATATAGACAGAAAAACACAATTATGTGTGATTTCAGTCCAGTATGTTTGAATATAAATATCTGTCTTTGTACTCTCATAATAAGTGGAAGTCTTAGGCAACCAATTATAACAGCAGGGGCACCCATAAAGATGGTAGGGATGTGAATAATGACAGGATAAATAGTCTTCCATTCTGTTGCAGATAATCAGAGGGGAAACCTTTAAACACAGTGTTTTATGAACCTTCACAAGTTGGTGTGTCTTAACTTATTTCATCTGACACTTTTTCAAACTGTGGTCTCCCTGGAAAGCATAAACCATTGGAATTGCTGGAAGAAGAACCCACAGACCCTTGTTTCTTTTTATAGTATCTGAGAACAAGATTAGAGACCCCTCAGGATGTGATGCCATTGAGTTAAAAACCCTAAGCCCTGGCCTAAGATTTGAATTGGTGCATCCCAGTTCCAGGCTGGGATGGGACTTTTAGGGAACTCAGCCTCATTTATCCCCTACCTTCAACTCAGCAGAGGGGAGGAGAGCCAAATATTTGTCTAAAAAGAGGAGAGAGTAAGCCTTTTCAGCTCCTCCGTTTTCCTTTTCCTCCTCTACTTCTGTAACCTTGTGGGGACATTGAAATTGTGATTGCCTATTTTAAAAATGAATTTATCCAGGATCGTGGTCAACCAATCTATCTTTTCATTTGAGGTTTTTCATCTGCTTTATATTTGTTACAAACACAAATTATGTAGTAATTTGAATGGAAACACAATAGAACATTATCATAAGTATCTGTTAATCATTCAGTGTGTACTCGTGTATGTACTAGGCACCAAAGAATTTATGAACTCCAGGAAAAATAGTTCCCAGTACTTGCTATTTTCTTATCTCTCATTCATTCTTCAGCCTCCTGCAATATGACTTCTACCCCTACAAGCTGATTGAAATTTCTCTTTCCAGGCTCAATGTCCTCTTTTTTTCGATAAATTCAATAGGCAATCAGTCCTTCTCTTATTTGGCCTCTCAGCAACATCCCACAATTCTGACTCATTCTTCCTTCTCGAAAAGACTCTTCTCTGGATTCTGGGATACACAGCTACCTGGCTTTCCTGCTTCTTCTCTCTGGTACTTCTTCAGTTTTTAGCATGTTACTTACTTCTCTGCCAATCCCTAAAATGCTAGAATTTCTCAACATTCTTCTATAGGCTCTTTCCCCTTCCCTTTTCTCTCCTCTCCTCCCCTTCCCACTCTTCTCACTCTATTAAAATTCCCTAAGGAAACAGAGCTATTCCAATGGCTCTGTGATCCCTAACCCCATATCTACCATACAGCCCCTTACGCATATGATTGTTCTTAAATTTGTACTTTTACCTGAATCTTCACACCTGGAAACCATCCCATATATCAGATTGCCCCTTGGATATCTTGATTCTGTTGTCTCATGGGTACTTCTATTTTAGCAAAGTCAAGGAAAAATTTATTTTCTCCCACAAATTAGATGCCTCAAATGTACTGTTTTGCTTTCTTCACTGAATGGTACTACTATTTAACCCACAGCGTACATCAAGAATATGGATGGCGTGATTACTGATTCTTTCTCGTGCACTCTGCACATTTAGTTAACCACCAACCTCTATGAAATTTAACTCAAAAGTGTTTTAAAATATATTCATGTCCTTTCTTTTCCCTACTAATACCCTAAACTGAATCACACCATTTCTTTCACGGTTATTCTGTAACTCCTCATTTAAGCATGCAAACGACTGAAAAAAGGATAGACTAACAGGAAGACTGTCTTCGTGGCAGCCGAACTGGAATGAGCTAGGGTCCATAGGATCACAGGATGTGTGACAGCGTTTCTTCACGTAATCACCTTATTGTGACCACCTTATTATGATCACCTTTCAGTTCACACAGGGTTGGCTTCTGGTGGAAATTTGAGACTCTGTTCCACTTCTGGTTTTGTCCTCTCTTTCTTCTTCCAACCATTCCTTTGGCTCTTCTCCTGCTCCCTCACCTCAGTGCCTCAAATCCTGTGAGGCCCTGATATCCCTTCCGCTTCCATCCTGTCTGAGTGGTTGTAGATCCTTACTGTGTCAGAGATGGAGAATCTTCTAGGTCTTTCAGATGCTTCAGAACATAAACAAGACACTTCTTTTTGGTCAGCAGTGAGTACCTCCTTGGCATAATTTTTCTGTATCATTCACTATACAATCCAAATCTCTGGGAATCAGAGGGTTAAAAAAGGAGACATGATTTCACATTCTGTTAATGTTTCCACCCACCTGCTGATTTGCCCCATTGAATACTCTGTCCCTTCTGCAGAGTAAGCCTTCCAAAAGGTAGGTCTAATCATACCACTTCCTTGCTTAACAATTCCATGACTCCCCATTGCCATTAGGGTAACTTCAACTTCTTAACATAGAAAACGTGTCCACTTTCTTTCATATTTTATCTCTAGCCATTCCCTCTACTTCTTCTCAGCCCCAACTGAACTGGATTCCTTTCAAGCTCCATGTCATTGTTTCCATGCATTGTTTCCAAGCATTCCTTTCAAGCTTCCACACACTGTTCCCTTTCTCTCAACACAGACCTTGGAATCATTACAGTGTCATTCTTTGACCAAAAGTGTTTTTTATCATCTCCAGTTCTCCTTTTTACAAGCAGATAGATGAAAGCATGAATTTGGGTCTCGTCTGGCTATTTACTTTTATCTTCTGCGAGGAGGTCGTTTTGTTTGTTTATTGAATCCTTCCAATAGCAGCAAAGCTGAAGTTGAATTCCCAGTCTCCTGGAAATAACAAATGTGCCTCCTGCCCAGGGAGCACTGTTCTCTCCCGCGTGTGTCTCTGTCGGCTGATAATTGTCTTCGGGTGGAAATGGTGGGGTACGATTTTTAGTTACGATCTCCCAGCTGTGGGAGTGAAGTCAAGGGCCCCTCCTGTGCAGGTGCAAATGAGGACTGCCTCAGCGAGGTGGGAACTGGTATTTGATTTCCAGTGCTGGTGTTACAAAGACATAGATGAGGGGCTGTTTTAGTGTAAGGAGTTACATACCTGTCAAAATTCTCTGCAGCATGAGTGTAGAAAAAAACTTCATTCCTAGAAGTTTTCTGGGCTTAGATTCAATGAATAGTTATTGGCATCATTATTTAGTAGGAAAGTTTCTATCAACAGAGTTGATATATTTCTGATTCCTAATTTAATTTTTTTCTGTTAGCAAGGAAGATGTCATTATCTGTTGGATTTGGAGCTGGAAGCAAAGCAGAGAATAAGAAATTGTAATCTTAAGCAGTAAGAATATTTAGGAAAGAAAAAAAAAATCCCAGGAGAAAGAATTGGGTAAACTTGATAGGTTTTGTGATTTATCTTTTTTAACATTCTAACCAATTTCATTTTTCTCTACTACAGTCCATATAGTATGCCTTAAATCCCCTTAACCCCTAAAAATACAGCATTGGCACAATGCCCACCTGTACACCAATATTTGTACCAGCTTTAGAAATGATCCTCAGAATTTTTTAGAGTTATGGTGAGTCTTAAGGAAGTTAACAGCAGAAGACAACATAAGAGACATCAATTTACTTCCAGGAATCGGCTTTTTTAAATTCTTAACCTTTTTTTATTTTTAAAGACATGCTAACCTCCTTCTGAGGAGGCGTTGGAGGATGAGAAAATATGAAGAGGTTTTAGATGGATCTTTCTTTTTCCTTCCTTCCTTCCTTCCTTCCTTCCTTCCTTCCTTCCTTCCTTCCTTCTTTCCTTCCTTCCTTCCTTCCTTCTTTCTGCTTAGAAAGTTATAACAAACTCCTATCTCTCAGCAATAGGTATTTTTCAGCCCTATTAGGTAGCATGGCATTATAGGTGTGGATTCCACAGTCCTTAGGGTACCTGTTTACCAAGAAGATTTGAGTGATCCTTGAAGCTGCCATTCACCTCCTGAGAATTTTGTAGCGGTGGAGTCTATATCCTGTTCAGGATTATATTACTCAGAGATACTGAGCTTATGTGGACAGTGGAATCCAGAGGCATTAAGCATGTTCATTTAGTCAGTAATTTCTGTTTCACCTAGCAGCAATATTTATTAGAGTGGTTAGCAAATAGTTAAAATGAGACTGATCTGGCTTAACTTTATTTCATTTCCGTTCTGTTCACTTAAATAAAGGACATTAACTGGTAATGAATTGACCCATCCTCTGAGAGAGGGGTGGAAGGAGAAAAAAGAAAAGCAACTGTCCAGTTTTTCCCCGAGACTGGACAGACCATGTCTAAGTCATAGGCTTTGACTATCCTTCTTGGAGAAGCTGTAGTTTTATCTGAAGAGTACAGGCAAATACATAAAAAGGAATAAATACCATACATCTTTTTCATTGTAGTTGAGACAGTCTTAATTGTTCCTGCACTCCATAGCCTCAGGAATGGGAGGCTGGGGATGCAAGCAGCTTGAGAGTAGGCTGGAGCATCTGGGATGTATGTACACAACATTGTACAAAGTCTCATATGCCCACACCTCAGACTATTCTGACAGCTTCTGGGGCAAACTACTTTTCCAGTATAATTATACAAAGCCAAATGCAGTCAGCAATTGTATTTACCACTGGGATTTGTTTTCCAAATCTTATTCTCTCTGAAGTACTCACTTTAATGAACCAATGATGCTCACTTTAAAAATAAAAGGTTTTGCACATAAGCATCTTCAAAAATGTTTTTATATTTTCCGGTAGCATTACCACATTTCTTCCTGAATATATTTTGATTCCTAAGTTAGATCCTACTATAGCCAAAACTCAAGTCTCCAATATGTCAAAACATTCTATTATAGCTAGTTCCTGAAACCTTGTTGCCTTGGCCCACCAGGAATAGACTGAATTTGGGGAGTTGTGGCACACAGCTACAATTTTTTATATTTGTCCTCAATCTCTCTGAAGAAAATAGGTTGCCAGATGAATGAAATGACATGACAATAAACTAGATTTTTTTCACCTGAACTTTCTGAACCAAGGATTCTATAAGACAGAAGAAGCTCAGAAAATGAAATTCTCATCAAATTCATCTATTAATTCTAGACATTTTTGCTCCTATTAATTTTTGCTCCTTGTTCTTTCTGCAACCTTGTAGGAGATGCTAACCAACATTGGCATGAATAACTAGTGACAGAGCTAAATAAGGTATCTTTCCCTTATATGCTCATTGAGACTTGTGCATGCCGGCATAGAGGCCATAAATTTGTTATCTTGTAATGATGTGTGCCCTCCCTCCAGATCATTTCTTGTTTTTATAAATAAAGTTTTATTGAAATGAAGCTCTATGCTTCTGTTTATGTATTGTCTATGACTGCTTTTGTGCTGCAGTGGCACAGTTGAATAGTTGCAACAGAGACTATGTGTCCAGCAAAGCACAAAGGTGCAGCCTCAGGGGGAAGGAAGCAAGGAGGACTGCTTCATTGTCTCTGGGTAAAGTCTCAGGGCTTTTTGAATTCTTTCCTCTTCAGCCGAGGTGGATAGAGAACAGGTGAGTATTTAGAACAGAAGCCCTAGCTATGGTAAGGACTGCACTTTTGGCTGGTTCAGATCCTGTGTCACATCTCTTGAGAATCATGTTGAGCCAATGAGAATTTGGATTGGGGATGGTACTAGCTGAACCAAAGGAGCCCGAATATCTGCCAGAGACAGCAACAGAACTCTCAAGAGCTGATAAACAGCCTCAAATACTGCCTGCCTCAAATTGCAATAATGATAGCTTTTTCACATAGTGGGTAGAAAATATAAGGAATTTACTGACTGTATTAGTCACCAAAGACTTTTATGAGAAGAATAAAATAATGACAGGTTCAAGAAATACCTCAATACCATAATCAGTTTGAGCTAAACCAATAGAATTTCATTTTATATTACACATTTTTTTTAAGTTTAAAAGATGAACAAGTATTCTAATATAATAAGTCTTGACCAGGAGGTTGAAGTATTACAGTGAAATTATTTGATAGTCTCAAATAACCTAAAGCTATTCCCAGATTGTTTACTGATTCCTTCTGGTTTGTGTCTTCATACTATGGTTCTCCTCATCGCCCACTGCCACTGCAACAAGAGGGCGCTGTGGCCAGTGTATATCCATTCTCAAGTAGGCATTGGGGTTAGATGAGAAATCTAGAAAGCTTCATTAAATTTCCAGGACACCAGAGTAAGAATCACTGTGCCACGTTAGTCATTTACTGAAAGGCAAAACCATTTGCTTTAGATGCTCTTGTTACCAACTCAGGGGTCCACAGGAATCTTCTGACTCCTTTGCTCTTCTCACTTGTTCAGTTTTTCTTGAAGGATGAATGCACTGGGTTTGTTTTTATACGCAATTTTACTCCATAAACTCTGAAATTACAATTTGGAAAACATGTAATTATGAAAGCAAGCAAAGCAATAATCATTTTGTATAGAACACTAAAAGCCTACAATTGTGGAAATTAGTGTGGCACACCTAGCCAAGCTTGAATTTAGATAGTGTTAATGTCAAAGGATGCTTCCACATTGCTCAAAAGAACAGATCTTCTTATCCAAAATGATTTGCAAATGATAAGGGACAGAGAGCCAGCAGGTGTCTTCACTGACCTGGTCAGTTTGAGCATCTTCCCCTCTGAAATCACTTGCATACTTTTTTCTTTTACTTGTCTAATCATCAGTGAATGAATGGCTTTCATAAAATGTCTACCATGAGGTTTTAAACATTGTTCATTTTGATAAATGTTGTATACTTCATGCTGTTCTCATAACATCTGTAAGGTGAATGTGAAGATATTTTTGCTTTCAAGTGGCTTCAATGTTCTAGATAATTGAAATGAGTTGCCTAAAACAGTCTGAAAGCATTGTCATTGTTGAGTGACATAAATTTACCTTCTGACTTCACTTTCCTTTTACTTAGTGCAGGGAAATCACTTTTTATATGCCACTAAAGTCCTCCATTTTTTTTAATTCATAGCTCTAAATAGCTACAATTTTTATAAAAAGATTACATATATTCTACTTTCATATTGTGAGTGCTACAGACTTTATCTGAAACCTTCTCACTTTGATTTACTTTTTTAATAAACAGTTTTTTTATTTTATTTTAATCATTGTTCAAGTACAGTTTTCTCCCTTTTACTCCCATTCCAGCCCACCCACCCATCCCTCCCATTACCACCCTCCCCCTAGTTTTTGTCCATGTGTCCTTTAAATTTGTTCCTGTAAATTCTTCCCATTTTCCCCTGAAACTCCCTCTTCTCTCTCCTCTGGTCACTTTCAGCCTGTCCTCTATTTCTGTGTCTTTGACTATATTTTACTTGTTTCTTTGTTTTGTTGTTTAGGTTCCTGTTAAAGGTGAGATCATATGGTATTTATCTTTCACTGCCTGGCTTATTTTGCTTAACATAATGCTTTCCAGTTCCATCCATGCTGTTGCAAAGTGTAGGAGCTCCTTCTTTCTTTCTGCTGAATAGAATTCCATTGTGTAAATGTACCATAGTTTTTTGATCCATTCATTTACTGATGGGCATCTAGGTTGCTTCCAGCACTTAGCTATTGTAAATTGTGCTGCTATGAACATTGGGGTGCAAAGGTTCTTTTGGACTGGTGTTTTAGGATTCTTAGGATATAGTCCCAGCAGTGGAATTGCTGGGTCAAAAGGCAGATCC